>CM053271.1:189007-532721 GCA_028583415.1 Protea cynaroides | reverse complement strand
ATTCTGACCTGTTTCATTGTTTCACTCATTTTGCTGGACTCCATGGATTAATCTTTGTTAACTAATATTATTGTAAAGGAATGGACATGTTTATTATGGCCCATTACCGACTATTATAAGTGTTTAGTGATGGGCCTGATTATTCAGGCCCAATATCGATTTAATTAAGAGACCATGTGGCCTATCCTATCCCTTCTTACTTGTAACTAAGACTCTATCCCCTCTCAACTTCTCTTTCATTAGAATAGGACTGCTTCTCTTTGTTAGAATAAGATTGCTTTTCTTTATCCTTTTAGTCATTAGAGTCCTTGTCATGTTGACATGTGGAACTCCTATTTACTTTAACTAGTACTCCTTATCCTGTGGTGTCCTAGACCTATCAATTTACTCTTTTTATTTTGTCTATAAATAGTGACTGCTAAGAGAAGAGGAATACACATCGTTTCTCTCCATCTTCTCTTATTTTTCTAGTTTGTTACAATCTTTTTGCAGACATATATGATGACTCTACTGTCTTAGGTTGCTTTAATTTTTCTTCATCGTTACAGTGATGCTCTTCTCCTGAGTTTTGAATTGCAAGTTAAATGGTTAGTTTGACATTTCTTTCTCCACAGCTTGTCGGATAATGCTTACGTTCTTGTTGCTGAGGTATTGAGGAAGTTGGTGTCTATTGCTTCAACTCATTGTCATCTATTTATCACTGAGCTAGCTGGTTCTGTCCAAAAATTAAGTAAATCTGCAATGGATGAGTTGCATGTATTTGGAGAAGCAGAAAAAGCACTCCTGAGTACAACTTCTACTAGTGGGACTGCAATCCTGAGGGTTCTGCAAGCATTGAGCTCTCTTATTTCATCCCTACATGAGAAAGAGAAGGATCAACTTCCTCCCTCTAAAAGGGCACAAAATGATGCTTTGTCTCAGGTATGGGAGATCAATGCTGCATTGGAGCCCTTGTGGCTGGAGTTGAGCACTTGCATAAATAAAATAGAGAGTTACTCTGATTCAGTGACTGATTTGTCTGCATCATCTCGAACCTCCACATCTGCAACCGCGGGTGTAATGCCTCCACTTCCAGCGGGTACCCAAAATATCTTACCATATGTAGAATCTTTCTTTGTGACTTGTGAGAAGTTACATCCTGCACAGTCTGGTGCTGCTCAAGACTTTAGCATTGCTGCGACTTCTGATGTTGAAGATGCCACAACATCTGCTGCTCAACAGAAGGCATCAGGCTCCCTTGCAAAAGTTGATGAAAAACATGTTGCTTTTGTCAAGTTCTCAGATAAGCATAGGAAGCTATTAAATGCTTTCATCAGGCAGAACCCTGGGTTGCTGGAGAAATCATTCTCTCTCATGCTGAAGGTTCCACGCTTCATTGATTTTGATAATAAACGTGCTCATTTCCGGTCCAAGATAAAGCATCAGCATGATCATCATCATAGTCCTCTGAGAATATCAGTGAGAAGAGCTTACATTCTTGAAGATTCATATAACCAACTGCGCATGCGTTCAACTCAAGACTTGAAGGGGAGGTTAACTGTTCATTTTCAAGGGGAGGAAGGTATTGATGCCGGCGGACTGACGAGGGAATGGTATCAGTTGTTGTCTAGGGTTATATTTGACAAAGGAGCATTACTTTTTACAACCGTGGGCAATGAATCAACATTTCAGCCAAATCCCAACTCTGTCTACCAAACGGAGCATCTCTCATATTTCAAGTTTGTCGGAAGAGTGGTGTGTGTTTTTTCCTCTGTAGGTCCCTGTTGTTTCTTCTTACTTTGATTAAATGCATTGAGATAATTCCTTCATTGCTTTGCAGGTTGGAAAAGCACTATTTGATGGTCAACTTCTGGATGTCCATTTCACTCGATCTTTCTACAAGCATATCCTGGGGGTTAAAGTTACATATAATGACATTGAAGCCATAGATCCTGATTACTTCAAAAACCTGAAGTGGATGCTTGAGGTGTGTCACATCTTCTCTCTCTCTCTCTCTCTCACACGCACACATGCATGTGTGCACTATGAACTTGTTTCCTGGTTTGCCTGCTCAGAATTCCTTGGACTGCTCTAGTATCTGAGAAGATCAAGTGGGGCCTAAATTTTATGTAAAAGTTAGGGTACTGGGTTTTCTATTTTTTTTTTGTGGTCAGGTTTCAGACAAAATGGAGTTGGCCATGTAGTTGGAATAAAGCTTTATATCCTAAATTTTATTTTTGTTGAAAATAACTAGATTGCTGAGAATAAAAAGAGAGAGAATCCTATACAAAATAATAGAAAAAGAAAAAGCTGCTGCCACCTGGTGGAAGGAATAAGATTGAATTTGTTTCCAAAAATTTGAGTGGACCACTGGAGACTGTCTATGTAGGTGCCGACATGCTAGGTCAGCCCCCTAATAGGCATGCAATGTAGATAAATGTGTGCGTGCATGCGCCTTCGTATTTATGCATGTATTACATGTCCATTGCACATGAATTTCTTTGCTGGGCACATGTTAATTATCATTTTGTCTACTTCTGCAGAATGATATAAGCGATGTTTTAGACCTTAGTTTCAGCATTGATGCTGATGAGGAGAAGTTGATATTATATGAAAGGGCAGAGGTAATAGCTGCCACCTGTCTCTGAAACTTACTAAATTTTATAATTCGTGGTAGTTATTTGGTCATCATAAAATTTCAGGTGACTGACTATGAGCTGATCCCTGGTGGCCGGAATATTCGAGTCACTGAGGAGAATAAGCATGAATATGTTGGTCTTATTGCTGAACATCGGTTGACAACGGCTATTCGACCTCAAATCAATGCATTTTTGGAAGGTTTCAGTGAGCTGATTTCACGAGATCTAATATCTATCTTTAATGATAAAGAACTGGAGTTATTGATAAGTGGGCTTCCAGATATTGACTGTGAGTTCCTTAATCGTTTTGGCCAATTTTTGTACTCATGCTGGATGTAGTGTCAATTTTATGGACTATATCTTTTTCATCAGTACCCTTGAGAACTCATGAATGCTTTTTCTTTTTCTTTTTTGTTATTCATTTTTTTTTCAGTGGATGACCTACGGGCAAATACCGAGTATTCTGGATACAGTGCTGCATCTCCTGTGATTCAGTGGTTTTGGGAGGTTGTTCAGGGTTTCAGCAAGGAGGATAAGGCCCGTCTCCTACAATTCGTGACTGGCACTTCAAAGGTACTTTTCTCTCTCCAAGCTCTATACCTGTACCAGTCTTTATAAGATAGCCACTGTTTTAGTGAGCAATCAATTTTGTTGAACCAAGTCTAATGAGGGTAGTTCTCCTATGGTATATCTTGCCCATTAATGCATATGATTTTTAGATACTTCATTTGACAATAAACTATTAGTGTGATGCAAGTGGCACCAAAAGTACAAGGGAAATTATATAGCCCTTAGAAGAGAAAATATGGTTTTTTTTTTTTTGTTGGGGGTGATTTAAATGATTTGTACATTGTTTTCTTTCTTAGCATGCCCGTTGACCTGTTATATATCGTCCATTTCCCTTTTAGTATGTTTATTTACTGATGAAGGGAAAAAAGGAACGAACTATCGGAGAAATTCCTTTAGTATGTAGATTTTTCTCTCCTTTTGAGAACACTGCAAATATAAGAAACGATTAAAGGGTTCACAAATTTAGCCCGTGACCTAGCTTTGTCCATTTTAGAAGCTTGTTTTGTATCTGAAACCTATAGTTTTGCCATGTCACTTTTTAATTCTCTTGCCACTAGCTGTGTGGTATTATTCTTTGTAGAAATCTTACTGAATTGTTATACAAATCCTTGCAGGTGCCCTTAGAAGGTTTCAGTGCACTTCAAGGAATTTCAGGCTCGCAAAGATTTCAAATTCATAAAGCTTACGGGAGCTCTAACCACTTGCCTTCTGCTCATACATGGTATCCATTTCTTCTCAAGTTTTGTATTAAGCGTAGTTAAGCAGTCAATTTTGAATGCATATTTCTTTATTTCTCGCATGCATGCACCCACCCCACTTATATAACGACGAATATGTGAAGAAATTTTTGTACGCATGCATGCCTAGTCCATGAATTTTGGTTTTACAAGACACTTCAGGTAGTCTAGTTTTGATGACTTATCCTTGTATTTTCTATGGTCACTGCAGTTTCAACCAATTAGACCTACCAGAGTATCCATCTAAACAACATCTGGAGGATAGACTACTACTGGCAATTCATGAGGCCAACGAAGGTTTTGGGTTTGGTTGAGAACTTGTGGGTATCAAAAGGATTCCTGTAGATAAATATTGTCTTTACATAGAAAGAAAAGGAGGGAGGGGAAAAAAAAAGGAGAATTGGGGGTTGGATGGTTAAAGAGCAATATGGCATGTTAATTAATTGTACAGTATTTTTTTTCTTTGTGTATTTACTAATTACTATTTTAATGCTTCTGGCGGTTTTGTATTAGCCAATGTACTACTTCGCCCGTTATTATGTTCCCTTGTATGGATTTTTCTTTTTTCATTTGATAGGTTTATTTAATTTGGAGAAGAAATAAATAATTTTATTGAGCAAGCAGGCATGGAGAAAAACAGACTACATAAAAAATAAGAGACTTGAGGAGCTAGGGGGCTGGGAGAGGAGGGGGAGGGTAGCCAGAGGGTCTTAGGAGTCCCTTGATTGCGAGAAAAAGGGGTCTTAGGAGTCCCTTGATTGCGAGGGAAGCTAAAATATAGAGTTCGCTTTATTAAAATTTAATTGAGGCCCAAGCTATTCCCTTTTGCCATTCCATTTTGGAAATCAGCTGTCAACTATGACTTGTGATTTCTATGGTTTCAATAGTAAAACTAAGACGCACCCAAAAAATTACCATCTTCCGACGGAGCAGAAAGGAACACAAGTTGAAATATTTCAGTGGTTTCAGATTAGGTTTTGGTGACTTCAACCAAATCCACCAGATGTTTTATATGTAGTCGAGTCAAATCATGATCATTGGAAATTGAAATAATTGCATTTTTTTTTACACAGTCCCTATCAAAAGAACTCACCCAAAGAAGAAAAGGAGAAGAGAGATGAAAGATGTAGATCAAAATCATCAACGTATGTGAAATCTCAATACAATAGAGATGAGAAGCTACGATGTAGAAACCAAGAAGAATTTCAACAGTTAAAAAAAAAAAAAAAAAAAAAAAAAAAAAAAAAAAAAACAAATTATCCAGAAAATATAGGTAGGAGGAGGTATGTTCCATATCAGCAAATTATGCTCATGAAAATGGCCACTTTTCACTCTTAGCTTTGCTCACTTGTCTTAGTTTTTCAATTCCTGGGGTAGAAATGAAATCATCCAGGAACTTAAAAAGGCTGTTTCTCAATACAACGATTTCCCTGCAAATAGGTCAAAGAAACAGACGAGGTAGAAACTCTTCAAAAGAGCACAAATTGTAAATATTTATCCTTCGATTCCTGGAAATGGTTGATTGAACCATAATTGGATTCGAACATTGTGCTTGAAACAATGTTATGGAACAAAAACGAAAGTTGAAATGGAACGGTTTAACTGATTCAAAGTTGGAACAATGATGCAAAGATCGACCATTCTTAATTATCAGAAACAAACTGATGGGAAAGAGAAAGAGCAGAGTTTCTGAAATTGAAGGTTTGACTACTCGACTCCGAAGTCTAAAGCAGTCAATCTTCGAAGATCATCATGAATGGTGGTCTGGTGGCTAGTGGCACAAAAGGATGAGATGAGAAACAAAAACCTCTTAAGTCTGTAGAGGCAAGCAGTCCAAGCAAAAACTCCAAAACTGACAAAACACGTTAAATCAAGTCTCTTAACTTATCCCATAATATGTTGGCTCAATCTAACATCTATTCATTAGATCGAATCTATTAGGCACATAAGTAACCAACTTTCAATACATTTAATCAGGTAGATCTTGTTGATGAAAGAGGATGGGGTAGTTATAAGGTCTCAAAGCAATGGATGATGGGAGGTGTACTGTGCAATTCACATGGTCGGCTGACAGGGTACAGGCAGGGTACGGTATTATAGGGATAACTGGGCCATGGAGGTTTGAGGATGTCAGCTAATTCCAACTTCATTAGTTCTTCCAGACACAAGCCCATCAGTAAAAACTGTAAAAATTGAAATGCAACCCACTTTAATACAATTGTAAGCTGCTAGTTCCCTTATGTGCCTGCTTTGGTGGGTTCACCAATCACTACAGTGGATAGATACATAACAGGGTTGATAGATAAGGTACCTTTCTTCAAATCTTCAACAGACAGAGACACGAGCACAATGTACTTTTCACTCTGATTGCCTTTCACCTGAATCTTCTATGCAAACTCCAAGCAAGCAAGCAAGCAATTGTAAGTTGTTCGTGAATTCTGGTTATGGTCTCACGGGAATCTGACCAACATCTATCCCATCTTCACGTGTCCATCTTCCTTCTCTCTCATAATTCATACGTACAACAAAGGGAACAAGCAAATGGGTTGGATGAGATAACTATATATCACGATTCACGATATATTGAGAGAGAGAGAGAGAGAGAGAGAGAGAGAGAGAGAGAGTTGAAAACGGGGAAGTTGAAGTCACGGTCGGTACTCTATTCCAGGACTCCATCACAGTATATGTTATGTGTCTAATGGGACTCGATCTAGTGTATGACATTAGATTAAATTAAGATTCTTTTTGGTATAGTTTATATTTATGATTATGAGTTATTTATTATAAATCATTTATAAAAATAAATTATAAGTCATACATAATAACCGTTGGATATCACTAGATATAAATAAGTAATAATATATTATCACAATAATGATAAACACTTTCTAATCTATTTGTAGATTTTAAATTATATCAATTTATTTTTAAATATAAATAAGTACCATAAATCATATCAAACAACTACATATGTCGTAATGTATAATATAATTGATTTTATAATATATACTAAAGAGAACCTAAGTTAATTTGAAATAGTTTAAATAGTTTTATTTAATGTGTTCCATCAGCTTTGAAACTTTCATAATATTACTATTAAGATCACGAGTCTCAGAAATTTAAGTTACTTAACATATAAGAGTCTAGTTAAGAACTATAATAACCTAAACATATGGTATAGAGAATTTGTATGTAAACCATGTGTGGAAGCAAGGAGTGAAGTGGGCGACTGATAGGACAGGAGAGTAGCCAAGGAAGAGGAAAGTGATTTTGATATATGTTGTGTGGGTTAGATCTTTTGATGTTCCATGAGAGTAAGATATTAGGTAGTGTAACTGATGAAACGCATTAAATCAAACTCTATAATTTATCTCATATTAGGTTGACATAATCTAAAGTTCATATACTAGATCGAACCCTATTAATCACATAACCAAAAAAAAAAAAAAAAAAAATTAAAATCATTTCCCTCTTCCTTGGCTACTCTCCTGTCCTGTCGGTCCTCACATTCATAGACTCACTCACTCCTCCACTCCTTACCTCCGCACATGGGTCACATACAAATTCTCTGTATATACCATATGTTTGGGTGATTACAGTTTTTAATGAATTGGTCTCCATCTGTTAAGTAATTTAAATTCCTGAGACTCCTATACCTAATAGTAATACCATCTCATGCAAGTATATTGGGGTAGTTCTCTTCTCCCGGTAGCTGACAGCCTGAGACTAGGGTCCTCCAAAGACTAGGGTCCTCCAAGCAATCCTCATTAATTAATAACCACAAACGATTGAAAATGAGCGGTCAGTTCTAACTGTCATGCACGTGACAAGTGAGACTGTGCAACTATACAGCAGGACGATGCAGCTAGGAACCCACCCTGGCCCATCCACAGTTCTACATCCAAGTCTTACTTCTTGTCTTTGTTAGTACTGTAATTCTGTTCGCAGATCCTTTGACACACACACTGTCTCTCTCTGTGGACTAGGATAGTATCCCATATATGATCGAGACATGTCATAATTTGTGTGGCACTGGGCCTGGGATTACTGGTTTGCTGGGTGTATACTCTGGGGAGTTGGGAGATCATAGGACTAAGTGGGATTCAAATCCTCTCCTCCCAGAGATTCGCAGAGATTCGGGAGGAGGAGAGGCGGCCTGGATGGATGGTCAACATTTGGGGCTCGGGTGAATCCGAACCCTCCTTTCGAATCAACAAGTTGAACTGACAAGGAATGTCGGCCATCTAACAGGGTGTCTCCCTCCTCCCGAATCACTGGGAGGAGAGGATGTGAATCCGACTAATTGAACCTTTCAGCCCCCCCCCCCCAAGCCCAAGTCCCAATCCAATGCATAATCAATAGACCCCAAATCTTTAGTAGGGCAGGAGGAGAGAGAGAGAAACTCAAGCTGCTGGCATAGTAGAGACGAATAGAAATCCTCTCCTACGGGCCTGCCAACTGCCAAGGGATGGATTTCAGTCGACACACATACCTATGTATTGGTATGCGCGTTGATTGAACTCCAGCCCTTGGATCAGCAGACAGGTCTTCTCGCCGTAGGAGAGGATGTGGATCTGAGTAGAGACCACTCCACCGAACAGAGAATTTTTTTTCTCAAATGGATATTCTATGGAAATCCTTCCCATTGCTGTGGGTTGAGAAAAACTAGTCCTTGATTAGTCTTTCTCTAATTATACTGAGGCTGCATTTGGTATGCTTTATAAGTACTTTGAAATTAAAAAAAAAATAGTGTTTGGTATGTAGTCTCGTTCTTAGATCATGGAATACATTTTTTTTTAACAGAGTTCACTCTGAAATATGCTATTCAGCCCATTCTGCATATCAAGTCTAGAACGATTTGCTCTTAGTTTATTTTCATTCTATGTTGAGAATGCATATGAAAACAACCTACAATATAAATTTTCTCAAAGTTCAGTATAGGGCTACCAGCCAAGGGCCAAATAATTTGTCTCTATCTCCATTTTGGACCATACTTCCCTATCCATAAGCCATGACCTCAAACTCTTCGCCTGGACCAATTTCTGTATTAAATATCCCCTCTTTTTAATACCAAAATATCCTTGTATTAAATACTTTGTTTTCCTTCATGACCAATGAATGTGTATTAAAAAGGATCGGTGACAACACTTTTGTCACCGGGTATGTATACTGGGGAAAAATCCCCAGGCCTTTATTACACTTCTCAACGAGTTCTTCCAAAACAAATGCGTCTCTCTCTCTCTCTGAAGTGTGTAAAAGTCTTACCAAAAAAAAAAAAAAAAAGAAAGAAGAAGAAGAAGAAGAAGTAAGTGTGTAAGACCCTAGAAAGCCGAGACAAACACTGATTCCCAGAATTTCACCAAAACAATATAAAGGGAAAGTAAATGGAGGAGGTTGAGGACCGTTAGACTTCTGGTTTTAGATAGTAGTAGGGAGAAACGAAGCAAATGGTATCTTACCGCTTTCAATTGCCTTCTCAGATGTAGTAGTACTCTCTCCTCTTCTCTTCTCTTCTCTGTTCCATCTGATTCACTAAATAACGTTAACCTTCTAATCAATCTCACTTTAATTTTCCTGCATTTCTCTCATGCATCCTGTACTTTCCTAACGTATCAGGAACACATCTCAAGTACTAAACTTATTTTGTTGGGTTTTTGGTTTTTTATTTTTCTTCTGAAGAGGAATTACTTTTTGTTAGTTGTTAGTGTTGTCGATTTGTGTGGGTTCAACTTGTGAATGTGGGAGGACAGAAGGAAGAGATCCATTTGTTAAAAGAGACATAACAGAGGGAAAGATTAGACAAATCTGCTGGCATTTTTAGCAGATTCACTGCTGCTGTTCCCTCTCTGAACCCTATCCAGTCCCCGCCCTCTACTTCTTCATCTACTATCACTCTCTCTGTCAGTTTCTTCTGTCTCTCTTCTGATCTTACTGACCATCTTTTGTTGTTTCCATTGGAAATCACATCCATGCCATGAATTCCCCCCCCTCCTCCTCCATTCATCTATGCTATTCCATCCAACATGCCCTAAATCCCTCATTATACTCTTTTGAGTCCTTGATTAGAATTTTAAGGCATTAACTAAAGCTTAATTTCAACTTTCAATTTACCACACAGATGCCTTTAACCATGCCTGGCCCCTTTAAATTTTTTTGTTTTTTTTACTACGCCATGCATGGTGCCCTTTTTAATTATCTAGTACTTGTTTGAATATGATTTAATTAGGCTTTGGCCAGTTGCCAAGAAAATTGAAGACATGGAAGCGAAATCTTTAAACTTAAAAAAGAAATTTTTAATAATTACAACAATCACACGATTATATTACTATTTTCGAATTATTTCATATTTAGTTATTAACTTATATTTGAAAAATAAAATAAAATATATATTTTATAAATAACATTACTAAATATAAAAAACAAAAATTTAAAAGATGCATTAAGTGTAATTTTGATCTCTCAAACTCTTTATTTATTGATCAAACACCCTTATATTTAAATGCCTATTTGCTTTGTTAGGACTCTGATCTGTTATGACGCCAGTGCAGGATCAAATAATCCAGACATCTCTCTCTCGTCGCTCTCTTTATTAATTCTATGAGAAGCCAGCCAATCTCTGAAACGAAAACTTTTTTTTTTTCTCCATTTCGAAGTCCTTCTTTGATGGAGATCACAAGCACCCATCAACAACCCTTGACCTCTCAGCCACATGCATGAGACCCATTGAATTCAATTCAATTGATTAGCTCTCCTCTTTGCTTCTTCCATAGGACACTCTAATTTGACAGCCTAATCAGACACCTCTTCATATATCTCTGGTTTCTCTCTTCCTTCTGCTTCTGTTTCAACAACTTCATGATGTCACCGGATAGTATTCCGGCTTCGCCGGACGATAACCAGATATCCGGTGGAGGCTCAAAGACTGCACCACCCTTGAAATGTCCTCGGTGTGATTCACCCAACACCAAATTCTGCTACTATAACAACTACAGCCTTACACAGCCACGCCATTTCTGCAAGACATGCCGAAGATACTGGACTAAAGGAGGAGCTTTACGCAACGTACCCATCGGCGGCGGTTGTCGGAAAAACAAGAAGACTAAATCAGCTTCCAGGCTTTCTTCCAGTGATTTAAAAGATTCAGCCACATCTTCTCACTCTGGTGGATTCAAATTCTTTCAGGGACTTTCTCCATCTATAGACTTCCAACTTGGTAGTGGTGGTAATGGTGGGTTCCCTTTCAATCATCACTTATCATCATCAGCTGCTGTAACTGCAAACAACCCTTCATGTTTTGATATGGGTTTTAATTTAAGCAGCTTTCCGATTGGGATGGGGGAAGGGGGTTTCAAATCTGATGGTGGTGGGATTAGGGAAATGGGTTCTATGAATGTTCATAGCAGCTTAGCATCTTCTATTGAGTCTTTAAGTTGTATCAATCAAGATCTGCACTGGAAGTTGCAGCAACAGAGATTAGCTATGCTTTTCGGTGGAGAAACACATAAGGATGGAGAAGGTGTTTCTGTTTCAGCTCTTCCTGTACCGGAAATCCAGACACAGAAACCACAGCCCATTTCATTTCAGAATCTAGGGTTCTTTGAGAACTCTTACACTCCAACTTCCAGTATCACCACCACCACCAACAACAACAACAGTGGAAGCAATGAAAATGATAATACAAGCAACTGGCATGGAAATATTCAGGCGTGGACGGATTTGCATCACTATAGTGCTTTGCCCTAGAAATACAAAACAAAAAAGAAAAAGGGAAAAAAAAGTTATGGAAAACCATCAAAGATAATATTATTTTTCTTCTGTGTTGTTTGTTTTTTCTTTTCCTGAAGTACAGCTCAACATGAAACAGTTGGGTAAGTTGTTTATTAAGAGGTATTGGGAGGGTCAGTGATAGACTGATAATTGTAGTTTTATTTATGCAACTTATTTGTTAATGTATCTTGGGACCCATGTATCTTTGTCTGTCTGTCTGTTTTCTTCTTCTTCTTTATATTTTCTCTTCAGGATCCGTTTTCAGTTATTTCAAAGACGTTGGGAGATTGATGTTTATACTGTTCATGGAAGAACTTGCAATGGTAGAATTACAGGTTTAAAGTAGCTGTATCTAAACAGTACTTTTGATCACTCCAATAAATTAAGGTATGTGTTTCCTATCCTCTAATGGCTTCTTCTGAAGCCACTAACAAATGAAGAAAAAAAAAAAAGTGTCTCAGTGTCTATTGTAAGGTCTTGAGAAGGTAGAATGTATACAATTTTACCCTACAGTGTAAGGTCTTGGGAGGATAGAATGTACACAATCTTACCCCACAGCGAGGGTGTTTTTATGTATCGAACCTGTGACCACTAGGTTGCAAATGAAGGTGTTCTTGAATGAAAATTCACCACAAAAAAAAAAAAAAAGGGTGGTCTTGAATGTGAAACCTTAATCTTACCTGCAGCGTTTCTGTGAGGAAGAAGTTTGTTTTTGGGATTTAAAACAATGGATCATCTGTTATGGGTTCGAGACTCTTGTTGCATAGGTCTAATGGAATTGCATATCTGATACTTGATTTGTTTTATGTTCAGTCTTTCTTCAGAAAATCTCTCTCTCTCTCTCTCTCTCTCTCGCTGTGGGTCAGGATTTCAGGTCTTCAGCTTACCTCAAAACGGCACCTGAGAGGGCCTCGGCCCTACTTCTGCCAATAAGCATCTCTCTCTCTCTCTTGCTCTCTCGCGCGCATTCATTCATTCATTCATTCAAAAAGTTGACAGCCTTGCATTGAAAATAGTCTCAAAACAACTACCTCTCACAGAGACGCCAAATCATATTATACACTGCAACTAATTATTACGAGAGAGTGACTCATGATCATGGGTTACTTTTGCATGGCAAACATATTCTTTTTTTTGTTTTTTTAGAGCCTCGATCAAAGAGCTTTGCAGTGGTGCCCTGCAGCTGCATGAAGCATCTCTCATCAGATGATCTGAGAAACTCCCTACTCATCGTACACAGTATTGAGTGTGAGTTTGACCAGATTGGATTTTTTTCCCCATATGGTCTAATTTGTTTGTGTTCTTCATAAATTTTTATTTATCCAAAAAAGTGTGATATTCAAACCCTAAATTAGTAAGTTTTTCTTGATGCATGCAAGATTAACTATTCATGTTGTGTCTTTATTTTGTTCTACTTCTGGTTGTTGGTGGTGGTGGTGGGCACGATGGTTGGTGGGTGCTTAGTGGTGTTGATTATGTGGGTCTCAAATCTCAAAAAGGTGTTAACTTTAGGTTTAAGTATTTTTTGTGTAACATAATACAAACAAAGCGAAACAAAATTTCAAATCAAAAAAGATTATTTAGGTCAGTTCCAAACATTCTTTTCTTTTTGCTCTTTTTTCTTCCACCACTTCTTTCTCATTTGGATTATAATGAGTCTCACATTCCATGTACTGTAACAAACAGTTTCTTACAATGGCCTCTCTCTCTCTCTCTCTCTCTCTCTCTCTCTCTTATTTTGCATGGTCTGATCAGGCTATATATATGGGGTTTAATTTTTTATGATATGTTTAGTTGTCCAGAAGTATATGGTTTCCTTATGGGTATATATATAGCACTGTTTTTTGAGTTTTTGAGAACTAAGAAAATGAGTTTTCCAATGGAAACCACCTTGAAAAAAGTCAGTTTTTCTAATGAAACATTGATAATGTGACTGACCTTTTCCGGTGTCTTTCGTATTGCTCAAGGTAAAGATTTAGGAAGAGAGAGAGAGAGGGATGAAGGCGTGATTTACGTGGAGAGTTTGTTGCTTACTTTAGGGAGAAACTTTTGTTGGGAAAAGATGCAAATTTCTCGTCAAACTGTCAATGATCAAACGATGGGAATCTCATGAGTAAGAATGTTAAATGGTGTGGTTGTTGTGTAACGGTTCGATTCAATTTTGGTTTAATACCAAAGTGGTAAAACTAAATTATTATTAAGTTTATGTTATCCGGTTTTTAAACGGTTTGATGGTAGAAGAAGAAAGAAAGAGAGTTAAGAACATCCGAGAAGAAGAGAGGATGGAGGGGAGAAAACATGAAAATAAATTTAATTTATTTCTATTACCAGGAGATGAAGGTATGCTTATGATTTATCATTTTAATTTATTTTACGAGTAGATTTTCAATACTAAGTGATTAAAGTAAGAGGTTTAATTGGTTTTAATGGTTCCAAATCATTGATTTTAAACGGTTTCATTCTTGAAACCAGAATCGAACTATTAACTAGATAGTTTTATTTTCTTAAAACTAAAATCAAACCGTTTATTAATAGGTTTCACATTTTCAGTTTAAAAGATTGGATTTGATTTCAATAGTAAGTCTCGATTCATTTTTAACTCCCTTACTCATGACTCATAATATTACAACCAACTAACCTAATAAGAGGCAAGATGTTACAATCACATCTGGACTGTAGGATTAGAACTGGTTTGAATTGTTATAACCACAGGATTGTAACCGATTGATACATTCTAGAGTTGTAACAGACTATATAGTAAGAAAAGAATGGAATACACCGTAGCAAATTAGAAACCAATTTCTATCTCTTCTTCCTATTCTCTTCTATATGGAGGTCGGCTACCCTTGAAGTTGTTATTACTGATACTGTACGTATCATTTGGTGCCTTCACTGAGAGCTTTCCCACTCTTCTATATGGAGGTCGACTACCCTTGAAGTTGTTATTACTGATACTGTACGTATCATTTGGTGCCTTCACTGAGAGCTCTCCCATGGACTCTCACCAGGTGATGATGGATGCACAACGGCGAACCTTCTCGGAGCTCTTTCACCTCTTAGACTCCATGGAGGAAAAGCTCGATCGACTCCTTCTTCAACATTCCACCACCACCTCCCTGTCCATTATCGGCTCTGTTACCACCACCCAACCTTCTTTCTTCTCTCCCGTCCACTATCATATCCTTAGCATTTTTTCCCCAATACCAATACCTTCAGCGCCGTTAGCATTCCCGCAACGTGTTCTAGATAACACTAACCTACCTCACCACCACAACTCAAGCCCAATCTTAGTCTTCCCAACCTCCATCTCAGTGTCAACTGCAGCCCGAGTCCCAACCCCAATCTGTAATCCTACCGACACCGTGGTCATCTCCAACCCTCCAACCTTTTCTGAAACAGGGATTTCTATTGCTCTTCTAGAAAAGCAACCACCACAGATCTCTTCCCAAATCGCAGCTTCTACAGAGAATCCACGACACCTGGATATTTCGATTCCAATGTCTTTGCCTTTTAGAGCTTTTGCTCCTGCTATTTCTGATTCATTTTCGATTTCAAACTTTTGACTCAAAAGTGGAGGAAGAGAGAATGGAGATAAGCTCGAAGAAATGATCTGCACTCGGTACCTGGAACAGATCTACGCTACCTGCGAACTCTTCGGAGGCGATCGCAGTGAAGCCTCATCATTGTGGATCAATGCTCTTTTTCTCCACCGGTAGGACACTCATTTGATCCCAGCATGGCCCCCTCCAGAAATTGGACAGCGTGATACTCTGTTACCTTGGGTTGGTGAGCTTCAATGCTCAATCGTGAAATCCAGATCCACCACGAGCAGTTCCCAAACCTGCTTCAAGTTTGGGAACTTGAAACAGATCATAACAAGGTTCGTAATATACTATTCTGGCAGCGATCTCAACAAGAACTTGGAGTAGCTATTACTGATACTGTACGTATCAGGAGTGGACTTGTAAACAAAATTTAACAAAAACCCTAGCACTCATTTTAAAGTAGTAAAATTTAAAATGAGAAATTTTCAGTTTTAATATATAGATATGGGAAGATGTTAGAAGGGGTACTATTGTAATTTCAAAATAAGGGGCATTATTTAGTCATTTTTAAGGTGAATGTGGTAGACCATTTTTTTTCTTCTATATATTAATAATAATCGTTATATTTCACAGAAATATTAATAAATATTGAATATATATATATATATATATATATATATATATCCCAGCTAATTTAGTTAGAATAAGATTCTATTGTTGCAGTTGTACGTATATTACTAATGGAAACATTTGAAGGTAACAAGGATTGTTACATCATGAAAACCACAATATACAAGGGGGGTGGGGGGTATTTTGATTAATAAATAATATTCCATTATTAAATTATAATCGAGTCCTTTAAATGAATACCTACATATGATTATCCAGATAAATATCCAAATAAACAGATTAAAATTAGATGATCGACTCCATTCATCTCTCTCTATATAATCACAATAACATTCCCCTCTTGGACCAGTCGCCCCTTTTTTTCTGTCTTTTAACCACAGTTGAGACAAGCAAATTCAGGAGATAAGCGAACAAGGAAGGAAGAGAGAAAGAGAGAGAGAGAGAACTGTAGTTTCCGTTTCCTGCTTGGTTTTTGGCGGTGCTCGTGAAAGTAAAGACGATTTTTAATGGCTCGAGGAAGAGACAAAGACAGCCAGCAAAATGCGTTTCCCATATTGTCACTATTCGTTTTTGGCTTCTTATTTTTTCTTCACAGCCGATATCTCTCGTGTTTCACCTTATCAGTTGAGATAGACGGTTCAGATCCAATCAATATTCATCTTCAGATCCAATCAATATTCATGTATCAGGTATCGACTAGATGCAACCGAATCTGCTGCCGAACCCTGGCAGGAGAGGATTTCTGTACTTTTCGTTTTTGGCTTCTTATTTCTTCTTCACACTTTTCAGTTCCAAAATTCCAATTTCCAAACGAATCCGGCCACTTCCACCACGCCCCAAACCCCGGCTCCGATTCCGGTCCCAATCTCATCATTCCGACAATGGATCTTTTGGCTGCATGGAGGAATACAATACACGAAACCCACAATGCAACCCACGAGGATTGGCCCAGGCCCATTACAACTATTTTCACCAACCCTAAGGCCTACCACCCATGTTCGCATACTCCAGTCACAGGGGTCCCACGTAAGCATAAGGTATCAGTATGCCAGTACCGATCAGATTTGGTTCCACAACCCATGAATACATGGTATGTGTCTGAATAGGATTACAAAAATGAAGAAAAGGGTATCGGTGAGTTTGGTTGGAAGGGAAATTAAAGAGATGGAAATAATATTTTTTAAATCTAAAAAGTTAATTTTTATAACCATTTTCTAAGATGATTGTATAAGCTATTTAAATTTTTCATCACACTTAGTGCTGATACATTTTAGATCTAATTTTTATGTATAAGCTAATAACTAAGTATAGAGTTAGTTACAATAGAGTCATGAGAAGAGTGTACCATTACAAAAGTTTCTTTAAGTTTGAAAACTTCACTTTTCTTTTCTTTAATTTCCCTTACATCCAATTAGAGCTTTCAGAGAATGTAATTCATCTAGAAGCAGGTTTTTTTTATTTTTTATTTTTATTTCTGTTGGAATGGAGGAGGTATTTTTGGGGGGAGTCTGAAGAAGAGGTCCTTAAGGTTGAGTTTGGAATGATTCTTCGGATGTATTCTTAGAATATATTCTCATGACAGAGAATGGAAATCCGCTAAAGAGTGATTCCTTACATTCTAGCCTTAGAATGCATAATGTGTTAAAGAGCATGTACCAAAAACAGGCTGCTTTGTCTAACACCTTTCATGGTTCAAGATCAAGTGCTATAGCTTGAGGGGCACTCATCTGACTCATATGAACTGATGCTTTGGCTACCCTATAACCGCATCTCCTTCATCTTTGACCTGGGCCTATTCACCACTTCACATTTCGGACTGCAATATATCAAATCAAATAATAATGAAAGATTAAAATTGATGAATAAAGACTCGTTTAAATTTTTATTTGAACGTTCTATAAACCTTAGTATCTAGTATCTTGAGATGCTATGCTGTCAGTTTTTACAATGGATTTTCGTGCAGTTTAAGTTCTCCCAAAATGGAAAAAAGAATGCATACCAAAAATTGTTTTTATCATCCACGCATCAAATGCATCCTTGTTTTCATTAACTTCTGCCCTGAGAGACACAAATATATCTCAAATTGTATGAAATGGTTCTGCTTTGGATTGATGGATCGGATCGGACCAGCCAATCCAGATTGGGATCGGTCTCATAGCATGCTCATAACACAAACAGTTTTCTCTAAAACCACATCACATGTTCAATTCATTCTTTTTAATGAATAGATCCGATCGCAACTTCGAATATGGAATTCAAAGGGATCAAATAGGAACTGATACTCTGAATCATAGAACTATAATGAAGCTGAAGCGGTTACTTTCGAAGTAACAGAAAGAAAAGCAACGACTGGAGTGGGAGAGTCAGAGTCGAAAAGAGGATTCCTCACTTCTTTCTCTCATTCAAAACCGTGCATGAGACTTTCATCTCGCACGGCAAAGTAAATAGGACCAATATAAGTAGAGGCACTAGCATAGTATTGTCCGATTCATGGGGATAGGGAAAAGTCTCTTTACTTCCAAAATGATTGGCCGAAAAGCTTTTACTTTACCAATTCCAACAAATTTGACTTTTGGATTTGTTGAAACTTGTTCAAATTAGATCCTTTCGATTTCTATATCGAAGATATGCTTACAAAGTTTTTCCAACTTATTGATTGACATTAACCCTAGATCCTTGCCCCTGATAAATGAATCAATAGTCAAGATATCTGTTTGTGTCAAGTGATACATTTCCAGAAACTGCTATGGAAGTTACCCCCACCTTTCACCAGTGTGAAAATTTTACATTATAATCATTCCAGTATACAGAGTCCCTTGTCTGTTTCGCAGGGATCATGGTCACCTTAAACTGGATCTAATTGGATATTATGAATGAACTTTCACAATACCGCACACGCAGACAGGCAAGACAGAAAGTAACTTAGTATGTAAGTGGAAAATTAATAATTTTCCAATTTGAATTAAAATAATTGAACTACGTATACAAGGACTTCCTTCAATATCATGGCAAACACACACTTGGAATACAGGCTTGGAATTCAGCTCAGGAGGGAGGCTGGAGAAAAATCTAAGGTTAGGATTTAAACAGAGAAAAATCAATGCAGAAACAGATGATAACAAAAATGAACTCAGCTATGAAGAAGAGGAGGGAGGATGAATACATCAAAGACAGACTCCACTTGCTTTCACTTCTCTGACTATCTTGACCATCTATCTTTCTCCTTGATTCTGCCATGAGGAAACAACCTTGGAGCAGTAGTAACTGGTTTGGTTACTCTTATAACTCTTGTCAATGGTTTAACTGGATCAATTTGCCTAACTCTGCCGACTTCAATTGGCAATATCTTCTTCTGAAGTGAAGGATTTGATCGAAAGTAATTATTCTCCATCTCACCACTTCGGATATCCCTTTTCCTTATAATCTCACGGAGAGGTTCAGTGCCGCGTAGCAAAACAGACCCCTGATTCATTGGGCGATTTATTGAACGTGAGTTCCTTAGAATCTGGGGATCTGTTTCACTCATGGATTCCTCTCTGGAGCAGGCTTTTCCTTCGCTTGGGGTAGCTGCTCCTGACTTATTTGTTGAACAAAGTATCATAGACTCTACCTGTTGTTCTCGCACTTTCAGTTTGTCTTCAAGCTCCTTAACCTGCCATAACATTTATAGCAGAAGTTAGTATAGTAGTTTCTCTTATGTCCATATTATATCAACTTCATGGCTTAAGTTCAGCTCAAAATGAAAATTGATGGAAAAGCATTCACCTTCCACTGAAGGAATACAAACTCTGAGTTTTGTTCTCGTTCTTTCAGCTTGCTCTCCAGTTCTTTGACCTGGGTAACGTGGCAGAACAAAAATTAGTACTTTGTAGTATCCCTTTTTCTGTTCAGAGTACAATGTCTACTTCATTGCAACAACCTTTCGCTGAAGGGTCATAGAATCGGATTCAAACTGAAGTTCTGTATCTTTGATTTTGTCTTCAAGGACTTTGACCTGTGTAGACCCAGAAAATTCTGTTAATAGTAATTTATATGATTGTTGTCATCTCTTGTAGTTCATTGTGGGGGCAGTTTAGTTAGGACTTAGGAGGCGCATGCTAATACACCATTGCGATGATGGAGAAAAGAAATCTAGGTGATCAAGAATATTCAACATAAAATTTGCAGTGAAAAAAGAGCTTCAAACATTTCATTGCATTAGCATTTTTATTTTTCAGATGGGAAAGTTGTATTTTGTTGCAGAAACCTTCTGTTGGAGACTGATAGACTCCATGCGCTCTCTCTCTTTCAGCTTGTTTTCGAGCTCCCTAACCTTGTAAATATTAGATAAGAAGTCAATATCACAAACAACTGCTATTTTCCTAAAGAAAAAAAAGGAAACTAAAAAAAAAATATGAAGAGCAACCTTTTGCTGAAGGGCCATGCAGGTTTCTTCATTTCCCTTCAACTTTTCCCCAAGATGCCAACATTGCTTCTCCATCTGGCTGTGTAACTCTATCTTCAACCCAAGCTGGGTTTCAAGTTCTTTTACTTTTTCTTGTTGGTTTTTCCAAAGATGATCTTTGCTTGTAGCCTTATTTGCTAAGTTTTGAATGTTATCTTCCAGCTTCCGCAGGGAATCATCTTTCGATCTAGATTCCTGCTTTGCTTTTTCAAGCTTCAAGGAAAATTAGAAACAATAAGTAGCTAGGCACTTGGCTTGTCAATTTTAGAAAGTGATCTTTAATTTTAAGAGGAGAATATATTAATTGAAATGACATCATAGTTAACCACATTGACACATACCAACATTTTCAGCTTTTGAAGCTCACTCGTGTCAATCTGCTTCTTTGCAGGACCCATCTCAACCCCCCGAACCCGAGTTGCAAAATTCAATGAACTTAGTGTCTCACCTAAGTCATGTTCTGAAGGGCTTATTTGCACAAGCATCAGAGTTTTGGATTCACCCCCTGTAATTGTAAACCATTAAGACAACAAATTTTAAGTGGTTAATGAAAGGTGTTTTTTTTTTGGGGGGGGGGGGGGGGGAGGGGTAGGGGGAACCCAAAACAAACACACCCTTACCTAATGAATCTTGGAGCAGATGCGTCAATTTTGAATTCCTGAAAATATCCCAAGGACTGAATCAGTACAATGGCAAGGTTTGGGTACTGATATCAGTACAATAGCAAGGTTTGAATTAGTCTGGCATACAAGCAAGATAAGAGTAGACCTATATGGAATATGACTGCTTTTGGTTGCTAGAGCAGATATGACATCCCCAAGGGCCGAAAGTGATCTGTTGATATTCTGGGCTTCTTTGAGCCGCTCACCTTGTACCTCAGTTTTTGCAAGTCTTTCACTGCCAGCTAAGTCCACAAGCCAAAGCTTGCTCTTGGTTGACTCTCCATTCAACAGATTCTTTGTTCTTACCATTATACAAAGCATGCTGAAGAAAGTAGGAAGAAAAGGTAAAACAAAAAAGCAACGTTCCATAACTAATCAAAAAGGAAAGAAATCTTGGGGACACCAACCAATGAGACCGACTGCTATGCTCATTCACATTGTTGGATCCAACAGCCCTAGCATTACTTCCAGCCTGTAGCACATCCCAGACCTCCTTTATATTCTCAACTTTGGCTTCAACAATCCCTGGAACATGATGAACCCCTTCAGAAGCTTGCCGTATCTCCAACCTATAGCATAGTGTAAACAAAAATCTCAATAATCATGATTTGGCCCTTCTGCCCCCCTGCCCTGGAAAGGATTTTTTGGCCCCTCCACTCAAACAAGCGCCATTGTCGGCATAAACACAATATGAGTCAATACACCCTAAAAGCATGGAAAACTTGGCAATTTAATCTTGGTCTTACTTTTTGGATGCTGGTGATGTGGCAAGCAAGTCCCTGATCTGCTCATTGTAGACTTCAAGCACACTAACAGATATGTTGTATGTGAAAGTCTCACTCCTTTCTTTGGCAACTTTGAACAACTGATCCAGAGTCCTATAGTTGACTCCTCGGTTCTGCTCAGTACCCTCCATTGTAAAAGTCTTTCCTGTCCCAGTTTGCCCGTATGCAAATATACATACATTATATCCATCTAACACTGAAGTCACCAAGGGTGAGGCATCCACAAACACAGCAGCTGTAGTATTCAAAGAAAACCCAAGTTAATTGCAAAATCTTCAATGTATTTTTTAAACCCATTAATTAATCACAAGATGCAAATACCTTGATCATCCTTGGGCATATACACTCTGTCAAACTTGAAGGTCTTCTTCATAACACCACCAGTCAAAATCCCTAATTCTCCATCCTTAGCCATATCAAAGTCTACAACCGTTGCATATTTAGCAGAAACCTCCTCCTTACTTAATGGACGGCACCGACAGAAAACCCTAATATTCCCTGAAATATTTTAGGCACAAGCAAAGGTCAGAGTCATTCCAATTCTCAGGTAGGGAATGAAGCAGGAGACCCTATCTTCTATAGTAAGGATTTAAAAATAAAAAATACCTTTTGCTTCCTGAATTTGGTTGAAGAGCTTTTTTCTCATTACCTGCTCTTCACTGTACTTCACTTTAAGATCCTCACACTGTGCAACTGTAAAGAGGTTTGATATAGTCATAACACGCAGAAGGTCCAATACCAATTTCCAAATAAAAGGATAATCTAACTTACCCAAGGCCCGAACTGCAAAGACCATTTTATTCAATTCCGGAATTGAATCAGCACACTCATGAGCTTCATGAGAGAGTTTAGAATGCTCCTGTTTCAGAATCTGCAAAATAAAATAATGTCTTACCTTGTAAAAGAAATGAGTTCGGAATTGATCTAAATGAGTCCATAAGAGGGATAACTTCTCTAGGCATTCTGTAAAGACAATTGTTTTACCTTTACTTTTCCTTCTAAATCATTAAAAGAAGCAATCCAGAACTTCTTATCACGTTCATATCTACTACAAACATCCCTTAGTTCTGTCCCTTGCTTTTGCATAGCTTGATCTAGAAGTTTAGAAAGCACAATGAGGATATTTTAAAAAATAGAAAATGTTAATAGTTGCAAATTGATAGACCATCAAGAAGTTTCTCGAAGTGAGTGCCAAAAAGAAGAACATTTGTAAGAATTAGCATGAACTGAATGATTTTAAACATATAGGCGATAGACTTTGCACTCAATGGGCTCATGTTTTTGCAGATCACCTGAAAACGTAGTTATAATAAGAGGATCAACTATTATGACCCCAATTTAAGTTGAATTTTTTGCCAATAAATATCTTCAGATGAAACACACTATTAAGTCATCCTTATGCTCTACACGAAATTATGAACATCTTCTCGTCGGAAAGTCCTTACCTAGGGAGTGACTTTCAAAGAACTTATTGTCAAGTTCCATCCTAACCTTCTCTAGCTGCTCATTTGCAGCTGTTAGAGACATCCAAGCCTCGTAGCACTCATCTGTCTTACTCTTGCATTGGGTACTCAATTCTTCTATCTTTCTCTCATACTTGGCGGCAAATTTCATCCGCATAAGTTTCTTCTGCAAGACCGTAACTATTATGATCCAGAAAAAGAGTAGGGATAAATACAGTTCAGAGACTTCAAATTTCTTGTATGAAGTATGTTGATTCGATAACTGACCTGATCTGAAGGAACTTCTATTTCAGCAGCACAGTTCTTACAGATGAGGTGCTCAGCTTTCTCCTGACTAGCTGCATTCATTTTGCAGCAGAGTTGGACTAAGTCCTAGAAGAGTTGGGATCTGTTTGAATAATAAATTTTGTAGGAAAAATAAGTGTACCAGATACTTTTGGCGCTCTCCTAATGCATATCCCACTAACCAGTGGGCTTCCATGAACTCCTTCGAACCTTATTACAATTGCAGCATCCTCACCCACAGAGACCCTGGCATCAACCAGCTGCAATGGTCTGTTGGCTCCAACAATGGAGTAGATATCAAATTCACATAGAACCTGACAAATACACAATATGGGAAGTTCACAAACTGATCAATGGATTTATGGAAGCAGAGACATTTTCAGTAAACCTTTCTTTGCTTGAAGTATCTTACTTTCTCTTCCTGGACATAGACATTGAAGATTCTCATTCCTTTAGGTCCATTCGTGTTTATGATCTCCGCAAAATGTAGATCAACAAAATAATCTCCAGGTGGAAGGTTGTCAAAAAGGTAAAAGAAGTTTCCAAACCGAGCAGACTGATAAATTGACTGGTAGTCTCCCCCGTCTATTATTTTATCATCTGTTCTTAAAATATCCCCTCCTTGGAAGCAGATGTCAGGCTTGAATATCTTATTGGCTTCTTCTTCCTTTAATGTTTCACCACCAGCATTCACAAACATCACATAGTCTTCTGGTACAATAGAAATGTAAATGAACACTTGATCCCAGAAACAGTAAGAAGCTTTACTCTGATCAGAAAAGCACATAATAGACATTTCTATAATTGAAGGAAACCTTTGACTACTAATACAAGTTCTGATCAATAAAGAGAATTTGCAAGCCCTAAACAAAAAGATGAAAAATAGATCAAATTGCAATTAATGCCACGATCTGTAATTCTCTTCATTAACTTATATCATTAACCAATAAATCCAGAACCAGTCGAATTCACCCAAAAATAAATAAATAAATCCAGAACCAGACGGAGAAAATCTGGAAATTCAAGTTGGGGAAAAACCATTCGAAACCTTAAATATAAAGTATAAACTAAGAAACCATATACTAACCTTTGCAGTTAACCTGCTCAAACCCGGCGTGGACAAGCCTTGAACCCCAAAGACAGAGCATTGAATCTACCGGATCTGTATCATCAACATCATCGTTGTGCTCAATGCAATATTGGTTTCCAGCACTGGACGGTCCATCTTCTTTTCCAAACGAGGAGTTGACAATAGTTGGTTCTTTCTCCCGATCGAGATCCTTAGATAAACAAGAATTGGAAATTGGGGCATCTGGATCGCGATGCGATGTGTTGGCTTGCATCTCTTTCAATGGGCTGAGCTCTCTGCTAGTTTGAAGCCTCAGAACGTCAAGATCTTGAAATTCGGCAATGGCGAATGTGTTGTCCTCCAAGATTAAAGCTGATACTTGCCTTTTCTTTTCCCTTCTCTTCGTTGTCTTTGAGAGCGTTCAAATTTCAAAACTTATATGACCGTTTGAGGCTATGGACCGTTGGTCATATTCCAATTCCGGTCTTTGGGTGGGACCCACCATGAGGTAGCATCTGTCACTACACATAGTGACGTTTAGTATCCATTACTAGAAGGCCGCGCGCGGAAGAAATGGAGAGGATACCACCGGCCATGCCGCCATGGTGGGAGAATTCCAGGGTTTTAGGTTTTACAGTAGAATAGTGAGTACTGAGACTCTCCTGCACAACGATCTTGTCATGATATTATAGGAAGGAAGGTAGAAACGAAAATCAAAAAGGCATTTTGTGCTTGAAATTCAATTCGGGAATTACCTTATCTTCGATTTCAATCCACTTTCTCTCTGTAGCTGAGGGTTTCCCAAAAAGACTTGTTTAGCATACTGGAGAGCCAATTTGATTGTCATACAAATGCTGTTCAGTAATGCCACGAAAAGCATCTGTGTTATGTTTAATCCTTGCATTTACATTGAGAGATGATAACTTTCAGTTGTCCCAACTTTACAATAAAGATTGAGCTTTGCTTCTCCCTTAATTCACCGCCCTCAATGCTTGAGACGCTTGTGAGTTTGAAGAATTTGGGCATCCCTTCTATCTTTTAGAAGGGATCCGCATCGTCTCCTCTCAGTGGTTCTGGGAGGACAGTGGTAATCTATCTCAGATGGTTGCTACGTGACTCTCGGTGAATCCGAGACCCATGTCCGAGCCGACATCCAGCCGACAAGCCAAGCCAACATAGGATTTCGGCTCAGACGTGGGTCTCGAATTCACCGAGAGCCACGTGGCAACCATCCGAGATAGGTTGCCACTGTCCTTCCAGAGCCACTGGAACAGACGATGTAAATCCCTTTTACAGTAAGATGTGGTACATATGTGGACTTAATTAATTATGCTGATTGATTAGGGGGAGTTATGCATTATAGGTACCATCGATTGGGTTTGGTCAGATTTGTTACGGAGTTGAGATAAATCAAACTGGTTTATTGTGAAATTAATCATGATCTGGAATAGAATTATAAATACTAAATTATAGTCCTTGCAGCCCTGTTATTTTCTCTGTGCAAAACAAAATGTGTGATATATTAGGGTTGGTACGAAACCCTCTGAGAGGAAGGCTTACCACATTTAGATGATCCTCTTGAAGCATCAGCTTTACAATTATCGGAAGTCTTCCCAGGTGGCAAAGCAGCTCATGCCACATCAGCATATATGTTATTTGGAAATTTACTAACTACGGCAAACCAGCCTCTACACCACGTGCCTTTTTAGAAGACTCAGCGCCAGCAAACAATGATGTTGGAGAAAAGACGAACTCATGGCAGGTCTCTTTGATTCCCCTGCATGGTTTGCGTAACCCAAGCCACTTGTGGTTATGTGGTGCATTATAACCTTTGCGGATCACCAATTTGTGAAGGCTCTTTTTTGTATGTATTATAGAATTACTTATATAATACATAAGAACATATATAGTTGTTTAGTATGATTTATGATATTTATTTATATTTAAAATAAATTAATATAATCTAAAATATATAAATAGATTAGAAAGTGTTTATCATTATTATAATAATCTATTATCACTTCTTTATGTCTAGTAGTATTAAACGATTATTATATATAACTCATTATTATTCATGTAAATGATCTACCATAAATAACTCTTAACTCATAATAAATATAAACAGTACCAAAGAGACCTAAGAAATGGAAGCAACAGATTAAGAAGTATGATCACTGTTGAAAACTATGGCAGACTTGGGCTATCGTTGGCTGATTTTCGTCCCTTGGCTACAGGAGTAACTAGTGCCACTTTGGCCGAGCCCGTTTGCCAATTTGGGCGGATCTGCCACGAAATTGGACTTGAATCAACCAGGACCCGATCCCATAACCGTCTCCTTGTTCTTGAACCATGATCCAAAGGAGGACCCCAATGGCCGATCCCGTTTCAACCATGATGTAGATAAGGATTCAGGTGCTTGTCCTCCTGGCAGCTCCTTTTTAACATGATCCACCAGTAGTGGACTTTTGCTTTGTCATTTCCCTGCATTAAAAAATGACGCATCCTTAAACTGCATTTTACTTGCCACTGGAAATAGAGAATTCTAGACCGGTGCATGAGTAAAATATAAAGACATGTGGTTTGGATGATTAGCACCATGCAGTGGATGGATCAATTTACGAATTTGGTCCTATGTAGTATTAGTATGGAGGGCAGGATGGGTGAGGTTTCTTCTCCAGCTGCATGTATCTTGCATCACCATAGAGTCTAATGAGATGACAGTGTGAGTGAAGTGGCCATCTACCATGCACTTCACCTCATATTAAATTTTGCAACCTCCACTTAAAGTAAAATTTTGTTATGGATCATGAGCGACATGTGGCATCCAGATCAGTCATTCATCATTGATGGGAGGAGATGATATTAATCTATAAATACCAAAGAATGATGTCCTGTGCATTACCTTTTGAAGAAAAAAAAAAAGAGTTGGAGTTACCATTGAGTTCTGTTTGAGTAACCGATGGTTGCACTGAAAGCCTAGTCTCTGGTTCAATTATTCTAACGGTGCTCGGTGCTCGGTGGTGCTTCACACACTCTAGAGGACAACACATATCTTGGTTGGACAAAGATGGCGGGAATCAATCATTACACTGGAGGTATGTCGATTTTAATTTTAACATAATGATGTGCCTTTGTGATTGGTAGAATTCTTACCGACAAAAATAAGTATCTAAGAGGAAGGCTAGGAAATCATTTCAACTCATGTGAAAGCACACATGGAATCATGAGATGCACGCCCTGCTAGGATAGGGCCATCTCATTGGTTTGGTTTTTAGTACAATTTAGTGAAAAGAAGGAATCCATAAAAATTATTTGCTGGAACATATGAAAAAACGTTGCAGGAGGGAGAACATTTGAAAAATCAACTGAATGAATTTGGCATTAGCTAGAAGGATTCTGTTCCATGGCTTTAATGGAACAGAAGGATGTGAATGGGATATTGAATATGGATTCATCAATTGAGCCTTCTTAGTTCTTCCACTTTTGAATTGTCGAAACAAGAACTTAATGTAAGAATGAAAAACCCAAAAGGGAATTAAATATTAGGAATTTCATCAGTGAATTAACGACTGAGTACATATTAATGTATTAATATACGCACTAACCGTATAGACTGACTCAAACCGTTGAATCATCAACTTGAAACGAACCAAATCTATGTAAAAATCCTCTCCCACCCTTGGACTAATCCAGGAGTAATCCAACGGCCGTAGTGCCGCGGGAGAGGATTTGAGTCCACCAAATCGAGGGTACAGTGACTTGTCTTCATCACCCCTGGGTTGAATCATGATGGCATGATTCATGAAAAATATAAAAATCATGCTGGCATGAGTGAGTCGGAATAAAGAATAAAATAACTTCAATACTTTCAACGGTCGGATTGAATTGTAATTGAATCATAATTTACGAAAATAACCCTCACGACCAATTTCCAGATTAAAACTGGTCCCCAACGTTCCCACGACTCCCACCACACGATGTGATGGCCGCCGCCCCTCCTCCCGAATCTCAGGGAGGAGACGATGTGGATCCGCGTATATATCTCCTCCTTTCCACGTCAGGCTTCAGTGCTCTCCTCTATGTGTATCCTCTGACGGCCATTGTGCTAATCTGGTAAGCGAATATTTAAACGGGGAGTGGAGAGTTGGTTTAAGGTGGTGATCAGCACTGAGGACTGAGAACATAGAGCGAAAAGTCTTCCTGATCAGACTGTAGAAATGTTCCAGTTTTCGCTTCGACGAGGTAAGGATGTAACCATCTAAGACCTCCAAATCTCTGTCACTCTATATTGTTTAAGGTGGTGGAAGGATGGAATAGTTGAAGGCAAAGGGGATTCTGAAGTTCCATATTAGTTAGTTCAAATTAACGATTGATAATAATCCATTTTGTCTTGCAGCTAGTTGCGTAACCCAATTGAGATCGCAGATTTCCGCTCTAGGGACCTCACATCTCACCACGGCCACGGAAGCTTTGTCTGGAAACGATGCGGTGCGTCTTCATTTTAATCGATGATACTATCTTTTGATTTTCCTTGTTTCCGATTTCCTGGGTTTCTATTTTCGGCCGTTCTTATTGTTTGATCGGTCTTTTTAATGAGTCTGACTCTTTTAACTGACTAATAGCCAAGACTTCGCAATCTGATTGGAGGGCAATTAGTGGAATCGCAAGCGAGGGAGACCATAGATGTCATAAACCCTGTAAGACTCGTAACGCCATGAAGTTATCATTTGCTTCCCTTCTCCCCCTATTCCTCTTTTATCTGCTTTTGTTTTATAATCGTCTACCATTTGATATAGGCAACTCAGGAGGTTGTTTCTCAAGTGCCTCTAACTACCAACGAAGAGTTCAAAGCTGCAGTAAGTGCAGCTAAACAGGCTTTTCCTTCATGGAGAAACACGCCGATTACGACCCGTCAGCGCATAATGTTCAAGCTTCAAGAACTCATCCGCAGAGACATGGTAATAACATAGAAAAAATTCCTTCCATCTTCACACACGCCGGGGGAAATTCGATATCTGAATTGTCGTGTGTCGCTGCAGGATAAGCTTGCGTTGAATATTACCACAGAACAAGGCAAGACGTTGAAGGATGCACAAGGAGATGTTTTTCGTGGATTAGGTTAGTACCTTTTCTCATCGTTATCCATGTCGATACATTTTTACAGGTTTGGCTAATTTGGTTTTCGAAAAAGATGGAACAAAAATAATGGAGTTGGGTGTGAGCTCAACATACGATTCTCTGGTCCTTATGATTTGGTCGGGTTTCTATCTTGTAGAGGTGGTGGAACATGCCTGTGGAATGGCAACTCTGCAGATGGGGGAGTTCGTCTCCAATGTATCCCATGGAATTGATACTTTCAGCATCAGAGAACCACTCGGTGTTTGTGCTGGGATATGCCCCTTCAATTTTCCAGCAATGATTCCCTTATGGGTATATTTGCTAGCCTTTTAACCCCCCTACTTAATCTCCTTTGGTTATTGATGTTTCCCTCCAATCATAACTGCAGTCAAGAAGTTGACTTTGGTTTGTTTTAGTTCTTCTTAAATGTTCCTGTTTATTACTTCATTGTTTAATAAATGGGCGATGATCTAGTCATTGCACTTGTTACTCTCCTAAGGTCGTGCCAAGTGGCAGACTTGGATGGGCATGGATGGGCCTATGTGATAGAGGACCAGACCCCCATCTCACTGGTCAAATTTCAGTGTGAAACAAGCACTGAAGTGGTAGAAAGGTGAGTTTAAATTTTCATAAAAAATGCCAAGATCACTTTTTAAGGCACTTCTCCTATGTGTTTTTTTTTTTTTGGGCTAAAACTGTACGAGTGAGATGACTGCAATGTCTATCACATTGACCCCCTAGTTGCCTATGTGGCAAGTCATGATGGATTTGAAACGTTGCAAATGGTTGTTTCTCATATAAGGCTCTGAAAAATGTTTAAATCTCAGCAAACTTAATAGATTCCCTTGACTGAGGGGTAAAAGAAAAATACTTGACAAGATGCTCGTTAGACAGTTCTTCTATACTAGTCTCTTGATTTTTTCTTGCTTGGCTTTTGTATGGGTGCCTTGGAACTTCCTGCCAGCACATACACGCTGCAGCATGATCTTGGTGCTTTATGAATTCTTTATTTGCACCAATACTGCCCAAAAACTAAATTTTCAGTGGTATGATATCTACAGATGTTCCCAGTGGCAGTGACTTGCGGCAACACATATATCCTTAAGCCGTCAGAGAAAGATCCTGGTGATTGTTATCTTCCTAGCATTTTCTTATATGTATTTCTTCTTATTTATGTTATCATTGAAAGTTAAAGGGAACATGGCATCCTAATGTAAATTGGATGAAGACATTGTTTTCTCTTTCCCCCCCCCCCCCCCCCCCCCCCTTTTTTTTTCTGGTTTTTGAAGGGATTGGAAAAAAAAAAGAAAAAAGAAGAAGAATACAGAACAAATGAAGGTTTTAATGCCAGGTACAGCCACTCATTATAACTATAAGGCTCTTGTTTGTGGATCAACTATTGAAAATCAGTGGAAGACCATGGAGTGACGTAGTGAACTGGGGATGGAGTTGTGGATAAATTAAGATATCGTACAGTATGGTTATTGAAAAACATGTTGGAAAAAATTCGGCATATACATATTACTTATGCACGTTAGCAACTTCAATACATATATGTCGTAGCTGAAACATACAACCAGAAATGAATGCAAAATAATATGGCTGATATATAAAATACTTGACTCTTTTTTGGGGATTGTATCCTTGAGAAATATATAATACTCCTATGCATTTTTTACAAAAAAAAATTACAGCATGTGCGTGTATTATTCAACAGTAATACACAAATCAGCTACGGGTGATGCTGATCGTTATTTGTTTTGATCAGCTGACCCAGTGTGCAAAACCGACATTGCCTGTCAATTTGTTCACCCATGTTACAAGCTTGTTGTCTACAGAAACATTAACTAAAGTGTTCACTCAAAACCATCAGATCAGACCCATCAATAATTGATTGTATACTTCAGTTTTACTGCAACCCCATTCCTCCCATCCCCACCCCCAAGAAAAACTGAAATTCTTGCTCTTCTATTATCATGATTTCTTTGTATTTGATTTTTAGAATGACTAAAGTGTTTATCCTTTTAGGAGCTGCTATGATGCTTGCTGGGTTGGCAATGGAGGCTGGTTTACCCAGTGGCGTCTTAAATATTGTGCACGGGACAAATGTGAGTTTTTACTTCTTTTTATTTATTTATTTAATAATCTCTCATTTAGCGGTTCATTTTAGTTGTTAGAAACAATGAGAAATAGTTAATTCATCTCCACTCATAAGTAACATAACCTAATATGTCACTACCACAACTTGGGTACCTTTTTTCTTAGTCATATATTTAGGCATTATGCTCTGTAAACCTATACCTTCTGGACAGTTGGTTTTGCCACTCATTGGTGACTTAGGATGATGTGCTGTCTTTTTTTAGGTCTAAAGTGTAGGCATTGTCCACAGGAGACCTGTATCTTCTCTAGGTTTGGGTTGGAACTAGACCTCATTTTCATTCTATGTTAAATGGACCATTAGGAGCCATCCTCAAGTCTAAATTTCAGTCGTTAGTACAAGATGGGGGCAAACCTTTTGTGGAACTGCAGTGACTTATTTGTCCGGCAGGCAGATCAGAACATGTTCATGCCAGGAACAGCGGCCCAGTATCCAAGTGTGTTTCAAAAACCGAAATATGTTCTGGGGGCAGCTGAATGGCAAAAATGTGTTCTGAGAGGTTCTGAAACAGTCTTCATAGTTTTCCTGCTTCATAAGTGAACACTTTTTCACCTGATTTCTTATGATGCCCAAGGAAGCCAACTGTTCTGATGGAGGTCGTTTATTTCAATTTGGCAGGACGTTGTTAATAATATTTGTGATGATGACGATATTAAGGCTATATCGTTTGTCGGTTCAAACACAGTAAGTTCTCTTTAGCTTATGATTCCTGTATTGTGCTTCTATTTATGGAGTATGTTTATGTCATGCCAACAAATTTCATTTCATCTTGACTCCCTACCAAGTTATCCAGTGGCAATGGTATACATTTTTCATAACCTTTCAAATTCACTGATGTTTTTCAAGAGGGTTGGTACTTCGGGAAAAATGTTCTACTACCAACTGTATCAATGGAGTGGTTTAGGCCAAGGTTCTAAATCTCAGATCTTGACTTCGTCTCGGTGAGGTTGAAATTTTCAAGATCTTGTCGAGACACTTTTTTTTTTTTTTGGACATGTAAAGATGGATATTTCTGAAATCTCGGTAAGGTCAAGATTTCCAAGATCTTGCTGAGATTCAGAACTATGGCTTTAGGCACAACTTCAGTTTCTTTGATACTAACTGATGATATGGGACCATTTGAACTCACAATATCATCACATCTTATTTTAGGGTCTAAGGCAGCAAATATGGTGTGACCTAACCTTAAAAACTTATGTTCTTTTTTTTTCTCTTTTGTACTGTCTCCAGGCTGGCATGCACATATATTCAAGAGCCGCAGCTAAAGGAAAACGTGTTCAGGTGAATACTGTATATTTGATTTTTAGTAGTGGCATGGTATTTTTGTCTTTGCAAGAAATATACTTTAACTAAAACTTTGTTGCTTGACATGAATTTGATAGCTGACTTTTGTGTTCAGTCCAATATGGGAGCCAAAAATCATGCAATTATAATGCCAGATGCAAGTGTAGATGCTACTTTAAATGCTCTAGCTGCTGCTGGTTTTGGTGCTGCAGGACAGAGGTGCATGGCCCTCAGCACAGCTGTCTTTGTTGGAGGCTCAAGAGCATGGTAATATTTTCTGTTAATTTTATTTATTTATTTATTTATTTATTTATTTATTTTTTGGGGGAGGGGGCATGGTTTAGTCATGGCGGATTAAAAGTCCTCTCTTTCTTTGCAGTTTGAAGAATATATGCATCTTTTAATTACTAATTGTTTTTATCCGCTGTCCAATTTGATTATGTGTCTTATTTTACATGTATGTGGTATCTCACTGTGATTATGTGGCAGTCCATGATTGATGTGAAGATTTGTACTGACACCCAGATCATACCTGGGCAATACTGATCTGGATCTTTTAAGTTGGAAAATGAATACAAAGTATTGGCCAATCCAGTGAGTATCAAAACGACATTGCCAGTGGATCAGGGGGATCTGTTGGGTCTTTATAAGGACTCAATCAAAGGGCGCAACAATCCATCATGTATAATAGATGGTTTTTTAAACTGTCGGATACCAATCCTGATCAGCCAACCTGATTGTTATTGCTGATTCTTGAACTATAGGCTTGAACATTTGTTTGATAATCGATATTACAAAATCATGTTTCTTGCTGTTTAACTTTCCTGTACTGTGTTAGAGACTTATAGTTATTGTTCTCTTCCCTAGTTTTGATGTTACAATGCATTTTCTCAACAATTAGTGATATTGCTTTAAGAAAATTTGGCTTTGTGTTTAGCATTAATAATTTATGATTTCTTTTTACAGGGAGGAATTACTTGCTGAGCGTGCCAAAGCACTGAAAGTAAGTGCTGGAACTGAACCTGGTGCAGACCTTGGTCCAGTGATTAGCAAACAGGTAAAACTGAACCATGGCTCAGAAGTTTTGCAAAAACAGTCTTGATCAACGAACTTTCTTTGGATGGAGCTTTGTGCTGTGGTGATAGAATTCATGTTGTAATCATTATTACTTAACATAATAGCAGCAGCCCAATCTTCAAGAATATTTGTCTATATTTATTGAGCATGTGGTATTTGTTTTGTTTATGCTTTTGGCATGCATCCTTTGACTGCAGGCAAAAGATCGAATATGCAGACTTATCCAAAGTGGAGTTGAAAGTGGTGCTAGACTTGTACTTGATGGGAGAAATATTGTGGTATCTGTTTTCATCTCCCTGTTCAATCATCATTTTTATTGCCAGGACTAGTTTGTGCTCAATATGTTGTGTTTATATGGTGTGGATGGTTGCTTTCTTGAATCCTTAATTCAGCAATATATTTACTAAGAATAGCTTATAGGTTGTGACCCATAGCAAGAACTTTGTGGGAGCATATTGAAGGCCACATTCTGGGAAGGTTATATGAAGATATTTCACTATGAACATGTGTTCTCAGTTGTCTTCACTTTTTTTAGGCATTTAACATGATTTCCGTCTGAAGTGTGGATTCAGTATGCTCTGGATTTTTTCCCCAATTGGTTTGCTTACAGTTTTCAATCAAGCAAATTGCAATGCTTTTTGGTTTTATTTAGGCTCTCATATTTAGTAAATTGAGGAATGGACTATTAATATTGCTTCGTCCTTTTTTTTTTTTTTTTTTTTTTTGGAGTTTTATAGAGGGTAAATTTTTCTGAAGCGATTTGTACACCACGGGGCATTTTGTTGGCATCTTGTTAAATGCCAGGGGTGGACTGTGGTTATGAAGCAGCCCGTGCTTTTTCACTGTTGTTTCTCTTTCCACCTTTTTTCCTGCTTTTCCCTCGGTAGAAGTAATGTATAAAAAATAATTAGATACGAATAGATACATGACAGCATAACATGAGTTAAACGACCATCATAGACCTGTGTTGAAGCTGAAGGATGCATTCTTAAATTGTTGAAGAGAAATAATATCGCAGTGCGGAGAGATATTACCAAGGCCAGTCCTTTAAACTTCCATCTTGCACCCATTGCAGACCTGTTTCATATCCTGCACTGTTGGTTATGTTTGGGCTGCGCAAATTCTTCATTCAATTTTGTGTTTCATTTACATATTAATTAATGGACTGAAGATATGTATGCAGCCCATCCACATTTTGTTATGTGAATGGTACATTTAGTTCTGCCATGTGGCAGTCAGATGGGGTTGAAATTTGGTGGAGAATTAGACTCCAATGTCCCCTGTTCACATGTCACGTCTAGTTTCAAGTTCAAATTGAGTTTGCCCATTGCAAAATACAGCATTAAAAAATTCAGGACTGCCAAGATGGTTCATAAACTAGGAAGTGGTGCATAGGCATACATGGAGGGTATACGACTGAATTAGAGCCTTAAACTTGACACATGACTAATCCAGATCATTCCATAGATATCCAATGGTCAAACTTGCCACTTCATCTTTCCATAGGGCACAACTGGATGTGCTGTTCGCATTCGGAAATGTGAAGCAGGGTGTCTGCAGATATTGGTAGTTTTTCTTTTTGATTTATCTTTTCTTTTGTTCAGAATAAATATTTTTGCTGGAGAATTATTTTTTTCCATTAGTTATTATTATTATTTAGAATTATTTGGCTAAACCTTGTTATGTAGATGGAGAGAGAGAGAGAGAGAGAGAGAGAGAGAGAGAGAGAGGATACCATTGATATGATCTACTTGCATAGAATTTTGAAGATTTTGACATGAAGAATGTTAATTGGTTCTGCATGTATTTGGGTCTCTCAGTAATTTTAGATCCCTTTGTATGGAAAATAGGTTCCAGGGTACGAGAATGGCAACTTTGTTGGTCCCACCATCGTATCAGATGTGACAACCGACATGGAATGTTATCAGGTACCTCTTCTACTAACACTTCTACTGGAAAGGAATTTAAAGTCCAAAGCATTTGGTTGTATAACTTAATTCTCTGCCGTTGAGCAGGAGGAGATCTTTGGTCCAGTGCTTCTCTGCATGCAGGTAGGATAATTACTGCTAGTTCCTTTCTCTTAAGTCCCGTTCTAAGCTGAAGATATCTTGACTTCTTTTCTCTTGTTTCCTTCTATGTACAGGCTGAGACCCTAGAAGAGGCTATACGCATTGTTAACAGTAACAAGTACTACTTTTGTCTTCATCCCATCGAATTAGTGTTTTCAGAATTACAAATATATCTTCTGATTCATCTTTTCCTGTTATTTTCAGATACGGTAATGGAGCTTCTATATTTACCACTTCTGGCGTAGCTGCAAGGAAATTCCAGCATGAAATTGAAGCAGGCCAGGTTAGTGAACCATTTTCACCACTCGCACATGGGTTGGGTTTTTTTTGTTTTGTTTTTTTTTTTTTTTTGGGGAGGGGGGGGGATAGGGTGATATTGCTAGTACTGTTTTGAATGATTTAACAGGCATTTTGATTTCTGGCATGAATCTGATCTTGCTTGTGTCAATGTCAACTTAGGTTGGTATCAACGTTCCAATTCCAGTTCCATTGCCCTTTTTCTCATTCACTGGATCCAAGGCATCATTCGCTGGTGATCTTAATTTCTATGGTAAGTACTACTACTTCCAAAGCATGCTGCCTTAAATTCTCTCTTTCTTTTTTTCCCAAATTGCTTTAGATTTATTACCATTACTGCCTTTATTGTTAATAGATTGTAGTATCACTAACCAGATTGCTTTAGTTTTATTACAATGACTACCTCTATTATTAGTAGATGTAGTACCATCCTAGTAGTATCGGGTATTGTATGCTTTTATGAAGTTGTGACTAAGGAGGATTGCTGTGGATTGCAGGTAAGGCAGGCATGCAGTTCTACACACAGATCAAAACGGTAACTCAACAATGGAAGGACTTACCAAGCCAAGGATTGTCACTGGCTATGCCAACATCTCAGAAATCATAGAACTTGGTTGTCCATTCTGTAATTTGGTTCTTCCTTGGTTGCATTTTTCTGTAAAACAAAAATATGAATAGTAATGATAATGATAACAATAAGAATTATCTTTAACCATCGAGTGTTGGTTGGTATATGTATTATAGTTGTATCTGCTGAGTATGGCAATTGTTGGGTTGGATTTTGGAGTGAGTTTTTCTCTGGCAATAGCAAACCACATAAACCTTCAGGGGTAGCACAGAGCAGCTCTGAAATTTATCTGGACCCATTGCCATCCCTGTATATTGATGAAACTCATCCTCCTCAGCCTTGACAATTGTTCCTTTTTTTTTTTTCCCCCAATGATAGATGTATAGATTCATACCCTTTCCTTCATCCTAATAATATCATTTACTTCACCAAAAAAATATAATAAGGTTATCGGAAAACAAGCAGAAGCTATAGCATGAGCTTACACATATAGCAAAGCCTGAAAACATAGGAATTGAATTACTTATAGCTACTAGATCATTGGCATACCTAGAAACGTAAAGAGTCTAGGAATTGAAACAACTTATGTGCCACGTTCTGGTGCTAGTGTTGGGATATTCTCCTTGTTCTACTGATTCCGATATTTTGATCTTACGATCTCATCCTATGGATTTTCAGTCGTTACGGGTGCTAGTCTCTCCACGCGATTCACCTCCCATACCATATGGTAACTTCATTGGTAATCAAATTTTGTTTAGTGCACACCATACTCGATTCATTGAAGTTGAAAATCCATCCTTTCTACTCATTGAAGAAGTTCCATGTTCTTATATGTAGATACCATCACACATCGGCAGTATATAAATCCCCACCATAGTTATTTAAATAGAAAAAATTTCATGTAGACCCCATCAAAGACTGCTAACGTCATCTACACCCACAAGAATGCAAAAACATCACTTAGGTCCACTTAACTGATGGAAATCACTAAAATTGTTGAAATACAATTTTACCCTCATATTATAAATTAAAAAATTAAAAAATTATATTGATTTATTAATTTGTCCTTCAAATCAAAATTATATTTGATATTCTCATTCAACGACTAATCATCATGACCAACCTTGATTTGCTATGGTTTTCAACCCGACTCGTCTGACTTCGAATATCCATCTCAGGGTTCTTCCTTGCCCGATATGATTTCTGCAATTATTTTTCCGTGGGTTCTCCCAATTTTTCTCCTTCATCTTATCATCTACCGAACCATTAAGCACAAAACCAGAGGAAAAAGAGCACGAAGAGAACAATCTTGTGAAAATCCATAGTTTCTTCTTCTTCTTTGTTTCGGGAGCTTGCCTTACATGAACATGCTCAAAAGCACAAAATCAAAAAGGGATGGAGGGCGAGAAATCAGAGAGAGAGAGAGAGAGATGGAGGGCGAGAAATCAGAGAGTGAGAGAGAGATTTGCGGGAAGAGGGATGGAGGGCAAGAAATTAGAGAGAGAGAGAGAGAGAGAGAGAGAGAGAGAGAGAGAGAGAGATTTGGGGGAAGAGGGATGGAGGGTGAGAAATCAAAGAGAGAGAGAGAGGCTGGAAAAAAACATTTGCATATTGACAAAAAATGGGATTATAGAAAACTCAGGAAAAATGGACTCGGTATTTCTAAATAAGGAACTAGATTCAGAAATAGGTATATACGAAAATTTTATGGGCAGCCATACGCCACCGCCAAGAATTGAAAACTACCATTACCACTACCAGTGCCGCCGGAAACAAAAGAGAGAAGATGAAGCTGGAGTACCAAAACATGAACGAAGCGAGATCTGAAGCTTTGAAGAGGCCTGAATCTAAATCTAAATTGAAGAACTACTGAAATATAAAGTCACCAAATCGAAGAACTATTGAATCACCAGATCAAAGAACTGAACTCGAAGAACCCCAAATCGGATTTGCCAGACCAATTTCTATAATAGTGCTTCAAATTTGGAAATGTCAGTGAGCACTATGACAGACCAAGATCTGAAACAAAGAAGACAGGTCCGAAAGAATATCAAGATCTGAAAAACAACCAAAGATCAAGAAGATATTGTAGAGATGAGTTGCAAGGTAACACTCTCTGCAATCGATTTTGAGCAAAAACAAAAACAGAAAGAAAATATCAAGAGACTGAAAATATTACAAACAAAGAATAGCAAGAATAGATTTGCAGAATAGAAAATGATAAAGGAAAGACAAATCTGGGCAGACAGGAATGAACATCTGTGCGTCAGATTTGTGAACGATGTTGGAAGAAAATTAAGAACTTAGATGCAGTCAAAAATTCGATCAGAAGCAAAGTGATGAGAAGAGAACCCAAGTCGAGAAAAAGAGGAAGAGAGAGAGAGAGAGAGAGAGAGGAGCATTGCACAAGTGGAAGTGAAGGGTTTGGGTAAAAGGTAAATTGGTCTTTTCAACAGGTTAAAAGTCTTTGAAATATTTCAATCCACCTGACGTCAGCATCTAACGGTGCTCAACTGACGGAGTGGATTTCTTTGATTACCACATCCAAAGTTTTGGGGTGTAGGTGATGTTTTCGTATTCTTGTGGGTGTAGATGATGTTAACGATCTTTGATGGAGTCTAGATGAAATTTTTTCCATTAAATAAGAGGACCTCATGGAAGACTCTAAGGGAAGGAAAGGGAAAGGGAGGGAAAAGAAAACTTGTTTCCCTGCTTTACTGCTTTGTGGGGGCGGCTCTGATCGGGGGACATATCCAAAATGGGCAAAATCTCTTGTGCATTACGAGTCCAAATCGTCTCCCATCATTGGAGGATCCCAATGCTTGAATTCCAAGACCGGTTGAACTCCGATGCTTGGATCGACGCTGGAATCCTCCAACGATTGGAGATGATTTCTATTGATGCATTACTCAGTTACTCACTGAAATTGTTCTTACCAAAAAAACTCATTGAAATTGTGCAGGTATGGGTCAGCAGATTCATTTATAAGTATATAGAGTTCTATTAGTGTTAGTGGCTCACTGGCTCCTTCCTTCTTATTTTTTTTATTCATATTTAAGTGGAAAATGTTTGACTTTTAGTCTACACTTTTGAATGAAGGGCATTTCAATTGGATTAAAGATAGAAATTCATATTTTTCTACCCAAAAAAAAAAAAAAAAAAAAAAAGAATTCACAGTCCTGAGAAGACTGGACCAAAAGCAAACACGGAGGAATACAAAACCCAAGTCCTCAAAAAATAGGACCCTAAACCAACCGACAATGAAGAAGAAGAAAAAGACAACATTTTGAGCTTCTGGGCTTCAGACTCTTCCTTCCACAAACAACAGGTTTGCTTCTTCTTACTTTATAAAGAATTGTTGAAGATTTCTTGACAACCAGTTCTCATTTCCAATTTCTCTTTATATTTCTTTCTGTTAATCTTATGTTGAAGAGTTTAATGGGCTTGTGATGTTGGATAGTTTTACCGCTGTTTGTTGATACTTGATTGCTCCATTTTAACATCTCCAGTTCTCTCCATAGACTTCATAAAAACACTGCTCTGTTTACAATTTAATGGGTTCATCTAATCTAGAGAAAATCAAGAAACTAAGACTACACTAGAGCTCCAAATCTCCCCTAATATTCTTATCATTTCTCTCTCCTCTCTTTTTTTTCTCCTGTTCTTTTGGCGTGTGGAGAGAGGAGAGATTTTAGGAACTTGGAAAACCCCTGAGTTTCATTCACAATTTATATTTCTTCCTCTGATATATTCAAGCATTTTTCCTAGAAAGAAAGAAATATCAGAAAGGAATGGGAAAAACTCCAGATGCATCATGCATGTGCATGTCCCATACAACTGTAGAAACAGGACATCAGACCCAACCTCCACCTTCGGTATTAAGTCACAGTTTCTTGGTAGACAGGAACTATGAGAACTTCATGCAATTTTGTTCTTACATCCATTGGATCTTCCAAATGGAACCTTGGGCTCTAAAGGGTTTCACCAGGCAGCAATGGCAAGCTTCTTTTTTTTTCTTTTTTTTTTCAAATTAAAGACAATGATAGAGAAGCAGTTCTATCATGACATGAGCTCCATTTTTAACTCAGTTTTTTTTATTTGGGTATATGATGCATTACAGAGGAATAATGATAGCTTCGTCAATGAATGCTGATATGTTCTGCAAATCTGCAACACTAAAGTCGTCTCTCTTCTTTTGGGTGGTTGGATAATGGATAATGTTTGTGGGCTTAGTCTGAGCAGAGCTGGAGCTCTGACAGTACCTCTTCCATTTTCTCTGGATATGTCATTGAATGCAGCTTTCCGCTCTCTCAGTGTCTGTCTCTCTTTTCACTCTTCTTTCCTTGTCTGGTCTTTTTTTCTTTACCCCCTCCATGTCTCTTGCTTGCTTTGGTCATCTTTGCGATTGATTATGTTAATTGGACCATCTATGGATTTGGGCTACAAAATGATCCAATTTGTCCAGTTGTTGGCCTTTTTCCAATGATCGTCCATATACATGATCTAGCTCTCTGCTTGTTCTACAGTCATCCATGGAAGAACCATGACCTCATATGGGCCCATACAGTGATGAATTCTAATATCATTTCTTATCTATTTTGAGTTTTGAGGGCCTTAATCCTGATTTTGGTTGCAGGGTAAATGGTAACACTCTGCAAATTCGCTTGCAAAAGAGTTTCATTATGAAATGCAGTTAGGAAGAGAAGATATTGGCATGAACAGGCTCAATCGTTAGGGTAGGAAACCATGGTCATGGTTTAGTGTGTTTCACTTCTTTATATAGTAGTATATCTATGTGGTTCTCCAATTTTTCAAAGTCCAAGAAGAAACAGATAGACTCATCTCAGGCCCATATACCTGATGCATATGCCATGATGTTTTGGTGGGCCTTGGATTATAAAAAACTCAGCCAGCCCAACACTGTTGTACCCATAATGCTTGTGATTTGTCCACCCATGGAACCTTCATGGATAGGAAGGAGATGATGAGAATTTTTGTCCCATTTGAAATTTTACTATAAAATTTCAATCATATTCTCCCCATCTTTTCCCTTGTATTTCCTAAAAAGTGATGAATCTTTAACTTTATATCCCCATATGACTCATACTGATTGAATTCGAGCATCATATATGTAGTCAGAGTATTATGTAACCTACCTGTTACGATTTGGACCCCACTTGATATGCCACATTGCAAATATTAGGTCCCACCACTAACATCCCATGGTTGGACAGGCCCATAACCAGCTCAAAAGAAAAGATTATATTCCCAAGAAGCAGCACAAAATAATGGCTGTCTTTGTCAACCCACTCCATACATGAAAGATTGAGACATAGCATTGGATGTAGATGGTCCCACCATTTTTGGGAGATGCAGAAAAATGAGTTTTTTTTTTCTTGGTTCTATCTCTCTATCTATCCTCACAGGATATAATAGAGAGGGGAAAGAAGGAAAAGAGGTGCCTCAAGGCACAATGTGATACAGGATAATCAAATCCACCACCTTTTGGATGCCCGTTCTTAAGCTACCAGTCTGCCCTTGGTTGGTGGCATAATAACAGGAGAATTCGAGGGAGACCTTTTCCATTTTTCGAAAACCTCTGGGTGAACTTTTTCCCATTGAAATTCCCCTTCGAGCTCAAAATTGACTTGGTTTCACCAAAAGGCTTCATCTTGTCAAGCCCGGTTCGCCAAGCAACCCTCCAGGTGTAGTTCCAAACCTCTCCTCGCTCTTATGAGATGCTATGTTTTTCTTATCCATTCTCAAGACAAGGGTGAGTCACATGCTTTTGTGGTATCGTTAGTGTGATAGACCAGGACTCTAACCACCTTAGCGATTCCCCCTCTAAACACACTATCAATGACAATTAAAATATTAAAATAAATAAATAAATAAACAAAACCTTGAATTGACTTTTGAAGCAACAAAAGACCATTTACATGTATCAACTGACAAAAATGAAGCAAATTTAAATCATTAATCACTAGAATTTTAAATCCTAAAACCAAAGTCTCACGTAATAGATTGCTTAAAAGAACCATGTATGTGGCTTACTCACTTACCGGTAACTTAATGTTTATCCCCATATTCTAAATTTCCCTGGTTCTTCCCTCCCCAGTTCTTAGGTTGTATCTCCAACTTGTGAGTTTTTTTTTTTTATTTCTAATTCAAATAATTGATTGACATTAGAGAAGCATCTCAAGAGCTTCCTACATAAAAACTGCCTGAATGATTTTTCTATCTCTGTTTGAAGTTGGCAAAGATGATTGATCAAAGTTCAAAATGGTTGACCTCAACATTTTGAATTTCTAGGTAGATATTCTAATGAAATTCACATTAGACTTTCTTTTGTATAGTTTATATTTATATTTATGAATTATTTATCAAAAATTATTTATGAGAAGAAATTATGAGTCATATCTAATAACAGTTTAATATCACTAGATAGAAAGAAATAATAATAGATTATCACAATAATGATAAACACCTTTTAATCTAATTGTAGATTTTAGATTATATCAATTTATTTTAAATATAAATAGGTACCATAGTCATACTAAACAATTACATATGTCAAAACATCTTATATAATTAATTCTACAATACATTCCAAGGAGAGCCTTACTTACTAGGAAACAAGAGGCTTTTGGAATCCATTTATATAAACAATCTCATATAAACTCTGACACGGCACACAAGTAACACGTTTAATTTATCTTACTAATTAGTAGAAAACAAGTAACTCAAGAATCGAATCTCTTGTAAGTTGAAGGGACTCTTGCCATGATCTAGGCGGCTGGAGTTCATTCAGTGCATAGATTAATACATAAGTATGTGCTCCGAGTGAATTCCAGTCGTTGGATCACGACTGGAGAGACTGAACAACAAGAGAAAATCTTTTTCCCTCTTGTAACTGATCTGAGTCTTTGACACGGCGTAGAAAGTAACGTTGGTTAAGATTATTAATAGCTTTTGAAAGGGAGAGGAGTTTAAATGGAATTACTAGCACGTCACCTACAACTTTTGTTGAATGAATCTCTCCTATTTTCAATTACCTCTTCCGTTTTTTGAGGATTCAACTAAATGTCACCTGAGGTGACAAAATTTGGTGTCATCGATTCCTTTAATGCACTCATTGGGTCACTACGAAACCACAATATTAGGATAGTTTTGATATTTTAAGGGGAAGGGTCGTTACCTATTGGTTGAAAGACTACAAGACTAGTTTTGTCAATTCAGTACCGATATCGTGTATTCCAAAACCAAAACCATAATGAATTACTCATCCCGTATTGAACTAGATTAGAAACGATACAATAATGGTATAAAAAAATAGAACCCAATTACAAAATCGATCAATATTATGAACCGAACCAATCAATATGTACCAAAAACCAAAATCGTACCGAATATATATCAACAGTATATCACCATTTCGGTCTTGCTACATCAATCGATTGACACCGATAATTGTGACCAACTTGAGTGACAACTAGTTTTTCCTGTTTGTTTTTAAAAGAGGACGTCTTGAGTTTAATGACACGACACCTATGACAAGCTAAAAAATAGAAATCCTACGTTGGAGTTGGGACTTGTCTTCCAATTCTAAGAAGGTAACAGGAAATTGACACACAATTGGCGTGCTTCTTTGCTTGTGGGCTCTCCTCGTGTCCAACAATAGAAAAACAAAGTGCCTCTTTCACGTAATTTCATCTTCATCTATTCGGTGTGGGATCCATCTCTAGAATATCAATTCACACTCCAACGACAAACATAAAATCACATAAAATATACATATAAGTGCAGGTGAGCCATGCATGGCCAGATGCTACGTTGGTGGATCGGTCTCTATTTTGACACCCTTAATCTATACGACACGATAGTTCTACTAGCATAAATTCAGTGTGGCATGGAATCTCTACAAGCTTCTCATAGAAAGTAAGACATATACTCAAGACTGACTTCTTTCAATTGCTTATCCAGCTTTGGTTTAGGCAAATCATATTTCTATATTCTGTACTTGTATTCTTATTAGGAATCCATCACCATTGATGTCGTGTCAGATCCACCACTGATATGTGAGACCCAATGGATATGGACGGTGATAAAATTCCAAAGAAAATACAAGTACATGCACGTAATCTAAACTCTGGCATGTCTACACCGAGCTTTGATCCTTTGATGTCGAGAATAGTTCACTTGCATGTGCTTGTATCCTCCTTGGGATCCCATCACGGTTCATATTTTGTGGGTCGCACACTCTAGAGGTAGGTCCCACACCTAGGATCCCATGAAGAATTCATGTACATGTAGGTGATCTAAACTCTTTAATGCCAAGCTACAATTATGTATTCTGAGGGGGAGTTGATACATTTATTTTGGCATGTGTTTTATCTTCTGGATCCAACTTGGGTTGGGTTCAGTCTGGAATTAGCTTACAAGCTTGGTCCGAGGGATTGTACGTCACATTTTTTTTAAATGAGCTGATGTGGGTATTTGTGAGTTCATTGGCCACAAAGACATGATTCTAGAAGTTACGTGTAATATGGTCCCTCCCTAGTTAGGAAGACATTGATATCGATGGAGATGATCAATTGACATCTCTCCGTTTCTTGGCTAAATGAGTTTTGTATCATTGATGCTTCGGCTTGTACCCATCTTTTTATTTTTTCATTCTCCCCCCCCCCCACTTTCCTTTTTATTTGGGAGGGAGGACTAGTCAATTGGTGTAACCGTGTTCCCCCCCCTCCCCCCTTTCCTTTTTATTTGGAGGGAGGACTAGTCAATTGGTGTAACCGTGTTTGGCGACTAGTTTTCTGGGGTTTGTGGAGATGCGAAGGGATCTGTCGTTTTTCAACGGAATAGCCTTAGAAACTGGCTGGTCATCGACAGGAAAATTCCTACTACCTGGTTTACGAAAAAATTTATTCGCAATGCGTACTCCCTAAAATAATAATTTTCTTCAGAGTAGATGAGACTGACCCAAACGTTGGCATTAAAAAAAGGGGAACAATGGTTACTGAATTTTTTAAAAAATTTGGTCGGTTATATTACCTTACACTTGAATAAGGGCCACGTCGTTGACAACATATGAGCCCCTTTTCAAAAGCCAAGTAAACTACAATTAATTGTATATCATATAAAGGGTTACAACCAAAGTCTTTAGATGTAAAAGAAAAATATTGATTTTTAATTGAAAGTTTGATTTCCACGTTTAGACAAAATTTAAGGTAATTGGTAGAATCATGATCATGAAAATTTGAATAGTTATTCTTGTAACAAAGGAATGTGCTGTTTTTATAAATCACAAGGTAATTTTTGGCTCCGATTGTTTCTTCCATCGATAATCAACACAGACGGAATAAAATTCACTGGTTATCCCAAATGACATGAAAGTTCTGTAAGTTTGAGCCAAGTTGTGAATAGTGCACTATCAAGCGGATTGGGATCCTCTATAGTGAGGTCATCTTTGCAGTCAGAATCTCATCCACTCAAAATGGATCCGCATGTATTCCAATGCACTTTGAATGGATCGGGATTCATGCCAATCCATTTTGAGTAAGTGGGATCTTCATTATGCCCTCACCACAGAGAATCTCTTTCCCTATCAAGCGATCTCACACTATTGAAACACCATTTTTATTATGACCATGTTTGTTTTATAGTAATTTTATCGTCTTAAAATCACTCACATGAGAATGTCAAGTGTTTTTTTTTTCTTGTTTTAAATACAAGTAGAATGATTCTCATTTAACTCTGAAATAACTTGATTCATATAAATGTGGAATCAGTATGGACCACAAGACTAATCATATCGAAAAATCTAGCTACCGATTGTTAATAGATTCTTCTCATATGTCTAAGATATTGAAAACAAACAGACTGACAGACTAATAGGGAAATCAAAATCTTTCGAATTTTCCTAGGATAGATTCTTCCCATATTCTGAAGATACTTGATTTGATCATGAATGTTTCATCAAAGTACACCAACTCTATATGAAATCTACTTAACATTTAATATTCAGTTTCTAACTCCGTGGTAGTTAAACGTACTTAAAAGTACCCTTAATCTCTTCCAGTTAGAAATACTGGTCCATCGCGACTAACCAGTCTAAGACCCCTATATTGAGTAAGGGGGGTCTCAGCTTCCATAAAAGTTAGGGACCTCTACGCTAGTCTTCACAATGACTCCACTTCCCTAAGTATCTGTGCTCCTCCTACTGCTTGCACCACATAAGGACTGCTCCCACTACTTGAACCCTCGCTCTCTTCGCGTTAGCAGAGATCGCGCCAATCAAAGCATCGGAAAACTGACGGTGGCGATAGTCTAGAACACACGCAAGGTAGCATTTGCTTCTTTAAACCTTTACGAGTGAAAAGTGAGATACCCACTTGCAGTGCTCCAAGATGCACGAATTTATATCCAGAAAACTTTTCAGCTTCTTGGAGTTTAGCATAGGAATGGAAAGACTATTCTCACTCCATTGTGAAATCTGAATAAAACTCTCCTCTATCTCAACATTGGACACGCCCTTGAGGCCGAAAACCTCTAAGTACCCCCATACATTTGGAATCGTGCCCATTTTAGAACCTGCATGCCCATTTCCTTTGAAGAACATCATCATTCTTGATTGTCAAGAACATAGTGGCCAACATTTTAATAAGCAACACGAACTAAATGGGAATGAATGAATGACAGATCGATTGACAGCACATTTCAAGAATGTGATTCCACATATGACAATACCCAACTACAGAAGTCAGAAAATTACTAATTCCTCCTATTTGCACGCTTCCATCTTACCTTTTCCATTATTAGTTCTCCATTATTTGGTCTCCATTAATTCCATTCATCGAAATTCGACTGACAAGATTTGACAGCACCACATATAGAATTTTCTTCATATTTTACATTAAAATAAATAATGAAAATCCTATTTCTATAGGAAAATTTGCAAAGAAAATGACAATATTTCACCATACTTGTATCTTTCATCGGATTCTATTATCATTCATATTTGATGACTTTTATAATCTTGAAGTGGGTTCCATCGGTGATGAGATCTCATGAAAAGTACATGTACATACAGTGATCCAAACTCAAAGAAAATTTTCATGTAAAATATTAAGGTAAAAAATTTCATATCCGATTGTGTACTTATGAATGGAACCGAATCATCTCCTCCTTGTACTTCAGGGAGGAGGGAGGCACCCCCATCAAATGGCTGATAGGTGACTCTCGATAAAATCCGAATCCCACGTCCAAGCCAACACCCAACCGACAAGCCGAGCCAACAAGAGGTGTCGGCTCGAACGTGGGGTTCGGATTTTTCCGAGAACCACGTGTCAACCATCCGATGGGGGCGTCTCCCTCCTCCCTAAAGTACAAGGAGGAGACGATTTGAATCCCGTATGAATGGATATACTTTTAACCATCAAATGAAAAAATATAGGGAATCTCAAAACTATCCCTCCCTTAAATAAAGACTGATACCCTCACATCGTGTACAAGAAACCATCCACAAATATTATTTAGGAAAATGATCTACATGCAAAGTATCGCTGGATGAGGAGAGAGTGTGAGAAATAACTACAAATAACTAGTATGCAAAATAGGAATCCGATCTTATTTGGAGTTCGATTCACCTGCATATACATGTATCATCCACGAAACCTCGTCATTGTCTCTAGAATTTGGACATAGATTCATTCCAATTTAGTTAGAAGTTGGAATCCGGTCTTGTTTGTGAATAGGTTCATTCTACCCATTCCCATTGTCAATTTAATGGTCCCAATGAATTGGAAGTTTGAATCTGGTCTTGTTTGTGTCTAGGTTCATTTTTTTTTTTTTTTTAATTCTATTGACAATTCCACGTGTAGAAATCCTCTCCCGCTGACTTGCCGCCTGCCAAGATCGGGATTTTAATCTGCCCACCTCCCATGTATTGGTAGACGGGTCGACTAATCCTCAGCCCTTGGATCACTCGCAGGAACCTCCTGCAGCGGGAGAGAATTTTTATCCCAATTCCACCTATTTCCATCCTAAATTGTGGGTCTTATATTTAGATGGGTAACAGTGGTCATCACTCCTATGCAATGCAATTAGAAAGGGTATATCAGTAATTTTAGTTCACAATTTACCCTTTAAAAAGAAGCTAAAGATTCATAGTTAATGCCCACGGAAAGCAAAAATCTTAGGTGCCGTCTGGTACTCTTCGCATTCAGAAAGCGCCAGAGGGAGGCGAGGAGAAAGGCGCAGGGGAAGGACGGCGACGACGACTCTGAAATCTGAATCTCTCTCGATCAATCTGAAGAAAGTGTTGTGAATCTGAGGTTGAGATTGAGAAGGAGAGACATCAAGATGGTTGAGAAGAAATTCGCCGTTCTTCTCTGCGCTGAAGATTCGGAATACGTGAAGAAGTTGTATGGAGGTTATTTTCCGGTGTTCGTCGGAATGCTGGGAGAGGAAGGAGAGACATGGGATCTTTACAGGGTCTCCGGTGGCGATTTCCCTGAGGACGATGAGCTGCAATGCTACGATGGATTCGTACTTACGGGTAGCTGTAGCGATGCTCACGGGAATGATCTCTGGATCCTGAAGCTTGTGAATCTTTTGAATAAGTTGAACTCTATGAACAAGAAGATCCTGGGTATCTGTTTTGGTCACCAGGTAATCGATCCTTCTTTCTTAAAGTATGAAGGGAATATCAATAATCAATTAGTTTGGTTCTCTCTTTTATTTTGTGCGATTACGTTTTTCCCCATTCTTGACTAGCTCATTTCTTTTCTTTATGATGATTTGGGTTTGATATGTCGATCATCCAGCGATTTACGCTTTTTCTATCTGAACATTCATTGCTGCTGGTTTGGGAATGCGAGTTGGGAAGTTTTGATCTTTGATTTCATTGAACGAAGATTGTATCATTAATTTGGGGATTTTCAGCCAAAACCCCTCCAGGGAGAGAATTTTATCGAAATGACTATTTTACCCTTGCTGTAGGATGAAATTTCCCTTCATATACTCCGCTGCCGGCCGGTGGCGATAAAAAAATCCCTGCCCTCTAATTATGGTGATGCTAGGGTGTTGTTGATGCAGGATTGGTTCATTTGAAATCAGAAATTATCGCTGGTCATTGGTCAATTAGGAATCTTCTTTATACTAAAAAAAATTTATTAGCAATCTTCTGATATAAAATTGAGGGCCAGTTGGCTTTGAGCTGGAGCCTCGAATTCGACAAGGCTGTGTTTGTAGTATAGAAATCGTCGCGGGAGACTTGGCGGTTTAGATGGATGGTTGCCATTTAACTTTCGGTTGGATTCGAACCCTCCATTTGAACTGACACCTCTGTCGACTCAGTTTGTTGACTCAGATATCGATTGGGATGGAGAACTCAGATCCACCGAGAACTATGTGGCGGCCATCATCCAAATGACCAAATCTCTCACCCAAACTCAGGTGGGAGAGGATATGGATCTTTGTTTGTAGGTCGAGCATCCCGACCATCAAAAGTGTATTTTTATTTTATCCACGGTGTCATGTTTGACCCGACCCTTTATTTATAATATCTTTCAAGTCCAAAAGGTATAAATAAAAATGGTTTTCTTGTCGGATTATGATGGGACCCGATCCAGAACTGTTGTTCCAGAGTCACGATGAGTTGGCATGTACTCTTCATGGGACCTCATGACCGTCCATTGAATATAATTGCTGAATTACATGGGACCCATCTCGACTTCATAGTCATCTATTGAATGTGATTGCATGGGACCCATCTCTAAAACGTGGGACTTGTTAAATATGATTGGTGATTGGATTCTGTGTATCATTCTGGATAGAATTAGATGGTGATGGACCCACATCTTAAGATCCCAAAAATAAACAACAAAATTTGTAAATGAACAGAATTGCATTTTCACACATAACATTGTAGTTCGAAACTGTATATCTTTCTCTTTCTCTCTCTAGTTCTTAATGTTTGATAGTTTGAATCTTATTGATGGCAAACAGATCCTGTGCCGAGCATTGGGAGGGAAGACTGGACGAGCTGTATCAGGATGGGATTTGGGAGTAAGAACAATCAACTTGTTACCGACCAAGCAGTTCCCTGCTCTCAAATTGTCAATCTATGAATGCCATAGAGATGAGGTTTGTAAATTTTAATTCAAACAACGGTAGTACTGCATAGACTTGCTTGCTTGGTTCTAAAGTAATTTGGTATTTGGCCGATTCGGATTCAGTTTTGAACCTGATCAATAAGATATCGGTGGCCACCTGTCAGTTTTCCACTCTGGATCGATTTTAGAAATGATCAATACCTGAATTTAGAACCTTGCTCGCTCGGGTTTCTCTTGTTCTCCTTCCTATTTTTGAATCTAAAAAAATTGAGAAACAGGTGTGGGAGCTGCCACCTGGAGCCGAACCGATAGGTTGGTCCGATAAAACGATGGTGGAGATGTTCAAGTACAAAGACCATATCATGGGCATACAGGGACACCCCGAGTACACCAAAGGCATCTTCCTCAACATTGTGGATCGTCTCCTCCGCCGCAATCTCATCTTGGTATAATTTATATATAAATGCATCTTAGGTCCAATATTTTTTTGTGGAATCAGACACAAAGATTTTCCTCAAGAAATTAATGTTTAAAATTTTTATTTTTATTTTTTACTTAGAAATCTGAAGCTGAGATGGGAAGAGCACGTGTGGAGAAACACGTGCCGGAAGCAGAAGCATGGAAGAGAGTTTGCAAGGGTTTTCTCAAGGGTTCAATTACAACCCCGTCGTTAACCCCATCGTTGCTATAGTGTTAGGCTCAAGTTAGATGGATTTGTTTGTATATATTATAACTCTACGAATAGAAATTGGAGGAAAAAAGTTTTTTAATCTTCTCATTTATTTCTTCTTTATGCTAATTAATTCTTCTCAAGTGAGCCCCACAGCGGTTATATATTTTCACTTACGTTTACGGTTTACTTCATAGTTGTGGCTTATGGATCCCTTCTAAAATTTGAATCCCTTCTAATTTGGCACATGATATATAAGGTTATTGACATTTAAAATTAAATCTCCTGCCACCAGTGTCCTCTTGCACATTGATCATGTGGGCCCATATTAACACTTCTCCTTAATCATATCGTTTCCCCAAAGACCCTAACCACTTTGATCACATTTTTTACTTAAAAAACAGAGAAGTGACTGGAAAAGGGAGGTAGAGGTGTAGAGAGGGGAGGACAGGAGAGTTTTCGGAGGAAGAAATGGGAGAGAATAGAAAGAGGGAGGAGCTTGGTATGAGTAATAGGTATCAAATCGGTTTTCTTGATCAATACCCATTTTTCAAAACAAAAAAAAAAAGGGAAAAAAAACAGTTACCTCCTCTATATTTTACCTTAATGACAGTTGACCACCCAAATTCTAGGAAAAGACAAATACTTCCCCTAAAAATATTATTAAAATACAAATAGACCCACGAATATTTCATTAGACGCTAACGGTGGGAGTCCAATATTTTCTTAATGATCATATTAACCCTTTACAAGGAAAAAAAACCAAGGAATGAAGGAGACGATGGCAGTGGGCTTTCTCTAGACCAAAAAGAAGAAAAAAATCCCCAAGGAGATGGTTAGCTTCGGACAACCACCATCGCCACCGCCATTGCAACGGAGGAGAAGAAGGACAAACCGAAGATGTCACAGAGCCAAATGGAAGAGAAATCATCATCAGGTGAGGCTCAAAGATCTAGACCTGAAATTCCGAATTTGAATTTGACTCAACCAAGATCGAGACTTGAAAATCCAAATTTGAATTTAAAGGAGTTGAAACCTAATTCTTAAAGTTGAACCTTTGATCAACAGAAAACCAGAAAAAAAAACAAGGGACTTCTAAGAAACAACTAGATATTTCAAAAGTAGCTTTCTGCTTCAAAGTAAAAGATTTATGGAAATATGATGGAAATATCAAAGGAAATTAATAAATAAGCACATTCAAAACCCTATTTTTTATTTGCGAAATGTAGAATAAGAAAGAAGGAAATAGCTACACAAGATAAGGTATTCTCCTCAAAACGTTTGAAACCTCAAATCGATTAAGCAAAGAAATCCCAAATCCAAGAATTTGAATGAAATAAAAGTCCAAACAGCCTAAATATGAACGCTGCAATTCAATAGAAATCGGCAAATTTGTGAATCTAATAAAAAGAAAGTTGTTACAAGAGGTTGTTCGTCTTTGGAGAACCCCTTGCTCTCTCTTCCTCTTCAGGTTGCAAACTGCATCTCGAATCCATCGAAGAGGAAGAAGAGATCAAGAAGGCGCCAAAGAAAGAAACAAATGGGGAAGCTTCTTTGCGATACGACGACAGCCATTGCTGAAACTTTCCAAGCATCACCACCGCTCCTCCCCTGTAGAGATCCAACCTCACCAACTTCTTTAGATAGCTCCAAAGCCTCCGATCTCACAAAGGCAAACACCTGAGACACCGTCAGTGGTTTAGAAGAGCAGCAGAAGCGCTACTTGCAGAGGAGTTCTTTGGAAGCAACTGGAGACTCATTCCTCCCTTGAAATATCCTTCATTTTCCATCTATCCCATGGAGGAGGCGTTGAAGTCGACAGAAACTGCCTTTTCACGGCGTCCCAGAAGGCCATGGGATCTACTGTCGATGCCACCGTCAGGAGATTCCTGGAAGATCTTGCATCTTACAGCACTTTGCAAAGGGACTCCATTGATTCCGCCATCAAGCATATCTCTACGCTCTCGATTTGAAAGTTGGTTGAGGATAGACTTGTCCACAAAAAAATATAACTTTAACACCGTTAAAAATTGTGGTCATTTATCTTTTCCTAAAACTTGAATGTTCATCTGTTATTAAGTTAAGTTACAAGAGAAGTAACTATCTTTTTCCCAAAAAAAAAAAACATGATTGTTTAAGACTATGAGCATTGATGAGGGAATGTCAAAGTTGTGTTAGCAATTTGTGTCTTTTAACTTGAAATGACAGACAAGATCACCCCCTCATATAGGGAATGTCAAAGTTGTGTTAGCAATTTGTGTCTTTTAAGATCACCCCCTCAATATGATCACGTGCAATTTACACTGTTACACATTCTTAAAATAAAAAATAAAAAATAAATGGTAAATTGTAGGAACAAATGATGTGAATATTTCAAAATATAACACACTATAGATTAACGGACGAGTGAAAATTATAAAGTCTAATTCTATTAAATTGTATTGGCATGTATATATTCATGCATGTCTACCGAGCTCAAATCATTTCTATGCTCTCTCACATCTAAGCAAAAACACATCTAAGCAAGAACAATTAAATAAGAAGACCATAAAAAATGAATGACTTATCTTTTTTTTTTTTTTTTTTTTTTACTAACGAGAATATCCAGACCTTTGGCCTGACTAATCCCATGAATCCATACTAACCCCACAACTGCATAGATCAGGTCATTCTAGGGTTGAATGAGAACCATTGCACTTTCACCGATAGCAAGAAAGAAAGAGCACTTAACATCCATGTGTGAATGATCCCAAGTCAGTAAAAAGAGTCGAACTTAGTACCTTCCGCTTCCTGAGGCGTAGACTCCTTGTCGACTCAACTACCCCCTTATCTTGTGATTTTTAGAAACACACATTCCATTATTACATGGACAATTACCCAAAACAAAAAATCCTAATTTAAAAACAAAAATTTGAGAAACAAAACTGATGAAAACAAGTAGAAAATCAAAAGAAATCAGAAACAGATGCAGGATTTTCAAGTGCAGAGTTACGTGAGACCCTGAAATAAACAGGGCTCGACAATAACAAGCCAGTAAGATTGAATAATATGAGTCGTACGATTTATCCAAAATATATATTAAAAAAAAAGCGTGCACAAAGATCCCGCTACTGCAAAGTCGAGAGATGGGCAAAATGTACACAGCCTTACCCCCACAATGCGAAAAGACAGTTACACAATCTATACTTATCCAAAATATATCCATCATAAAATGATTGCAATCATAAAATGATTGCAATCAGAAAGTAATGTTTAGATAGTTGATATTATTAATGTGAAGTTTTACCACGGATGCAGTGTCCGCAAGCAAACTTCACAAATGGCTATAGAAGTCCAAAATAAAAAGGAACGGTGTAGCACTTAGGCGCCTATCATAGAACCAGAATTCCTCCTGCACTCGGACAACATATCCAGGTAGAACTGGCATTTGCTGATGTCACTCCCATAGTTGTTCAGGCACTGCAAGATACACGAGGAAAATCAAACATTGTAAGCACACTTTTCTCGTAGAAAGACATTAGCAATCCTAGATCAAGACCAAAGAACACTTTTGAGCAGGAAATTCATCATAGATCATTTTCAACTGAGAATTTTCACAGAAAAGTAAATTGTCAACCACATCTAGACTCCAGAGCTGGCAAGCCGGCAACTTACTACCCAATTCAGCATTCAGAGTAGATACAACTTTCACATGACGACCTCAATATTTCTAAAGATAAATTAGCAACAAACAAGCACACACTTTCAACTATATCTCAGAGTTGCAGCTCATGACCCAAACTGGTAGGTTCTCTCCAAGTTAAATTTGGAATTAATATCCAATTTACAGACTGTTATGGCTAAAATATAATATTTAAAACCAGCAAAAAAGCTAGCTCATGCAGTTACCAATAAATAAATCATAGTTCAAGCAGTCCCACTCATAATCTGGGAATGAAGAAGAATGACCACTGTTAGTTTCCTTTTGCCCTATCTTTTCAATGTTTTGTCTTCAGGAATTAACACATTCCACCATGACTCCTAGCTTTCACAGGCACCCTTAAAAGTCTTATCAATAGTAAGCAGCAATTTCACATTTTCCCTTAAAAGGCAACATAAGTCATTATCCGATGCTAGGAGAGTCATTATAATATTCAATTTTCCACATACGTCTTGGAAGGCCCTAGAGTGAACATTGCATGCATCTGAACTCCCGACACTGTTCATGGTTGGTGCTGGGGCAGCAGCAGTAGCCTCTGATGCAACAGTTTCATGTTGAATAGTGCGTGGGCCAAGTACAGCATCAACAGCCCTGTGTGCAACCGCACTACCAGTACCAAATGCCATACCTACGAATTAAAACATACACAAGAAATGACTCAATCAGATGCACATATCTTTCATGTGTGAATAAGATACACGTAGTATGTACCAACTCCATTTCTACTTTTATACATAAGCTCCTATTTCTTAATATGGTATGTTTTATGTACCTTGAGCTATGGTAGAACCAAGACCCTGGAGCATGGAACCACCGCCGCCACCCTGAGCAGGAGCTGGAGGAGGCGCACGGCTTGCTGCAAGTAACAATCAGTAAACCATGAAAGGTTAAAACAAGTAAGAAGCAGTGACAAAGTAAAAGCAGAGCTCAAGGCATATTATCGGATGATTAATAAAGAGAGAACTGGCTTTAAAATTGATACTGCATAGAAATCAAAGTAGACAATAAAAGTAATAAATTAAATAAATAAACAAATAAGAGTTTCTTTAGTTGATTGCATAAGCAATAGTTCTTGATTTAATGTCTTAAACTGGCTTCCTGCAATACCTGGTTGTGGGGGATTACGGGCAGGTGCACGAGCTGCACGGGGAGCAGGCCTTCCTGCAAAAATAACCAAACACCACAAAGGAACATATCAAGAAACTATAATCAAAATAAAGGTAAAGAAGACGTCACATGGCTCAAAATGCCACCAGTTGGAACCGGCTGTCCTTTTTGTTTGGGTATCATACCCATTATGCCCACTATTACTCGCGCTGTGGATTCAGAGTATGCAAAGAAAATTGTATGAGGGATATTTCAGGGGTTCGGCGGAATGTTGGGAGAGGAGTGAGAGACATGGGACCTTTGAAGTGTCGCCAATGGCAATTTCCCAGAGTAAGAGTTGGAATGCTAAGATGGTTTCGTAGTCAAGGGTAGCAGTAGCGACTCTCTGGATCATTAAGCTTGCCAATCTCTTGAAGAAGTTGGACTCTATGAACAAATATATCCTGGGTACTTGTTTCCGTCAGTCGGTACAAAATCAACCCCTCTCCCAGTCCCCCTCACCCCATTCACTCCCCCGTGAAAGTATGAAGGGTATATCAATAATCAATTAGATATGGTACCCTTTTAGTTTTATTTTCTTCTACCTTTTCAACTGAGATCTGTACCTGCCTTGTCTTTCTAATTTTCATCTATGATGGCTTCCCCTTTTCCTCATAAAAAATAAAAATCCTTCTTTTTCCATTCTTAGTGGGTAATATCTGTTTGTTCGATTTTCTTCCACGGTGATTTGGGTCGTTAAAGATTGATCATTCAGCGATTTTTGTTTTTCCCTCTCTGAACATTCGTGGGTGATGAGTTTCAAAATTCGTGGGTGATGAGTTGCAAAATGAAAGTGGGGAAGTTTCGATCTTTGATTCACTGAAGGGATACTACATCGTTGGTTTTCTTTTTCTTTTCGCCATAAAGAAGATAATCGATCGGCAACAAAACTTAATTCATGGCATTTCCGAACTACTTAAACAAAACCCTAAGTACCAAGAAAAATAAACAGAAAACCAGACATATAGATCGTGAACTCAACATAAGGAAGAAATATGGAGATTGGATTGACGCAAAACGCAACGTACCTCCGGAGCTTCGGCGAGCCATGGTTTTTGGCTGATTAATGCAGCAAAGAGGAGAGAGTGGACTTTGGAGAGACAAACTGCGAGAGATTGGAATGTTCGGAAGAGGCCTTGCAGAGATAGATATTGCGACGACTAGGTATTTCTATTTCGTATATCAGGAACTTGGTGGGCAATATGATAAATAGTAGGGGTATTCACAGTAACTTTGTAGCATCTTTCGTTATTTTCGAAGCGAACTTCCCAATAATCCAGGCAAGGGATTGATAGATTCGGATCTACCTCCCCCGGAATATACGGTTGATATTTATCTGTTAAATGACAAATATACCCTCTGAATTGTTTCCTCCAATTATATACCACAAAAACCCTAATCCCTTTGGACAAGTACTTTTCTTGGGAGAAAATTATCATCTCCACTTAACCTGTCAGCCGTCCATCTGACAAGTTGGATGCGTGGCTACGGATTTAAATCCGCTTCTCCCAGAGGTTTGGGTGGAGGGGGAACGCCCCCGTTGGATGCCGATATATGGGGTTTGGGTGAATCCGCTCCCTCTATTTGAGTCAACATCGAGCCAACAAATTGAGCCGACAAAGATTGTTAGCTAGAACGGAGGGTTTGGATTCACCTTAGCCCCACGTGTCAGCCGTCCAACGGGAGCATCCCCCTCCTCCCGAACCTTTGAGAGGAGAGTATGTGGATCCGCATCAATACTGAACATCCATATCCAAATCCTTTCCTCCAAGTATTTCAGGAGGAGAGGGGCGCCCCCATACCCCCATAGTCGGCTCGGATTCACCCGAGCCCCGGGTGTTGTCCATCCAATGGGGGTGCCTCCTCTCCTCCCGAAACACTTGGAGGAGAGGATGTGGATCCCCGAATATTTTTAATCCGTCCAGTGGATGATTGGCACAATTGGACGACACAATATCCAAGTCCATTTCTTGGTACCAAACCAAGTAGTTAAACTTGCCCTGTTTGATCCTCTCTTTCTCGATAATGTGTTTCTTTTCCAATGCTCGTTAACATGGTTATACATTATTATTGTGTTGAAAACTAGTCTAGCCAAGTTGTACACGTTGAATCCAACTTCAAATGTTCTAGTCGAGTTGTACACGTTCTAGCCGATTTCAATGAATGCTCCTAAAAACAAAGGGAAATTGACCGAATGGTGGATTAGGTAATCTAATGGCCACTTCGATGATTAAGTTGGTTCACATAACAAGCAATTTGAAGCAAATAAGAACTAATGCTTCTTAGAAAGTGGGGTAAGGTTTGAGTATGGGTATAAAAGTATCCATCGGTATACCTTCGTGTTTGTAAACATATATAGGAGGAGTCAGCCAAATCTCTGAATATGTTTTAATTACCCTTTTGGTTAGTTGTAAAACTGCAAATAAGTCCTTGCAGTTATTAATATTCACCCTTAGATGATGATCATTATATGGTCATCATAAAAGTAGTTGTCGACATACATCATAAGATTCCTCCATGTTTCTTGGGACGTGAATTAGGCGCACCGATTAGTAAGTATTTTCCTTATTCTTAGGAGAATGACTTATACTGGATTGTGGCCACGTGTTGTACAATAGAGATCCCCATTATACATGTGTTATGATATTTGTGCTAACAATATAGTGGACATGTGTCGATCTATCATTCAATAGAATATGGTATCATCAGTTATTACAATGTCATATTAAAATTCAAAATAAATCATATGATCAAGTTTCTCCACCAACGGAGAAGAACATTTTTTCGGATTCGAACAGTGGTATATCCGATTTGAATTCAATCTGTTTAGATCCCTAATTTCTTGGTATAAAACCAAGTAGTTAAACTAGCCTAGTTTGATCCTCTCTTTCTCGATAATATTTTCTTTTCCAATGCTCGTTAAGATGGTTATACATTATTACAATGTCAAATTAAAATTCAAAATAAACCATGTGATGAAGTTTCTCCACCTATAGGGAAGAGCATTTCTTCTATATTGAGCGTATAGGAACAGTTGGGCACCATATTTTAAATTCGTCATTAAGAACAAGATCATTTCATCGTGTTCCTTGGTTTTCCTTCATTGACGGTGAAGGAAAACTTTTACCTAAATCATATCTTGAGATAATGAAATGTATGTCTAAACACTCGCATATCGATGCATCTTCTCCTTAGCCGAGTATTTTTCATTGCTTAGTTGTTATGAGATTAATTTCTGATAAATATAAAGAGGACAAATTGAGATTGAGAGCAATTGATCTCCTTTTCTTCTTTTTACTAGATGAATGTCTGTACAAAATATGTATAGAGAATTGAGGTTACAATGAATCCAAATATCTTAGCTAAAAAGAATAACATAAATCTAAGTTAAGTAAATAAAGGTAGATAACAATTATACATGGGAGCTAAATATGGGAGATGAATCATCCTAATATTGCGAGAAGGAAATTATGGATTTAGCTACCTTAATTATGGATTTAGCCACCTTAATAATGGATTTGGCTACCATATTTCATCCCAATATTGCAAGGAAGGAATTATAGATTTAGCTTACCATAATAAGATATTTAGCTACCATAATCCCCCCCCCCCCCTAAGTTGGAGGGGGTTGATATGGATCCAACCCACCCAACTTGCCAAAAAGAGTGCGCAAGCGATCACAACTCAAAGGCTTGGTGAAAATATCGATAAGCTGAGCCGAACTAGCAAGGTAAGCAAGACGTAAGAGACCTGTTTGAATATTTTCACGAATGAAATGACAATCAAGCTCAATATGTTTAGTGCGCTCATGGAAGGCCGGGTTAGCCGTGATATGTAAGGCGGCTTGATTGTCACAACAAAGTGGTGCCAGAGATGCTTGAGAAAAACTCAAATCAGCAAGCAAATAGGTGAGCCAATGAAGTTCACAATATGGTTAGGCCATGGCTCGATACTTGGACTCAGCAGAAGAACAAGAAACTATACTTTTTTTCTTAGATCACCAGGAGATAGGACTATCACCCAAAAGAACCCAGTAACTGCTAGTGGAGCGGCAAGTGATGGGGCAACCGGCCCAATCTAAGTCAAAGAAGCCACATAGCTGAAGATTGCTACTAGCAAACAAAAAAATTCCTTGACCAGGGCTTTGCTTGAGGTACTGTAAGATACGCATAGCAACATCAAGATAAGGGCCCCGTGGGCATTGCATGAATTGACTAAAAACCTACACAGAGTAACTGAGATCGGGTCTAGTAAAGGTGAGATAGAGAAGATGACCAACGAGGCATCTATAAGGAGTAAGGAGTTGGATCTGAAAGGGGATCCCCATCAGTAAGATTAAGCTTGAGATGTTGTTCCATAGGAGATGGAGAAGCGCGACAACCCATCATGCCCATATCAACCAGGATATCGAGTGCATATTTCCGTTGATTAAAGAAAATTTCAGTAGGAGAACGAGTGACCTCAACACCCAGAAAATAAGTAAGAGGACTCAAGGCTTTGATATGAAAGGTTTTATGCAACTGAGCCTATAATGAAGAAATAACATCACCAGCATTACTAGTGATGATGAGATCATCAACATAGACAAGCACAAAGGTAAAACTAGAGGGTGTGTGCTTGATGAATAATGAGTGATCAAATGTAGATGGAGTATAACCGGCTTGATGAAGGGCACTAGAAAGCTTCACATACTAATTGCGGCTGGCTTGTTTCGACCCATAAAGTGATTTGTGAAGGTGACAAACCTGAGGATCATCCTTCTTACAATAACTAGGAGGAAGTGTCATATAAACCTCTTCATGCAAATCGCCATGTAAAAAAAGTAATGAACATCAAACTGACGTAGAGCCCAACCTTTTATAGCAGCAATGGCCAATAAACAATGAACTATAATGAATTTTGCAACGGGAGCGAATGTCTCATGATAGTCTAGGCCTTCAGTTTTAGTGTAGCTAAGGGCTACGAGGCGAGCCTCATAGCGCTCAACCAAGCCATCAGCCTGAAACTTTACTTTATACACTCACTTACAATCTATGGGCTTGGTACCATACAGTAAAAAAGTAAGAGTCCAAGTCTGGTTGTGCTCTAGCGCATCAATCTCAGCAGCCGTGGCACTACACTATTTAGGTCCTTGACAGCCTGAGCAAAAGTAGTAGGCTCCAAAAGAGTATCAACAAAGGTGAGAAATGCAATGGAAATATCAAAAAATGAGCATAGTCGACAAACTTAGAGATAAGGTGAGAAATACTTGAACGAGGGCATATGAAGACGTGGGATGCGTGAGGGCAGTATTACATTGATAATGCTGCAAGTAGGCAGGAGGATGTCTGGCACGAGTAGGGTGCATAGGCAAGGGAGGAGGAGGGGGAGGGGTCTGGGTAGGAGCAAGAGAAGGTGGAATGGGGAGATCAAATGGGCTATGAAAATGGTCAGAAATGGGAGTGGGTAAAACAAGAGGGGTGGTGGGAGGGGAAGACATATCCTTAAAGGGAAAAACATGCTCATGGAAGATAACATCACGGGAGGTGTAAATAAGCTTGGTTTTCAAATCATAAACCTGATAACCCTTTTTGCCAAAAGGATAGCCAATAAAAATGTCAGGCTTTGAGCATGCATCAAATTTGTGACGATGGGGAGAGTGATTGTGCATAAAAACGAGACAACTAAACACCCGTAAGTGAGAATAGACGGGTTTGGTGGTCAATAAACGTTTATGAGGAGACACCCCAAAAAGAGAAGGTGTGGGCAATTTATTGATTAAGTAGGCAGCAGTAAGGACACATTCACCCCCAAAAGCAATAGGCAAATGACTTTGAAAACGCAGAGCCCGAGCCACTTCTAGGAGATGACGATTTTGCGTTCAGCCACCCCGTTTTGCTTGGGAGTGCCTACACAACTAGTCTGGTGGACAACGCAAAGATAGCAAAAAGTTTGTTGAAATTCGCTGTCCAAAAATTCAAGACCATTGTCGGTTAGAATTTGCTGAACGGGAACCTTAAATTAGTTCAAAACAAGTGCAAAGAATGCAGTAAGATGAGATTTGATTTTCGATTTAAATTTCATTAAATATAACCATGTGCAACGAGTAAAGTCAACCACAATGGTGAGAAAATAATGAGAACCATAAATACTGGGAACATGAAATTTACCCCAAACATCACAATGAATGAGTTCAAAAGCACCATTTGTTTATGTAACATTCAAAGGGAAGGGGGACCGATAATGTTTTGCCAAGGGGCAAACAATACAAATATTAGATGGAGAAATAGATTGTAACCGTGATAAGGAGGGGTGGCCAAGCCACCAATGCTAGACATCCGATTGAGAAATGGTGGAGAGAAGAGCAGTCAAAGCAAAAAGGTAATACAACCCATCACGAACATGTCCCAGTCCAATCGTGCTCCTCGTTGACAGGTCTTGAAAGATACAAAAATCAGGATAGAATGTTACCGAACAATGTAAGGATTTGGTGATGCGAGAAATGGAAAACAAATAAATTTAAAAGAGGGAACATGGAGAACATTAGTAAGATGGAAAGTAGGGGAGAAACGTCCCCAGTGTGAGTGACGGCAACATGAGACCCATCAGGAAGTTGAACACTAATGGATGAGAAGTAAGTGCAAGGGAAGAGAGGGAAGTAGAACAAATATGTTCATTTGCACCTGAATCAATGACCCATTTGGTAGAGGAGGAAGCAACAATAGATAGAGTTGTACCTATGAGATTGACAGAAGGGGGAATACTACCTTGGTGGAGAAGGGAAATAATCTATGCATATTGATCTGCAAAAATAGAGGGAGGATTGTATCCCATAGCAGAAGGAGATGACGTAGGCTATACTTTAGTATGGAATCCCTTCGGTTAAGAATCAGTAGGCGGTAGTCTCTGCTTTGGAGGAAAACCATGGATCTTGTAGCAGGTGGCAGTGGTGTGACCATCATGATGACAATGGTCGCAGTGATCAACAACTTTCTTGGGTGGATACCTATGAAGCTTATAGCATTTGGTGGTGGTATGACCATCCATGTTGCAGTGGGTACAATGTGGGCGAGGCCGTTACCGATGCTGGGATGAAGTTGATGGAGGGTGGCCTGTGTTTCGGGAAGCATTGGAGACAAGTGCCACAGCTTCAATAGTCGTTGAAGATGACAATGAAATTTCACACTGTTTCTTTTCTTGTAAGACTAGTAAATATAATTTTGCAATTGGAGATAATGGATCTTGAAGGAGAAAGTGACTATGTAGAGAAGCAAATGATTCATGAAGTCCTTCAAATATTACGAGAAGGGAATTATGGATTTAACTACCTTAATTATGGATTTAGCTCACAATATTATAAGGAGGGAATTTTGGATTAGTTTACCATAATAATTTCATTTACTTTAAATTTGACATGTGAATAAGAGGTATTGAATTCACTTGCTCACAAAATTTTGTCATTAAATCCACATAAAACAGCGACTATGAATATTTTGTAAACCTTCTTTACAATGTTAAGAGGGAATTTGAATTACAACTAATATAAGTAAGGGGTCAAGGGGGAGGGAAAGTTAAATGGATTAAGCACTTGGCACGAAATAAAACGAATGAATTTTAAATTTTACAACAGTCTTGAGCTAAATAAAATAGAACCTTAAGGAAATGGAGACATAAAGATAGTCTGCTTATTGTGGACTAATTTATCAAAATAAAAATATTGTGGATTTTTTTTTTTAATATTACACTGACCTTTCTTATACTTATGATTAATTACAGTCAATGCCCATGTCTTAAAAAAAATTACATTGAATTCTTTACGATGATTATAATCCATCATCTGAAGCATCTATAATTAAAAATAATTTCAGCTATTTAGGTATACCATATGGGGCCAATGTAGAGTCATAAATTGACCAATGGCTCCAAGATAATTTGAAACAAACCTCTTCAAACTTACTAGGTAATAAATTCGTTAAAGAGGCCGGAAAAATCTAAAGAATATATTGAATGGGATTTTATTTTTTTGAATAAAATGTATTGAATAGAGTTAATGAATCGAGTATGCTAAAAAGTTGGGCAAACCAAACTTTCTCCACATGGGTTCTTTCCTCTAGGTCTGATGTTGCTTGGGTCCACCGGAACAAGCAGTCCAAAGGTTGGTCGTGTACCCCATGGACAATGTTAGATCTAGGGGAAAGGTACCCCATGGCTATAAGATATAGACTCCTCCATATACCACAATCTTTTTTCTTTCTCTTTTTCTTTTTTAGTTTTTTTAAATTATCTTTTCCAATTCCCCATTGGTGTGGAATTTTCTATTCTCTTTTGTTAAAACTTGGAATTTTCGATTCTCTTTTGTGTTAAAACTTAAAAGAAGAAATTTTCTAATAAAAAAAAATATATATAAAGCTCTCACCTTATCCATCCCTTATTAATAGACTGTGAAAGGTGAGGGTTTATGATCTATAACTTATTGATTGATTGATAGGGAAAACGTTAGGCATCCAATCATTTAATATTATGAATTTAAATTGTCTTTTTATAGGGGTTCGAGAGAAGATTCGGTTGTCGATGCTCGACATGTGGGCATCAATTGGATCCGAGCCCTCCCTCCTAGATGGTGCATAAGCATATACCTCTTGTCGACTCACCTTATTGGTTCAAAAGAAAGGTTCAGATCCAGTCGACGTCCACGTATCGAGTGTCTGTTGATGAGAGTTGTGTCTTCGATTTGGATTCTTTAATTACCGGAAATCACTAAACTTATGATTTTTTTTTATTTTTTATAAACCACTAAAAAAAATCTCTCCCGATTCTTGAATCCTGAACCAGTATTCATTCGAAGGAATTTTTTTCTTTCAGTGAGCGCACGTTAAGCGAGAATTGCGCCTGGGGCTTCAACAAAGTTCGAACTTTTCACCCCCCAAAAAAAAAAAATTTCAAACTTTGAACCCATCCGAACCTAAATCGAGTCCGCATCGTCTCCTCCCAGCTATTTTGGGAGGACGGTGGCAACCTAAGTTCAGATCGTGACACGTGGATAAATAGAATCTCACGGCCACGATCAACTCGTCTATGGGGTAAGGTGTTACACCATAGATCACTGAAACCTCACCCTCCTTTTGAAATCGAGAGCAAACCCACGAAAGCTCGGACACTAAATCGAGGGCGAAGAGAGATGCGGGGGCGAAGAGAGATGCCTCATCTACAACTTCTTCATCTTCGTTTCACCTTTCTCTTCGCCAATGGAAAAAGGCAGAGCCTACCCGAGTAGAAACAACCCTCTGCAACTTCTTCATCTTCGTTTCCCCTTTTTTTTTGCCGCTGGAAAAAGGCAGAAATCCCTGCAATTTCTTCATCTTCATCTTCAAGGGATTACAAGGTAAATAGGATTTGGTATGCTTAACACACGAAATCGTCTATCCTTTTCAAAAAGTTAAATATTCACCATCCCATTAAACCTGCGAACAAAACGCAACTTCTCAAAATAAAAAATCCAAGAAGTTACAGGAACTATTCTTCTCAAAGCCTTTTGCTGCGAAACGAAAAACTCAAACCATTCTTCTCAAAACCACGAGTTGCAAGACATTTACTTCGGAATCTTGATAGCAAATCCATCTCTGAGGAACCATTATTCTGTTCGACACAAGGAAATCCTCCAACGGCGAAGAGAAAGAGGAGATGAAGATGAAAAAATTGCAGGGATTTCTGCCTTTTTCCAGCGGCGAAAAGAAAGGGGAAACGAAGATGAAGAAGTTGCAGAGGATTGTTCCTATTCGGGTAGGCTCTGCCTTTTTCCAGTGGCGAAAAGAAAGGTGAAACGAAGATGAAGAAGTTGCAGAGGAGGCATCTCTCTTCGCCTCGGATTTAATGTCCGAGTTTTCGCAGGTTTGCTCTCGATTTCAAAAGGAGGGGTGAGGTTTCAGTGATCTATGGTGTAACACCTTACCTCATAGACGAATTGATCGTGGCCGTGGGATTCTATTTATCCACGTGTCACGATCTGAACTTACGTTGCCACCGTCCTCCCAGAATACCTGGGAGGAGACGATGCGGACTCCTAAATCTGAGCCGGACCCCTCGATCAAGCCATTTACGTTTGAAAGAAATTCAGAGCCTCTCTCCGTCTAGGCGTCTACCACTCTGGCAGCTTCCTTTGCTTGGGCGGCAGGGAATTAAGCTCTCTGGTCTCTCTGGATATCATTCTTCTCTGAAATCTCCTGAAACATACACATCCAAGGCCGAAGCACGTAACCGCTCTTCGTTTCAACACCAATCTGGGGTATCGATAGACTTTGACTTATTTGATTTATTTCATTGTTATTCTTCGACCATGGCTGAGGAATCAGTCTCTGCTCCGGAAAGTTCGTCGAGTACTGCTCCTCTTGGTCATTCTGTAATTCCGATCGTCAATAAGCTTCAGGACATATTCGCTCAGCTCGGTAGCACGTCCATAATCGAGTTGCCGCAGGTTGCCGTTGTCGGAAGCCAAAGCAGCGGTAAATCCAGTGTCCTTGAAGCTCTGGTTGGAAGGGATTTTCTACCTAGGGGTTCGGATATCTGTACTCGAAGGCCTTTGGTCTTGCAGTTAGTGCAGACGAAACGGAAGCCCGACGGCACTGAAGAAGAGTACGGCGAGTTCTTGCACTTGCCAAAGAAGAAGTTTTATGACTTCTCCGAGATTCGTAGGGAAATTCAGGTAATCATTACTGTTACTGTCCCACGGTAGTTACACTGTATTGCACTACTGATTGTTTCTTTATTTTTCTCCCTGTTTACTTTTTGGAGGCACAGAGCTCCCAGAAGTGTAGCCTGTGCAGGTATCCCGATCCTTAAGAAAAGTAGTCAAATTATTTACTTTGAATAATTAATTTATGACCGGAGAGGTTTTTTTCCCCCTTTTTTGTAATAGGGAAATCTATTAGAAATAAAACAAGCAGTATATGATATCGTAAAACAACAACAGAAGGGACTGCCCCAAGGCCGGAGCAAGAGTAAGCAACAGGCAACAGCTCTTTAAATGAGAGGGTAGGAGAACCGGGCTTCGCTTAACTAATCAGCTAAGCACCTAGTTGGTCACATTCTCCATTTAAAAGTTATATTTTTATGACCAGTTAGAGATCTGGCTGGCCTTTCTGCCAGGAAGAAGATAATGCCAGGGACCTCCATCTCTCAATTCCATGATTGGATGGCTGGGGCAATATCATCTTCAGTGATTGGGTTTTCCCATTTCCTAGAGCCAACATCCAAATTTATAATAAATGGCATTGGACTGCACAGTTAAATAATCAGGAAATGCCAATTACTCTTGCAAATATCATCTGAAAGAATCTTAGATTTTGGCAAATTGAATAGACTATTTCTGAAGCAGATTAACTTCATTTGTGTGATTGGCTGTTGTGAACCTGTGGCATGATTTCCGAAGAGGGAACCTAGATGTTTTCCTGTGATTGTTCCTTCCAGATCCTCCCATAGTTGAGCTTGTAGTCACAGAGCAAAGGGTTTTGCAAACCCTGTTGTGATGTCTTTGTATTCCTATACCATGGATAATTGGGTTCATGGTTACAGTATGGAAGGTTGGCATGGTTTCCAGTCTTTGCTTAGGCTGTTATGAATTATTACCAATAATGGTGTATTTCTGCAATTGGTTGTTGTTCAAGATAGATAAGCATGTGTCACTGAAAAGGTTATCTCTTACGAAATTATCTAGAAGTTTTGCATATTGCGGCTATTCTTTTTTCAGAACTTATCACTTTTAATATTTACAGATTTTTATTGGAGTAACATAAATCTGATGTTACTTCAACACTTTTAAGGCATTGGGGTGGTAAAAGTAAATTATTTTTAGTTTGTTTATAAATGTGGTAATGCTGAAACTACTCTGAGTCCCAACCACCTATTTTTGGGATAATCCTAAGCCTTCTGTTTGAATTTCAACTATTATGCACAAATATTCCATTGTAGACAAAACTTTGGTAATAATTAGAAACTGGAGGAATCATATAAGTTATTTATCATCATTGTGCATTTTCTCCCCATAAGGATAGTTTTTTTTTTTTTTTTTTTTTTTTTTGTTAATAGTCGTGAAAAAAGAAATGGGGCCACCCCACCCCATTCACAAATCTATCAACCTACAACTTAATATACAAAAAGAAATATATTGCCAACTGCCTTTTGGGGTTTAACATTCAAACTTTGTTGTTAAGCTTTTCCATTTTCAGGCAATTCTGTATTATTTCTGCACATTGGAAGAAGGCCACCTCGGATGGGACTAAATTATCCTGAAGAAGAGGCTTCGAAAATTCTCCCTACTTTTACTTTTCTTTTTATTTTATATTTTAAGACAGAAATATATATCCATTTTGTTTTATCTTCATCTTGACTCTAGGAGACTCACTAATTCAAATATGTATAGCAACGAGATCTTAGCCAGTAAAAAAAAAAAAAAAAGAAGAAAAAATTAAAAAGGCAACTTGTATATAACCTTTAATATTTCAACTAACCCCTAAATTTTGGCACTCAACTGCTCAAGTGATGTTTTCCCTCAATTTCTGATAGACAAGCTAGTATTTGCAGGAATCCCCCCCGTCAAGTAGTCGTGCATTACGATAGGAACTCCCAATTCTCTGGAAAATACAGCCCTTTTGATCATTTCTTCATTTTTTGTGATACTAATCTAGCCCATATAGTCTGAGATAAATTATATTGATAATGACCCTTTAACTTGTTTTTCATTCATTTATTCCAAAATTCCAAAATTTATTATGCCTTGATTCGCAGTGCAATATTCTCTGTGTTTGAAAAAAAAATTCTTTAGTATATCCTTAAGAAAAAGAGCGGTCATTTAGGGGCCTTAGCTGGTGATCCGGGCTGTTTCCCTCTCGACGATGAAGCTTATCCCCCATTGTCTCACTGGCTGACCTTGACCCCTTTTTTTTTTTTTGGGGGGGGGGGTCATATCTAGTAACATCGGCAACCGACCCAAAGAATAATTTAATTCGTGACGATCATAAGTAGAAAGTTCATATTCTTCAGTCATTGATAAACAATTTGTTGGACAATACTCGGCGCAGTTACCACAAAATATACAGATTCCGAAATATTGGTCTTTGCAGCGTTAATGCTTTTTGCTGGTTGGTTCCATTATCACAAAACTGCTCCAAAATTGGCTTGGTTCCAAGATGTAGAATTTATGTTGAATCACCACTTAGCAGGGTTACTAGGACTTGGGTCTCTTTCTTGGGCGGGACACCAAGTACATGAATGTGAAATTCTTTTTCCTTTCCGCAGGGACCAGGAGATTGGATTTAGCCATAAGAAGAATGCTTGGTATAAATAGGTTTGAAAAAGGATCTTAGAGTGTTTAGGGTTGGGCCAGGAGGAAGAAGCCGAGCTACCAGAAAAATTCCTGCAGCTACCATAGTAGCAGCATGTATAAGAGCCGAAATAGGAGTAGGACCCTCCATGGCATTAGGTAACCATACATGAAGGGGGAATTGTGTAGATTTAGCAACTGCACCAAGGAATAATAAGGAAGCACAAAAAATAACAAATAAAGAATTGACTCTATTATTAATCAAGTTATTCAATATTTCGAACAAATCCCGAAATTCAAAACTACCCGTTCTTTTTTTAGTTATTGGGATTCTAATTATCTGAATAATAGGTCTAAGAGTGACAGTAACAATCAATACTATGATCGTTACGTCTACGCCGTCAAATCCCAGGGGTCAACCCTGGACAAGCGGTGGAAACTACCAAGCTGGAGTACGGTAGGGGCAGAGGGAATTTCCGGTGGAATGGTGAAATGCGTAGAGATCGGAAAGAACACCAACGGCGAAAGCACTCTGCTGGGTTGACACTGACTCTGAGAGACGAAAGCTAGTGGAGCGAATGGGATTAGATACCCCAGTAGTCCTAGGTAAACGATGGATACTAGGCGCTGTGCGTATCGACCCGTGCAGTGCTGTAGCTTCTTTCAAGGAATGGGCTAGACCGGGTCATTTCTCAAGAACAATAGCGAAGGGCCCTGAGACTACCACTTGGATCTGGAACCTACATGCTGATGCTCACGATTTCGATAGTCATACCAGTGATTTGGAAGAGATCTCTCGAAAAGTATTTAGTGCCCATTTCGGTCAGCTCTCCATCATCTTTCTTTGGCTGAGCGGCATGTATTTCCATGGTGCTCGTTTTTCCAATTATGAAACATGACTAAGCGATTCTACTCACATTGGGCCCAGCTCCCAGGTGGTTTGGCCAATAGTGGGCCAAGAAATATTGAACGGTGACGTGGGTGGAGGTTTTCGAGGAATACAATTTACCTCTGGTTTTTTTCAGATTTGGCGCGCATCTGGAATAACTAGTGAGTTGTAATTCACTAGTTATTCCAGATGCTCGCCAAATCTGAAAAAAACCAGAGGTTATTTGTATTCCTCGAAAACCTCTACCCACGTCACCATTCATTTCAGTGCAAAGCATAGTTGTCAAGGCGTCGCCTAGGCGCCCAGGCTGCCTTGGGTCGCCTTGGAAAATTGGGCGCCTTGGAAAATTGGGCGCCTTGGTCGCGCCTTGGTCGCCTAGGCGCCCAGTCAGGCCTCCATCGCCTTGGTTCGCCTTAGCGCCTTGACAACTATGGTGCAAAGGCAGACGTATATGGAACACCCATAAAACGAAGCAGTTTTAAAATGACTTTTTATGCGTATGGAAATCACTTCCATTCCTTCATACTAGTAACAAGTCTAATCTAATAAATATGGATTCATCACATATAACATATATCTTAATATTTTCAGAATTCAGAACGTGAAATTCTTTTTCCTTTCTGCAGGGACCAGGAGGTTGGATTTAGCCATAAGAAGAATGCTTGGTATAAATAGGTTTGAAAAATGATCTTAGAGTGTCTAGGGTTGGGCCAGGAGGGTCTCTTAACACCTTTGAGCGAATGCGTAGATACTTGCTCATCATTCGAATAACCCATTCATAAAAATTTCCTTTATTCATTCTGTCTTCCTCTACGAACTTTCTAGTCTATGGGTAAAATACGCGAAACGGCAATATTATGGGGGTTATTACTCATTTTTGTACTTGCTGTTTTATTTTCCAATTATTTCTTCAATTAAGAGAAAAAAAAGAGAATAGTAGGAATTCTCTTATCCCATTCGGAAGGAGAGTGGCTTGCTTCGGGTTTGGCGCATTTCATGTAACAGGCTTGTATGGTCCTGGAATATGGGAGTCCGATCCTTATGGACTAACTGGAAGTTGGAACTGGGTTGGAACGCCAAGCGGCTCTAGATTCGCAGGTTTCCGTTATAGCGGAATGCGAGGGAAAGATCATTTATACTGATACTGAAAGATCGTTTTATCAAGCTCAAGCAATGGAGACACTCTAAGTATATCATTGGTTTTGTACCAACGTTCCAACAAAAATACTTGTATGCACCAAAAACCCCAGGTTCCCCCGGGTAAATGCATTAAAAAGAGTCATACCATTTCCCTCTTGCTGCCTCCTTATACATCCCTCAGTTTTTGTTTAACCCCTTAAGAGTAACTTGTCCACACCAGAGATCCTTCTGAATTCGTAGTCTAATATTTCTTTTCAATATGCCACTTTGCATGGAATCCTTCAATTCCTATTTCACTTCTTTATGGTTTTTCTTTTTCATTATTCTGGTTTATATATATTTTTTGTTGCTGTGTTATTCTGGTTTATATTTATTATTGTCCGATCTCTGAATATATCTTTTTGTTATCTCAGTGCTGAGGTCCTTTCCTAGTTTTTTGTCATCTTTATCAGAAAGTTGTAATCATTGGCAGGCAGAAACTGATCGTGAAGCAGGAGGAAACAAGGGTGTTTCAGACAAACAGATTCGTCTAAAGATCTACTCTCCAAATGTTCTTGATATCACACTGGTGGATTTGCCTGGAATAACAAAAGTTCCGGTTGGTGACCAACCATCTGATATTGAGGCACGGATTAGAACGATCATATTGTCTTATATCAAACACCCAAGTTGTTTAATTTTAGCAGTTACACCAGCAAATGCAGATTTGGCGAATTCAGATGCACTTCAGATAGCAGGCACTGCTGATCCTGATGGTAAATCTGCTACTAATGCTTTAGTGAGTTTGAATGTCATGTACACTTTGTTGGAAAAAGGGACATTGTAACACCAAGAGGAAGGTTTTTAGTTCAATTCTAAAGCTTTTTATTTCTGTTTCTGTTTGCAGGTTATCGAACTATTGGTGTAATTACAAAGGTGGTTATTTCTTCCCCCCCACAAAAAAAAAAAAAAAAAAAACCTCTGTAACTTTTGCAATCTTTTGTTATTTATCTGGTGAGAGTTGAGAAATTGAAATAATTTCATATTCTTTGTGGCCTCAGTTGGATATTATGGACAGAGGTACTGATGCCCGTAATTTTTTGCTTGGAAAAGTGATTCCACTTCGACTTGGTTATGTGGGTGTTGTGAATCGCAGTCAAGAGGTAAGTCTGTTACTTTGACATCAGAAGGTGGCTATATGTCCCAATGCCACTTTTAATTTAGTTGTTGGAGGCATACTGAAGCTAATGTTTTGAATCGAATTCTGAAATAATTATTTCTGCACATGGAGTTGAGTTTCTTTCTAATACATTCTGTACTCTCTCTCTCTCTCTCACACACACACACACACACACACACACACACACACACACACATGCATGCAGTAGATAGTATAGCTTTGGTCGGTTGGTCCTGTTTATTGATGTTTCTAGAGTATATTTGACTAGATTTTGTGCAAGAAAATGTGTACCTCCCCCCGGGTCCTGGATCAATTCATGAGTTTTAATCAATGCAGGAACAAGTAATGCAAGTGAATTTATGGAACGTTATATTTGAGGAAAGCACCTATAAAAGATTGGAGTTTGTAGGCCTTTTGGAGGAAATGAAATTTAAATGGATAAACAATAGGAGAGGGGAAAAGAAAAAAGAAGAGGGAGAAGAAAAAGAAGAGGGAGAAGAGAGACTTTAGCTTTATGACAGATAGGAAGGGAAGGAAGAAATTTGATACATTTAAAATTATGCTTTGAATGAAATGAAATTTGAAACTCATGCATGTAAGGGTAGTCCATACCATACAGTTTGATCAGATCGGAGGGCTAGGTATCTGCTTGTGGTAGGAAGATGAAAGTGAATCAGCAAGAAATGTCGCAAGGAGAGATAAAAAGGAGATTACAGGAATATGTAAGAAGGGAGAAAACCCAAATCAGAATTGTGGATGAGGTAGAAAGAGAAAAGAGGAGAGAGACAAGACGAACCAACCTCTACAAAATAAAACTTTAATTTTTTTCCTTTTGTCAGGGCTGCTAAGCCTTACATGGTATTTGTTAAAATATGTATTGCTTTTCTAGGTGTCACCTAGTTAGTGCTGTTTAGTTGGCTTTGTTTAGATTAGAATTAGAGTTTCCTTCTTGGATTCTAACTTTCCTATTGTCGACTCCTGTTGTGAACCTGTGAGTCCCTTCTAGTCTTTTTGTAATTCTCTCTTTAGTTATAAATTCTAGGCTGGTTGGTCCCTAAAGACCATCCAAGACTTCAGTTCCTAAGAGTGCTTTCAAAAGTATTTATAAAAATCAAAGCTTATTTAAAAGGGAACTAAATAAAAGAAAAGATAAATAAAGAGACTCCCATGCATGGACAACAATAAGAGTAACCACTAAACAATCTAATATACTAAGAAAACTAAAGATAAAGTCTCGAATTTATAATTATTATTCCAGTCCATGTAGACAACTTTATCAATAACAAAATAAAGAAACGAATCCTTAAGTAACCACATTCTTAAAGAAAGAAAAACAAACTAGGAAATTGAATGTTATCTAATCCTTATCAACTACTAAAGCTAAGAGAAGACTCTAGTAACTAACCTTATCGACTAGAGTATGGGCCCACTGAAATACAATAATAAACTCGTGTGCCTGCTTAGTACCCATTTTTGGGCTTATAAACACATTACAATAATAAAATCCAAAATCTAAAGCCCAATCCAAACCTATATTCAATTCTGGCCGAAATGTAAATTGGGCCTTAAATTGGACACCACATTACAGTTAGTAAAGAAGAAATTTCTCTCGCTCTGTGGTGGCAGCTGGCATGGAGGGGTTTCCAACAGGTGAAAATCGGTTTGGCACTCTCTGTTAGATAGAAGGTTAAGGGTCTTTTGTCTTCCCATTGCCATGGCTGCCATACCCCCTTGGTGAAAAATAATGGTTCAACTTTCCTTTTGCTGCTGACCAAAATAGAAGCCCTAATCTCCTCAATGGCCTTACATTAGTGTTTGTGATTGTTATGTTTCCTCTTTGCTTCCTTGCATTTTCCCTTAAGACTTATCCCTTACCTTCTTCCCTACCTTCTTCCCTCTTGTCGTACATCATACAGTTTCTAAGCTTTTCTTAAGCAGATATATGTCTAAAAAATGAGAAACTTCTGATTGTCACCTCATATTCAGCATGCCCTGACTTTTAAAAGAAAGTTTGTATACTTTAAGCAAAGAGCTTGCTCCAATTGCTTCTAATCTATAATGATTTGTATTACCTGAATTCTCAGCCTGCAGTTGTCCACACGGCTTTATCCTTACCCCTTCTAGTTACTATAGGTTTTAGGTGCCTTTATTAATTTATGGCATAATTTTATGTTGACAGTTCCAGCAGGTGTTTCAGCTTGAATGCACTTGTAACAGCTAGTGTTCTCCCATACCCAGTTATAAAATTTTTTGTATTGTGGTTTTTATTTGAATCCCATTCTTCTGGCATAGGAAACTAAGTCTGTGAATGCTATGGGTTGAAGTTATATCTCAGACGTGTCCTGTTTTTGTTGTAGTTGAATAGTACTATTATAATATGTTAAAATGAAAGTTTTTAACATAGATTGCTGTTAAATGATCTTTTGGTTGTAAAATATTGCAATATACTTTTGCAGGCACATCTATTGCATATGTTGATGAAGCTTCTGATATACTTGTTTCATGATATTAAACCAGGATATCATTCAGAAACGGAGTATCAAGGATGCACTTGCTTATGAGGATAACTTCTTCCGCAGTCGTCCTGTATGACTATAATGTTTATGAGGGCTTCGTTTGCAGTGCCTAGAGTTTGTTGTTGATTTCTAATATAGTTTTAATTCGTTTACAGGTATACAATGGTCTTGTTGATCGTTGTGGTATTCCTCAGTTAGCAAAGAAGTTGAACCAGGTAGGGGTTCTTACCAACTATTCTTTTATTGATAACAGTTTTCAAGCATTGTATGCTTAATCATTTTAATTTTAAGTGCAGATTTTAGTACAACATATCAAGACTGTACTTCCGGGATTAAAATCACGCATAAGCTCTGCATTGGTTGCTGTGGCCAAGGAGCATGCAAGCTATGGAGAAATTACGGAATCAAAAGTATGTTTTGTTGTCTGTCGTCATTCCCATTTTACATTTTTACCTACTCAGAGAAGTCAGAAAGAAGAAGATGCCAACCTGCTTTGTCTGCTAAAACATTGATAGAATAGTAGAGAAACAAAATTTGTAGTTACTGTTCTTTTGAAGTCTATGATAAGATGGTTGATTAACTGGACCTTGAGGTAAGATAGAGTCCATGATGTGAATTACTATTCATTGCATTATGCTTCATTCCTCTTTCTTCTTCATAGTTGATATTCATCATGCTTGGGATATGTTTTCAATTTTACAAAGCTTGGGAGTTTTCTCATTTGTTCTTTAAAAAATTTAGACATTTTTTACTTTTATTTACTGGGTATTACTCTATTGCATCATTTAGTACTTATTGATCCCCCATCTGCCTTACAGGCTGGACAAGGTGCTCTCCTCTTGAACATTCTTACAAAATTCTCTGAAGGTAAATGTGGCTTCGCTTCAAAGAGAGGGGGGAAGTGTTCTGAATCATATTTTTCGTTTCACAATACTTGTTTGTATCTTAGTTATTAATTTCACATTGTTTTAGGAAATTTTAGCTTCAGCCCATAAACCATGAAGTTATTCATGTCTGAAATGTTTCACATCATATATCCTAATTTTTCAGAATTCATTTATTCACTATTTTATTAAATAATTTTTTTTTGGATAGGTAGGCCCCAAGGAGATTTGAACTCATGACCTTTTAATTTTGTTATTTTTGCCAAAATTGTGATTCCCTGCTGAAACTGAGTTGAGGCCCATTTCAAGGAAGCTGGTAGGGATTATGGGCTTGGGTTTCAACTTCAGCCCAGTTTGTTTATTATGCCTCAAGCCCAATATATATATATATATATATATATATATATATATATATATATATATATATATATATATATATATATATATATATATCATAAATTGGTTCATAGTCAAATTTTTTTTAAAACTTTGTAATATTGTTTCGAAGATCAGTATCAAATCGTCCAGATAGCTCAATCTGGATCAGTATCATTTGAAAGTGATCCAATCTGGGATGGGAGTGGATCACCATCTACATTATTTTGACAATTTTACTGTCTGGCTGTCTGATCCAGTAGTCTGTATCATCTGGATTGCCCGATCCAGATTGGTATGACCAGGAATGATCTGGACTATGATACCATTCTTTAATACCTTGCTTTGTAAGGATGGGGACACAAGCTTTATTAACCTTATTTCTTTCTTTAATCACTAGACCTACCACAGCCCTTGTTCCATTGACCTTGAAATGCATATATACTACAAATTTAGTATTCATGATTCATACATAATATGTTTTCTCATGCTTGACCTACCTGCTGCAACTTATAGATGACTTCTTTTTGACAGCCTTTGCTTCAATGGTGGAGGGAAAAAATGAACAGATGTCGACATTAGAGCTGTCTGGAGGAGCACGAATTCATTATATTTTCCAGTCAATCTTTGTGAAGAGCTTGGAAGTGCGTAATCTTACATGCTTATTACTTTATTGCATTCTTGTTTGAATTGAGACTGGATTTATGGGTACTTTGCTTGAGCTTTTTCCATTGAGCAAATTTGAATTGTGAACCTGAGGAGGATGGATTTACATCTATCTTTTGGAAATCATGAAACCTGCTTTCCAGTTTAATCAAAACCGAGTTCCAGAAAATGTTAGAACCTCAATTATTTAGAGATCCGGACCCAATTCTGTTCATGAGGGATAGGAAATTGACAAGGGTTTCCAGCTGGCAGCCCCTAAAGAAGGTATGGCTAAAATCACAGATGGATGCTTCCATTGTGATCCGGGGCCGTTGGGTATTGGAGTAATAAGGTTGTGGGAGGGAAGTGTGTTTGGGGTGTTTTCAGGGCGTATTTGGGAAGGAGACTACTACACTAGAGTTGATAGCTCTAAAAATTGAAATTGAATTTTTGTTGAGCAAGAACTGGCGTCTTGCTATCCAGCAATTGTGATTAGATGGATTTCTTCTTCAAAAGAAGTTCCTACATGCTACAAGCCTACAATCACCTAATTAGGCCAATTAGACCGCTTGCAGCTGGTTTTGACATTGAATTCCATTGGCAAGCTAGAAGTGCAAATGAGGATGCAGATGATTTGGCGAAGGAAGCTGTTGGAAGACCCTGAATATGTTTTGGGGATTCTATTCTGTTGAAATGTAGCTAGATCCTATAGTTGTATTGGGAATTTGGGATGGGTTGGTTCTTCTGAGGAGGGCTTGTTGTATTATGGTAGTTCTATATAGTTTCAATCCATATATACTTCTTTCTTTCTATAGAACCTGTTTGTTATCCCCAAAAAAAAAAAGTTAATAACTTCAAGTTGCTAGGTTTTCCTTAAGGTGCAATTTGGATCGTGGGAGTCCAAACAGCCGGGAATTGGTCAGTTTTTGTGCCATATTTGGTTGTCATTAGTTATCCAAAAGTCAGATTTGATCCCCAGTCAGTCAACTATACCACGTCTTAATAGTAATCAGATTCCACATATTTACGGGAGGTCCCAATTCGTATTGGTCATGGAATTTAAGCTCATACAATAGCCACATTCCCATGTTACTTGACTATACCTACCATGTCAGCTGTTTGAACTCCCACAATCCAAACTGAGGCTGTGTTTGGTATCATTTTTGTTTTTATTTTTGCTATTTTTTCAAAAAGTATTTTTGAAAACCATTTTTGATAAAAAATAAAAAGTCGTTTGGTAACTACAATAAAAAATAGATTGCTGAATGAGAAATAGATTTGGTATGCCCATGTCTAAAAATAACTTTTATAACTTTTATAGATCCATCTTATATAGCATACCAAGAAATTGGCCCAAACAACGAAGGCACCCACAAGGTAAACCATCGCCTCTCAAGCCTCCCCCGACTGGTTCTACAATGGATTTGCGCCTCCCTCTAAAAATTACGTAAAATATATATTAAAAAGACCATAATAGAGATTTTTAATAAAATCATACTAAATGAAAAATTAATACACAAGTCTCTCAATTATAACATCCTTTTAATACAAACCATATCAAACAGTAATACGAAAAATGAAAAACATAAAAAACACAGTAAACAAATTGGTTCATCATCATTAATAATTCTGATAAGCTTCCTTAATTTGATCTGCAATTTTCTTTCGATATCCTTCCCATTGTTCTTATTCTGTAGCTCCCACCATAGTTTCAATGCTCACGACCTCATCATCATCAACGAGGATGTTTCTGCAATAGTAATTTTAAAATAAAGGAAAAAATATAATGATCTTTTTAGGATTATAAACTACAAATTAAAGATGAGAAGACCATGTGAAGGGTTTACCTTTACATAAGAACTCCAATGCTCCGCACTAGGTTTACCTTTACAATACTTTTAAATCAGAAGAGATCTATACAGGCAACCAGAAAAACCTGTCATAGAATAAGAAAATATTGAACTGTAGAGGCAAATACAGATTTTACCTCTTGCACATCCTGTTCCAAGAACCAATTTTCTCTAAGATCCAAAGAGAGACTATATGTATTATGACACTGACTTAAATATAACATCCTTAATAATAACAGACTGACTTACAAAACTATCTACCACACTTAGAGGTTTTACAGTCCTACTTACATTGTTATGAAAAAAAAATTATTACAAACACCATTAACAAAAGAAACACTATCTGAAACAAAAGCTTTTGGAAATCATCACCATGAACAGAGTTACCATCAGTTGCTGAGACACCAATACCATCAATAGCTGAGACACCAACACCAGCAGTAATACAAATAGGATCATTCCCAATAGTATCAGTTCAAAAAGTGCATAGAGTCCTCCATTTTGGTCAAAGGTACTCACTTCTAAATTAAAGTTCATGAAACTCCATAGGCTCTCGTGGGTTTTTATGGCAGGGAAGTGGAAGAGACAAAGCTGTTGGAATGTCACTGTTGTAAGGAACTAAGGATCGTAATTTTGAACCTCATAGTTTCCCACTTCTGATAAGCAGGGCACTAGAATTTGGAGCTTTGATTACTCCGGTTATGTATCCAGGTTTTTCCCAGACTCCTCAAGAACTACTTGATTAAGTGATACCTATCCAAATAGTTAGTATTATCCTGCTTGACAATGGATATCTGGGGGAGTCAATTGGCAACTGCGAGGACACTCGAACTATCACTGTTTGCTGTCCCAGACAAGGAGTTTGCTGGACCACTAACTTCCAACAAGAAACTGCTAAACAAATTCTGGTTGGATTCCCTAACAATGTGGGGAGTCCACAATCTAACCACAGCAGAAATTATTCTTCCCAGGTAAAACCATCTCTAAAAAATGGGGAATTTTTCACAGAAACAGCAACAAAACATTCATAACAATAATATTTCAAATATAAATCACTTCTAGCATCTATTATAAACTGGAATCATCAATTTTTATACATAAATAAAAGGAGCTCATGAGATGCAAATATTGCTTCTTCTGTGGCAAAGCACTGCCATGTTTGTTACTCCAACTAGGTCAGGCAGTTTATGAACTCAACACTAAAGTAAAATAAAAAATTAACAAAAGAGCAGAATAAAATTCATTGGTATGATCTCAGAGGGCTTCTGTAAGCTTGTCTCTTTCTCTCTCCATGAGAGATTCTTTTGAATTTCTCTCTTTGCTACCTGCAAATTTTCTGAAGTACCCTTACTTTTCTCTTTTTCTCTCTCTCTCTCTCTCTCCCCTTATGAATTTTGTTTGTAATTTCATTTAATCCAAACTATTTTCTTGTTTCCCTCCTTAAAAAAAAAGTTGAAGATCGAGAAAGAAAAGGAACACTGGAGTAAAACCAAACCAATCTTCAATAGAACAATCTTAATGTTAAAAACCCTAAACCATTCCAAAATAAAAAATTAATAATAATAGAGCATTCTTCAACCAAACCAAAAAACCCTAAACCATTCCAATCCATTGGAGTAAAACCCTAAACATGAAACAAAAAAAATCCATACACAAAGAGAGAGAGAGAGAGTACTTACCTCTTGAGTACAGCAGAGAAGATGGGAGAAAATGGGAGATGCTTCGAGTTTGGCGGAGTTGAGAGATGCTTTGCAGGGATTTCCGCTTGCAGAGAGGGAGAGAGCTGCTCGATGAGATTTGCAAGAGAGGAGAGTTCGATGAGAGCTAATGTCAAACTTCCTTCTTTATAGTGTATTGTTTCTATCCGATAGAAGCAATGGACTCTTTTACCCCCATTTTCAGATCCGTTCGAGATTAAAAAACACGTGTAACTTAAACTTTGCGCAAAAACAGATTGAAAAACATTTTTTTGGCAAAAATCAAAAAGAGGTTGAGACCTCTACCTCTTTTTGAATTTGAGCCTATTTTTATTTTTTCTGACAATAAATAGCAACTAAAAATGATACCAAACACCGACAAAAACAAAAACCTGTCAGAAAAATAAAAACAAAAATAATACCAAACACAGCCTAAGTCTGATGGGAAAAAAAAGAAGAAAGGGATCTTGTACCTTGAATAGTTACTGAGATTGGAAGAAGGAAGAGATTTTTGGATTGGTGTGAAAAAGATATGCATTGATTAGGATTAACAACACATGTCCTTAAATAGTGCTGAATGGCGAACCAGATTCGTGTGGCTGACCCAATTTTCTTGGGATAAGGCTTTATTCAATTGAGATGCATTCGCAGGATTCATGTTCTCATATCCTCCAAAGACTAGTGATTTTATTCTATCTCTTGAGCTTGAGATTAGAGCGAGAAAGAGAGACAAAACAAAAAAGCAGAAACAAGAACCCAAGAAGGCCAGGAACGTGTACTGGTGACTCTTTACATCTCCCACAAGTATAAAGTGCTGACTCTTCAACATCTTCCACAACTGGAGCCTTCAGAAGTCATAACATCCTAAGAATAATGTAACTTGGGACTTAAGAGGAATATGGCCACTTCATCCATCTTATCTGACTTATCAGATTGAAAATTTTCTTAGATGTAAAGGCAACTATGCTTTTATTCTTTCAGTGAAAAGTGTAAAAGGTCTGGGAAGCAAGTTCTGTTTCTGTTGATTATTTAGATAAAGGTGCCTGATTGGGAAATGGAATCAGATTCTCTTGTATGCGAAGAGATTTGTTTCTCTTCTTAACTGTGCTGAAAAGGGGTTCCCAATTACCCCCTATTTTCGTTGACTTTAGAGGAGATAGCGGATATTAACCCTAGATAAAGAAAATTAATAAAATAAAATTTGTTAAAATTTTTTCAATTTTTGAAAGCTCAAAAACATGTGGATCATCCACCCCCAAGTAGACACATGAAAAAGCAAGTGCCTTCTTCTTCTTTTAACAGTGAGGCGTGGAAGTTTATACATCATATGCAACGTGTCTTATTCATTGGCTAATTATATAACATCTTCCCTCTAGGCATGCCTTCGAACACATTTTAAAGAAGTATTAGTGGAGGCTGTTTATTGCCTCCATTCTCATTTACTGTCAGTAGATTATAGATTAATGCTAGTAACTAAATGTTGTTACTATCTTAAGCATCCAATCTGGAAACTGTTGCAGGAAGTGGATCCATGTGATGACTTAACTGATGATGACATTCGTACTGCTATTCAGAATGCAACTGGTCCAAAATCTGCTTTATTTGTACCTGAGGTTGGTGCTGTAGTGCCTTTTTACTTGTGTGGAGATTCCTCTGTGGTCTGAAATATATGCCGATTCTTAATTCTTGGAAAAAGCAGAGAACACTCCCATTGGCTGCCTTTGAGTGTTTATTTAGGTATTTTTGAGAAAAGAAGACTACCTGTGTTAAATTCAGCCAATGCGAGTGTCTTCTGGATGTCTCAATGAGTTTAGTGACCCATTGAGGATCTGTCATCACTTATATGTAAGGTGGTGAAACTCTGATCTTTCTTTTTACCCTTCCGTTTGATTCAGACTTTTATATTTTGATGATGCTGATCACTCAATTTGAACCTGCAAAATTTAGGTGCCATTTGAGGTTCTGGTTAGAAGGCAGATAACCCGTTTATTGGATCCAAGCCTTCAGTGTGCAAGGTTCATCTATGACGAGTTAATAAAAGTAAAGTTCTCTTTCAACAGTAGATTTTTGGCTTGTATGAAAACTTTCATCCCATCTTTAGGCTATCATATTTAAGTGATTTCAATTTCACTTCAGATGAGCCATCGTTGTCTGGCCAGTGAGCTCCAGCGGTTTCCTGTTCTCAGAAAGCGCATGGATGAAGTTATTGGAAATTTTTTGCGAGAAGGCCTTGAACCTTCAGAGACAATGATTGGACACATTATTGAGATGGAGGTATGTGTCAAAACATGTGTATCATCTATAAACTTAAATTTTAAATATGCATGGATCTAATAACTGCAGCTGTTGTCTGAGGCACATGACTGTACTTTATGATTCATTTATAATTAAAATAAAAAAAACATATATGACTATATGAGTAGTCCGTAAACATTGATATGTTGGCAGGTATCAAATTGATATCGCTGTGTCCAGGACTTCCCAAAAATGAACTGTATCAACTTAGAAGCTTTTGTAATTAGACTTTACACTCATCCATTGGAAAACCCTACATCGGCTAATTGTTGGGGAGATAGGCGAGGAATTTCTAATTCAACTTGTATTTTAGTATTCTATGGCATGGCTAGGTGACCAGCCTGTGTCCAAAGGGAACTAGGCAACACCAGTAAATGATGGCTAACTAGGTGAGCACCTATGTGTCTAAGGTTTTAAATACAGTATTGGAGATCAGATCATTGTCTGGTGATCTTGATCCGGATTGGCCAATCGGCTGATTTTTGAGAAGATCAGTTGGGTTGGTGACTGGAAATCTCTATACAGATCAGCTTCTATGCCGGACCAGATCCCGATTTTTGAAACCTTGCCTGGACCTTTGTTCAGCAAGAGGCAATGAACAAAAGTCAAAGAACCATTATCTTTTTGGGTGAAGTCAAAGAACCCATATTATTTGGTGAGAGTTATTTCCTTTTGTTTATTATTGAATGTTATAATTATGGCTTGCCTTTGGTATGGGCTTCCTTTATAGTTGGATTTTTTTATAATTGGGTCTTGCTGTGGTGTTATTGCTTTTTTACTGCTTCACTTTACAGGTTCGTGGTTAAGTTTACCTTTTGAGATGATTTATTCAACGAGGTAAGGATATGTATCACTTTTGATTTTTAAATCTGTTGGTTAGTATCAAAATCTGTGGGAGGGTTGAAATCTGTAGTGTTTTAAGATGGATGAATGGGAAAACCAGCACCAAGTAAGAAATGGAAACTTTTGAAGGTGATTTAGGAATGGCTCTAGTAGGCGATAAGGTGTGGGAAAGTTGCTTGAGGTGGTTTGGCATGTATAACAAGAGACAGTGAATGCACCAGAAAGGAGGGATAATTTGGTAAAGATTGAATGAGAAATAAAGAACAAGAGGTGAAAATAACTTGTGGAGAAGTAGTGTGAAAAAATATGGATGGCTCTGGTTAACAATAGATATGACCTTTGATAGAGTTGAATGGCAGAATGGGATTTGTGTATGTGAGTATGTGACTCAATTAGGTTAGGCTTAGCTGAATCGAGTCCTGAAGTTCGGTTTCGAGTTGGTCAACCATCTTACTTCTTTTTGTAGGGGAATTGACAGTTGGAAAAGACTGTGTAACTCCTTAATGCCAGCTAGGGCTTTGAGAGCATGCCTCTGAAAGTGTGAACTGGAGGATATTATTTTGCTGATGTCCTGATTCTCTTTCTCATGGTTTATTTCTCATTTTTAATTGTAGATTAGTCCAAGCATGATTCGGAGGTGCTTACTAGATGTAAGCACTTTTAAGTATTGAGATCAGACCGGACGATACCCCCAAAGTCCCAAAATTTTTCTAACTTAGCCTGCGTCAGCCAGGATTGGATGTTTTCTATTAGAATTGGTGGAGTCTGCAGATACCTGGTTTTAACACCTTATTAGAACCTTAAAGAAGTGGCCAACAAGGCTAAATTGTTATAAATGTTGTTTTTGGGTTAAATCAGAATATTCAGTATACTGCTTTCTACACAGTTGAGTCTTCAAAATGTTCATTCTTTGGGTGAATAAGTCATTATATTCAATAAGCCCAAAAATACACCAAGGGAGAGGGGAAGGGGGAGAGAGGGGGGGAGTGAGGGATTCTGGGTCTGGATGCTTGTTTTCTGAGGTTCCTCTCCATCTAGATGTGGTATATGGCAGCGTTGAAGGCAAGTCTTCCTGCTAAGTCATAGCAAGTCTTTCTTTGAAGGCTCTACAAGCCCATTTGCACTCCCTACCAAATTCTGACTCTTTTTCTAAGGGGGCAGCATTTTTGAAAGATCCACTTCCAAGTATGGCTAGAGAAAGGGGCAAGCGAAGAACAGATGTGTGATAACCTCCGGGGGCGTTCCAGCAGACAGAAGGTGGTGGCAATTTTACTTTCTTGGAGGAGGGACTGAGTTGGCAACAAGAGGGTGAGGGTTCGCCAGGCAATGAAGCTATGCCGGGGAAGAGTTCTGTTGAACCAAATGAGATCATGCAATGGTACTAACTGACCTCTGGTTCACATTAAATCCCACACTGAAGAGGGGAGAGCACACCTGTGGATGTGGAAGTCTATGTGACCAGGTTGCCATTGCCTCTCGGTCTTCTCACAATGCCTGAAAGTGCCTCCAAACCGAAGCCAGACTAGGGCAGATGAAGCCCAAGGCCTTGACCTGCCATCACGAAGAATAGCTTGGCCATTCGACCAAGGCCAGAGCCAATTCTAATTCTTTCACTGTATGTGTTGAATCTGTTGATAAGCACTTCATGGGGATGTCAGTTATCCAGCCAAAGGAAAGTAGATGAGCCATCATCAATTTTTGTTTTGATGATCTCATAAACTAGGGGCATGTGCTTCAGGATAGCTTTCCACACCCAGGGGGAGTCCCACCTAGTATATACCCACTCCATCCATACGCTCTTTGTTTTCATGGCAACTCTCCAAATCAGCTTGATGATGCTAGCCAAATTTACATCTTGCACTCTTCTCAACCCCAAACCACCCTCCTCACCAAGGTGTGACAGAATTTGTTGCAATCACTGCCTTTCAATAAAAAGTCACTCATCATGGATTCTATCTTCTAATTGAGCTCGAGAGGAAGAGCAAAGACTCCTGTCTAGTAGGTAGATGTAGGATCCCTGAAGAATTGAAAGAATAAGCCATAGTTGCCAAGACGTTGGAGGGATGTCTGGGTGCCTAGGCGGGCGCTTGGGCATTAGTAAGGAGTCCAAGGTGCACCCCTTCTTATGTCCTCTTATTTTAGTTATTACTATTTGTATGCTTATATCATATACCAAAAATCTACCTAGGCAATGCAACAATATATCAGCATGACTATTACCACTGACATCCATTGTATATTATATGCATGATAGCAAGGTAAAAGATTAAAAGTTTGAAAAATCCATAAAAAAGTGGGGGTTTCTCTAATTCGGAGTTTAGACTTGAGTTTAGCTTTTCTGAAGTTTTCAAGATCGATTTTCTCATCTCATTTAAGCTTATATAGCCCATTGATCCTATGTATCTCAGGTGTACCATGACTACGATGATTTGTGTACACAGTCGAATAAATATACTGTAATGAAAGATTTAAAAAATTGATATAAAAAACTGACTCAGGTAACAAGGTGCCCTAGGCGATGCCTAGATAGCCATTGCGCCCCGCCTTTCTGATATGGAATAAGGAGCCTAACCACCCAGCCCCCGGAGTCTCGCCTTGTCGCGTAGATGTCTCCTAGGTGACGCCTTGACAACTATGGAATAAGCTTCAGGCGCCAGGTGAAGGATAGGAACCTTGCTTTTCAAATCTGCAGCCGCTTACAAATCTGATCAAAGATCGTAGTGCAGTGTGGGCAGACAGCCTAGAAGAGATGAGCTGCAGTCCAAGATACTTAATCGGGAATAAGGTGATGCTTGACCTTTGGGGCGTCCTAGTGCACGAGGTTCTCGTTACTGCAGGGTCTGGGGAGGGGCAGAATATACGCAGCCTTACCCCTGCAATGCAGAGAGGCTGTTTTCGTGTTTCGAACCTGTGACCACCAGATTGCAATATGACAACTTTACCGTTACACCAATGCTTTCCTTCGTGATGCATGACCTTTGCTTCGGTGAAATTCATGAGGTCGTCAACGAATGCCAAGTGACTAAGCGAGAGAGGTCTACAGGTTGGAAAAAGATCCAACTGGTGTTGCTCTGCCTTGGATTGGAAACTTCCAAAGATCACTTCCATGACTAAGGAGAAGAAAGGGGACATGGGCCAGCCTTGTTCCAACTTGGCTCAAGGAACCCCACAAGAGTGTCGTTGACAAGAACCGAAAAGCAGGCAGATGAAATACAGTGTTGAATACAGTCTACAGCTGTATTCAATCTGTTCTTTGCGTGTCCTTTTCCAATCGTATATGGGAGAAGATTCTTGGGATGTGTTGGCCTACTAGAAGTCCTTTGATAAGAAGTGGAAATGGATATCCAAGAAGCTCAGGGACAAGTCCCCTTGCGATTTGATTGCTAAGCTTGCCTTTTGTGTGTCCATTTATCATGTTTGGTCGAGAGGAATCTAGAAATGTGGTCTGCCAAGTCAAGGTCCTTCTCCCAAATTTGGGAAGCTCGGAAGCTATTATTTGTTATGTTCGTGGATCTGTTCTCCCTATTTCTAGATCATAATTGTCAAGGCGTAGCAAGGAGTTGGGGGGGTGCCTGGGCGCCTAGGCGTCCAAGGCTATTCTAATATCCCCTTATTCTACTTATAATTAGTTGTATGCTTATATCATACATTAAAAATCAACCTAGGCAATGCAATGAGATATCAACATAACTACTACCACTAGCATCCATTGTATATTATATTCGACTAATTCAGGACAGCAAGGTAAAAAACTAAAAGTCTAAATCATCCATAAAAAAGGAAAAATATTAAATCAATTGAACAATCATGAATCAACAAACAATACAGATTAATAAGTAAACCTGTGAAGTAACAAGTAATGAAGTAAACAAATAAACAATATATTAGGGGCAGTAACATGTAACAACTAACAAGTAAACAGATTATGTAATGATGGATTATGTAAAAGAGAAGCATTTGGACTGAATAATTAAATAAGTATATAAAAATGAAGTAAATGATTAATAATTTAATAATATTGTGTACCATGACTTGTTTCCACAGTCGAATAGTTGTGTAATAACTGGAATTCAATGTACTGTAAAAAAGATAAAAATATATATAAAAAAAAGGCAGTTGTTTTAGGCAATAAGGCATCCAAGGCGCCGCCCAGAGAGCCAAGGCGCCTGCCTGTCTAACATGTAATTAGGCCCCCAACTACCTAGCCGCCAGAAGCTCCCCTTGTTGCCTACGCGTTACTAGTCGGGACTCGGTCAGGATTAGATTTATTTTGTCCTCTTGGGGTCTTGTTAGCCAAAGCTAATCTGTTTAGCTGTCCCTGCTTGTAATTGGGCTAAGCCTTCCTTTGTCAGAGCCTGGTTCTATATCCCTTACGATATTCAGGTTTGTTTTCCCTTCTTGGGTCTTGTTAATACATTTATTCATCCAAAAAAAGAATATAGTCCACACAAATGGGAGGGAATCTTAAATTCATGAGCACACCCTTGATGGATCCCCATCTAATGGTGTCAGAAGCTTTTGAATGTCCGGCTTCAAAAGCAATGTGGGACGATGGTTCTTCCCGTTAAATCCAAGGACCAGCTCTTTGAAACTTAGCTTGGAGGAATTTTTTCAGATTATCTGAAGTAAATCGCTTACTAAAGGGCTTAGGCTCTCTTTGGTGTGTATTATAGATTTAATTATATAATACATTATGACATATGTAGTTGTTTGGTATGATTTATGGTACTTATTTATATTTAAAGTAAATTGATATAATCTAAAATCTACAAATATGTTTGAAGGTGTTTATCATTATTGTGATAATATACTATTACTTCTTTATGTCTAGTGGTATTAAACGATTATTATTTATGACTCATAATTTATTCTCATAATTGATTTGTTATTAATTAACTCATAAACATAAATATAAACCATACCAAAGAGAACCTTAGTGGAATTGCATGTGAGCACACTCTGGTCGATTTTTTTTAGCTGGTTCCACTCTGGTCAATTATTATCTCAATTCAACAGACAAAGTTGCCACCATGCCATTGTGTTCAACCAATTTTTTTATTTTTTTTTTTCATTTCTCTCTTGTTTCTCTTAGCCTTTTTCAAAAATTTACTGTACTGAGCTTCCACTTTCACTTGGTATTATTCCCCATTTTGTCCCTAAAACTATATATGCTTCTTCCCAATCTTGAGATTGCAATTTAAGTTAATTCCTTTTCTGTAGATGGACTATATAAACACTTCCCACCCGAATTTTATTGGTGGGAGTAAAGCTGTAGAGATTGCACTCCAGCAAACCAAGTCCTCTAGAATATCTGCTACTTTACCTAGAGCAAAGGTATGTTTATCATGCATTTGGATGAGTAAATATGTAAGTCATTAGCTATTTTGTATCTGAATGCACATTCTGGATTTAGGATGGGGTAGATTCTGATAAAGTACCGGCATCCGAAAAAAGTCAGAAATCTAGAGCCATTCTTGCTAGATCGCCGGCAAATGGAATTATTGCCGATCAGGTATGTTTGATCTCATGTATGTTGTCTTTGTATTGTGATATTGTCTTAATGTTACTGCTACAAGATTTTCTAAGAAGCTAATTAGATTCGATTAAAAATTAATACTGCTCACATGGCTTGATTTAGTATTGTTTCTAATGCTTCCGTCTCAATGATGAATAGGGAGTTCGGCCTGGTGCAGATAATGAGAGACCTGGCATATCAGGTACTTGTCCTACAAATATAGGATGGTTTCATATTAACATGTAATTTCAAAATTTGATTATAATCTAATAACATAATGTGGAATTTCAATTTGATAGCCATTTACTGAAATGTATTGAACTACTTAGCTCCCTTTTTTTCTGAGAGGCACTTAGGTCTACTGGATTTAAAGTAGTGACTATTGAATTCTAGTTTGTTAATTAGCTGATGATTAATCAGGAAATACCACTGGTGCAAGTTGGGGAATTTCATCAATTTTTGGTGGGCACGAAAACCGTATTTCAAGAGAGAGTTCAATGAGCAAGTCATATAGTGAACCTGTCCACACCTTGGAGCATTCACTGTCTACTATCCAGTTGAAAGAGGTGACTATACAAGACTTCCAGCGTAGAGCTGTGTTGGTTATTAAAAATTTTCAAATGCCTTTTTATTTGTTTATCACATTTATATATTATTTATTTATTTATGCAGCCCCCAACCATATTGAAGCCCACAGAAACACATTCTGAGCAGGAGGCAATTGAAATAGCAGTCACAAAACTGCTATTGAGGTCCTATTATGACATTGTCAGGAAGAATATTGAAGACTGCGTTCCTAAAGCAATTATGCACTTCCTGGTAAGGCTTCTAACTCTGTTGAGAACCCCAATTGCTAATGCTTCAGTTATGTAATTTTCTGTGGACACTGCTGATCCTTAATTAAATGCTAGTGTAGTGATTGTAGATGATTGTCAGGATTCAAATATGCACATGAATTTAGGTTTTTTAGTAGAAAGATGTCAAGTTGATCTTCTGAAATGGTAATGTGGTGATTGTAGAGGATTACGTAGACCAATGTATGGTTGGAGAGTCCTCTGGCCCTAGATGCAAGATGCTTCTTTTTCCAAATCAATAGCAATGCTTCTTATTGGTGTTTCTTCTCTCTCTTTTTTTTTTTTTTTTTTTTTTTTTTTTAACGCTAACAATGCCAGTTTTGTGAAACAAACGCCATGCTAATGGACCTTGTGAAACAAACATCATGCAAATGGATATAATCATGGAAAACAGATCAATTTCTGACACTTCATCAAATTCATGTCCAGGTCAACCATACAAAACGGGAGCTGCACAATGTCTTCATCAAAAAACTTTACAGGTAAATGCACACTTTTTGGAGACTGCTTCAGTTAGCCATTGCTTTATCGTAAGGACTTCTAGTTCAACCTGTTGGGCATTTTCCCGTGTTTATGAGTTAATTGTTAATCGCATTGTTCTGTTGGTCCAAAACAGAGACAACCTCTTTGAAGAGATGCTGCAGGAACCTGATGAGGTGTCAATGAAAAGGAAGCGGACTCGAGAAACACTCAAAGTTTTGCAACAAGCTTTCCGGGTGGGTACATTATGTTTACATTCGAGTGTTAGAAGATGTTTCAACTGCATGTTCTCTTTGGTGGTATTCTCATACGTTAGTATTAAGGTCATCATGTTATTGGGTAGGCCCTTCTTGGAAGGTATGGAGGGGAAAATATTAGCCTCACTGGCTGATGTTCTCATCCAAAAAAATTGATGGTCTTAGGATCATCTGATGAGGTCAAGTTTTCTACCTGGAGATCTCTCAGGACACTAACCTATTAAATGCATAGTTGTCAAGGCGCCAAGGCGAACCAAAGCGTTGGAGGCCTAATGGGGCGCCTAGGCAACCAAGGCGCTTGCCTAGGCGACCAAGGCGCCCAATTTTCCAAGGCGTCACAAGAGTTCCGCGGCGCCTAGGCGATGCCTTGACAACGATGATTAAATGGGACTTGCACGCAAGCAGCATGGCGAACTGCCATGCTGTATCCGACAGGGATCAATTTCTATATCTGTTTTTCCTAGAAAAGCAAGCAACATCTTTTTTGTTGATATAGTTACTTTATTCATTTTTTTTTTATTTTAAAAACAGACATTAGATGAGTTGCCTCTGGAAGCTGAAGCAGTTGAGACGGGTTATAGTTTGGGCACTGATCCAACTGGATTGCCAAAAATCCACGGGCTTCCTTCATCATCTTTCTATACTACAAGTATTGATTCCAGTTTCCACACTGCTTCACCGAAGAACCCAAAGTCCCGGAAGTCATCTCACTCAGGGGAACTGCAATCACCATTGCATGCAAACCCAGATTCCAATGGTAGTGCACGCCACTCTGTACTGGGATCTTACCCAACAGTTGATCTGTAAGCAATTGAAACATGATGTCGAGCTGGGTTTCGATGGTAGGGTTTTGATGGTAATTAGTAATATTCATTTGGTTGCCTTCCTCACATTTCAAAATATGTGGGATGTTTACCTGCTAGAAATCTTTCAAGGTAGAGTTTATATCTTCTTTCAACAGGTTATGTGTTTTGTCTTTCATACAAATCCCCATTTGTTTTGTCGAACATTATAGACAGCACGTCTAGCAAAAGTCCCCATAAAAGAATAACAAGGTCTGGCCACACTGTTTTGGAAATATGCTCAACCACGATTTTCTTCCTTGTGCGTCTCTTGTTGAGGAGTTGACACTGCTAGCTCCTTGAGCCAGTTCACAATCTGGGGGTAAGAGGGATCAGCGTAAGCTCATTTAAATTGAAAGAACCCCATGATGCTCCGGAGCTGACCTTGTGTGCTCATGTTTTCAGTGAGAGCCTTTGGTTGTTTCCAGGTGATGTTGATACTAGCAACCTGGAATTTAAAGTTTGCATTATGCTTTCATTTCATTCTTTGGTTTGAATTCTTGTTCCTAAGCGGTCAGTTGAGTTTACTGATGGGCAAGGACCATTTCTTCAGAAGTTTAGTCATTACAACTTAAATATGAGATGTTCTGTATGTAGAAGCCAGTGAGTGATTTGGTACTGGAGGTTTTATGTTTCAGGGTTGTAATTAAACACGATTATTATAGTTGGGTATGGTTATTATCATGTTTCCTTCACTTGAGGCTATGAAAGGCTGAATGGCTGCAGTCTGTTGCATCCAGTTTGTTTTTTAAACGTTTCTCAATTTTTTTTCCCTGGGGGAGGGCAGGGATAGGGAAGACAGTCCCCAATCCCTCTGTAAGATTAGTACATGACTGTTTGCCTTATGTTGCATAGAAAACAGCTATAAAAGTGCACAGATTGAAGCCACTTTGCACTATTTTTTTTAACTAGCGGTGGTATTATATTAGATCTCTGGAAGTTTTCAGCATTCTGGTTTGAAACTTCCAATTCTTATGTTTGAGAATGCAAATGTTTTTATTGATCATGGCATTGTCTATGTGCTCTGCATCGGATGGTTGTAACCCGATTACCAGACATTCTTCATTTGGTTGAAGGTTAAAAGGACAAGAATGATCCCAGGGTAGGGAGATAGTTTGATGAGAAAGGTAAGTCCAAGTGATTCCCCAAATCCAACCCCCCCAAGGTGAAGGTGGGATTCGGTTTCTTTATAATAATTTCCCCCCAAAATTGGATAAATTGATCGAAACACAAATTCAACATCTCATGACAAACATTTGTCAGCCCCTATATTGGTAGGACATAGAACCGGCCCCTTTCAGTAGAGAGAGCTGCTGGAGGGGTGTCAACATTCAAACCAAAAGGTTAAGCAGAATAAGCTCGATTGAAAAGAGATGAAAATTGGACCGATTATTTTGTTAAGGTCAAGTCATGCTCTTAGATGATGTATTAAACTGTTCTCGATGCTTAGGAGATTGTAATATATTTGACCTAGAAAGTTTTGATCTAGATTGATTGATTAAAGACCGATTAAATGGTAATGTGTCTCTCAAGCATCTCTGTCTCTTTTTATACCTTGTGTCCAAAAGAGTCTCTTTTTAACTTTTTGTTTTTCCAATTAATGGGGGATTAAGTTTTTCACATTTTAAATACTCCCTTCCTTTGCTGTCTCCATGGCTTTAGTTCCATATCGACTAGCGATTGAAGGTTAGAAAGATGTAAGTCTATAAATAAGTCATTGGTTATATTTGTTACTTATTAGTTGGAATTCGATAGTTTAATCATTCAAAGCTGTACTGATTGGTATGATCCCGATTACACCACTTATTATAAATAAGTCACTGTCCAACGTATGAGGATGCGTATGAGGATGGATTAATTAAACAGTGGGATCATGATCTTGGATTTTAAAATAGTGGGTACTGATTGGACCGATAGGTTGACACTTGACACCCGTAGGTGCGAGGGTGAGATCCTAACTTGGTTGGATATAATTGGAATTTGGAATAAGTCCATAACCAAACTTGTAATATATGTTATCATCAACCACGTAGGCACATAGCAAGATTCGATGTGGAATGAAATCCTCTCCTATTCGACTTTCTGACTCTCACATCTCACCGTTGAAGCGTGTTGGAGTTCGAGTTAACTCACACTTCAATGGTGAGATAGGATGAGAGTCGGGGAGGAGAGGATTTCGTTCCCATTTGATGTACCCAAATGTCAGTAATTAGTAGGTCCCACTTTCTTCTACTTATATGATCAGTAGCCTTTTCATGTCTTAACAAAATATCTAAGTGGCTCTTTTTGCCATGTGGATTACTCTAGTTTTTTAACCTTTTGGTAAATGGAAAATGAATTATATAGGCCACATGTTAAAGTTTGAAAACCTATAAAATTATTCAACTCTTCCAACCATTTTGACCCACAATTCTTGCCCCTTCCCATGTGTTTTTTCAATGTTTCTCGTTTTTCAATCACTTTTCAAATAAATGTCATATTAAAGCATTTTATTATGATCTGTTGATTCTACCCAAAAAATAAAATAATAGAAGCATGAAGTAAATTAAGTATCCAAAGTTTTTTTTTTCTTTTTTAAATTTTAGGGAAAGAGGATTTCTATGTTAACAGGGTGTATTAAAATCTTATATATTAACAGAGGTCACTTGAAGGAGAGAGAGAAAAGAGAGACAAACTGAGTCCGAATTTTGAAGAAAAGACAGATAGAGATAGAAATACATGCCAACAGCATGTACTTCGTTTCCCAAAATTTAAACACTAAAATTAGACATTCGTTTTAGTAGAAGGAGTTCATGCATGACTAGTGTAAAGGAGATGAGTTTGAGTTGAATTCTCTTACCGATTGACGTTGGGTAGAGATGCTTAAATAATATTGAATAATTTGAATAATGGGAAGTACAAGGGATAAGGTTTGGATTGTTACAACGCAAACCTATTTTCAAGGAATAACGATACCTATTCTAAACAAATATTTAAAAACATTTGAATTTGAATTAAAACAAACATTTGAATTTGAAGTGTTGAAACCTAAGGAATATGTCTCTTTAACATCCCCCCTCAAGTTGAAGAGGGTCTTGGAGCTATCGTTAACTTTTCTCTATGTAGGAGAAACGGATTTGTAGCCAACAGTTTTGTAAAAATATTTGCAAGTTGATCCAAACTTGATATAAATCAAACATCAAGCTGTCGTTGAGATACAAGGTGTCGGACATAATGAAAATCAACTTCGATGTGCTTTGTCCGTGAATGAAATATAGGATTAGCAATGTGGTAAGTTGCCCCGAGGTTGTCACACCATAATACCGGAGGAATTCTGAGTTCTTTTAATAGGGATGTCAGCCATTGGAGCTCGGCAGTGGTGTTTGCTAAAGCTTGGTATTCGAACTCCCTTGATGACCTTGCGATCGTAGGTTGCTTTCCAGCTGACCATGAGATTAAATTAGGCCCTAGAAAAATGGCAAATCCCCCAGTGGATCGGCGATCATCAATACAGCCGGCCCAATCAGCATCACTGAATGCAAGTAATTTGTTGTATGGTCCTCTCGAGAGTGACAGGCCATGAGTGTATGTCGTTTTCAAGTAGCGCAAAATACGTTTTACTACCTGCCAATGCTCACCTATAGGAGCTTTAAGGAACTGACATACCTTGTTGACCGCATAAGAGATATCTGGATGAGTTAACGTGGCATACTGTAGAGCGCCAACAGTGCTCCGATATAAGGTTGCATCGGCCAATGGTGTGCCAGAATGGATAGAGAGTTGATTATTAGTTGCCATTGGAGTGTAAACCGGTTTTGCACCAACCATATCTGTCTTTGACAAGAGATGCAGGATATATTTTTGCTGAGATAAAATGATACCTATATGAGTTGGTATGACTTTGACTCCAAGGAAATAATGCAATGGGCCAAGGTCACGGATGGTAAATTCTTTATTGAGAGAACTGATTATTTGCTACAGTAGTGTAGCATCGGATCCTGTGAGGACAATGTCATCTACATAAATGAGGATGTAGATACAGGTGGTACTATCCTTGTAGATGAATAGAGACGTATCAGTCTTGGATCCCTCAAAGCCCAGACTAACCAAGAAACTGTTGAGACGATGGAACCATGCCCGTGGTGTCTGTTTTAACCCATATAGGGACTTATGTAATTTACATACATGAGTGGGGCAAGAGTTATAGACAAAACCTGTGGGCTGAGTCATATAGACGTCCTCAGTGAGGGTACCATGAAGAAATGCATTACTTATGTCCAATTGTCTGATAGCCCATCGGTTACTGGTTGCAATAGCTAGTATAGTCTGAATCGTAGTTGGTTTGACAACCGGACTGAAGGTTTCAGTGTAGTTAATACCTTTTTGCGGTTGTAACCTTTTGAGACAAGACATGCCTTGTACCTTTCAATACTACCATCAACTTTTCGCTTGATGTAAAATATCCATTGACACCCCACCAAATTGTACTAGGATGATGACGGAACCAAACTCCATGTGCCATTCTTTAACAATGCATTAAATTCATTTAACATAGCCTCACGCCATTGAGCATGTTTGTTTGCTTCTGTAAAATTTGTCGGTTCAACTTCACTCTGACAAAGGTGGGCAGATGGTAGAGGGTACCGCGTAGAAGGCTTTGGATGTGGACGTAGTTGCATGGGGTGTGTTTTCGTTGCTTGGACACCAAATGATGGTGGTGGCACTGTTTGGACAGATGAGTTTGGTGCTGCAACAGTCTGAAGCCTCAATTCATGGCTTATTAAGAGACAATGAAGCTCATTAAAGGATAAAACCTCTTATTTTGTAGCTAAAGCAGTGACAATGTCACTATAATCAGCACCAAGATTTCGGAATACAATGACATTTAATTCCTCCTTAGATAGGGGTTTATTTGAAACAGATAATTGATTCGAAATGTACTTAACCTCTTTAGGGTATTCTGATACAGATTTGGTACCTTTTGAGATGCTTTGTAGCTGCATATGAAGTTGTAATACGCTTGTGTGGGAGAGGGTTCCAAATGCCGATTGTCAAGCACTCCAGACCTCTGCTGTAGTAGAGAGGCCAACCACATATGGAAGCACCTCTGCTGATAAGGAAGCAATCAACCAGCTCAAGACCATTTGGCCTTTCTGAATCCAGTCATCATAAGATGGATTTGGGACTGGAGTTGGTGGATAAGTGGGCTGTGTTGTAGCATTGGTAGCCGTGGACCCTTTTGGAAGTATAGTGGAAGAGGGCAGCATTTGGTGCCATCAATATAGCCAATCTGATCATGGCATCATAGGAGAGGAAGTAATTGAGTTTTCCAAAGCAGATAGTTATTTGGTTGTAATTTGAGTGTGAGATGGTGCTGAATATTAGGAGTGGGAGAAGTCATCGATGTAGAGAGAGAGACGAAAGCAGAAGACATTAGGTGACCAGGACAGACGTGGTCACCTGATGCCATGTAAAGGAGATGAGTTTGAGTTGAACTTTCTTACCCATTGACGTTGGGTAGAGATGTTTAAATAATATTGAATAATTTGAATAATGAGAATTACAAGGGATAAGATTAGGGTTGTTACAACTCAAACATATTTACAAGGAATAATGATTCCTATTCTAAACAAATATTTAAAAACATTTGAATTTGAATTAAAACAAACATTTGAATTTTGAAGTGTTGAAACCGTAGGAATAGGTCTCCTTAACAACTGGATCTGTTGATTGGACTCTTCTTTATACAAAACGTTTGGGGTATTTTGGATGTTCAAAAGGGTGTATATAATTGATCTCATGGTTTCAAGTAAGCTCAAGTACTTTTGTATTTTTTTTTAAGGGAAAAAGAAATACATAGTAGCAATGTATACTTGTATGTTTATACCCCCTCAAAAAAAAAAAAAAAAAAATTTGTATACTTGTATGTCTCTATCTTCCTTGAAATCGGGTTTTTTTTTCTCTTACCATTATCTTCCAAATAATCGACTACCAATCCTTCCAATACTCCTATTTTTGCCATTAGTGTATGGATAGATGCCTCTACCTTTTTTCTAATAACTCTTAGGGAAAAAATTTCTTCATGCAAAACATTTTTTTATTTATTTTTGGTAAATTCTTCATGCAAACATAACTTTGTCCAATCAATCTATAAAAATTTAAACCCTTATGAATAGTCACGTGGCAAATATAAAAGGGCCAGCTGATAGGTGTGGTGATCCCCCCGCTCCTCCTTCTCCCCATGTCGTTGTAGTTTTCGAATGCCTGATAAGTTTGTTAGTTGGTGTCATTTGGAAAAAACGAAAAACATTCCTTCTTGCGGTTCGGAAAATAGCGAAAATAGAAACTTACACACTCCGAAAAGAATATAGCTCACACCAGTACTTCCACTGCTGCTGATATCGCCGGAGTCTAACGAAGGCTGAATGGCGGGAAAACCAATTCCTTTTCCGTCGTTCTCTCCTGTATGTACTTTGCAGAGATCGCTTCTTGCTCTCGCTGCAATTACCCTAGGTTTTTTCACTGTCTTCTCTCTCAAATCTCTTCATTCTCCCCCCGTTCAGTATGGCTCGGATCTCTCCGCAGATACTCTCAAAAGTAAGGTACTCTTCTCCTCCATATCTTTCTGTTGGATCACCGTTTCTTGGACTCCTTCGGTATTTTTAAGCTGGCTTTTGATGTGCGAAGGTCACTGTAGAGAGCGGTGAAATTGAGGATTTATCTGACGTTTATCACTCTCCGGAGGTTTTCGGGCTGAATTATGCGGAAATGGAAAAGAAGTTCAAGATTTTCATATATCCGGACGGGGATCCGAATACGTTTTACCAGACGCCCAGGAAGCTTACGGGGAAGTACGCTAGTGAGGGCTATTTCTTCCAGAATATCAGAGAGAGTCGTTTTCGTACGGAAGATCCAGATTCAGCGGATCTCTTCTTTATTCCGATTTCTTGTCACAAGATGAGGGGGAAGGTAATGTATTCTGGCCTCTTCCCGATTTCCTAGTTGATTCATGAATGGATGAAATATCAAGCTGTTTGGTCAAAATTCACGACATTGTCCTGTATTATTAGTGCTTGAGTAAAGAGCAATCGATATAACTTACTGCATTTCTTTCCCTAACAATTGATTGCCTTAGTTTTCATGAGTTTCTGTCCAAGATCCAAATCTTATATGTTCTTCAATGAGATGCACTTATTATGAATGGGTCTAGGGGGCAGGTAATACAAAAGTTCGACTTGTCAAGCTAAAATTCCTTAATGAATCCAGTAGTGAAATTGGAAAGCGTCAATGTGTGGAAATGTTAGAATTCCCGCGTTGTTTGCTAATAAGATAATGATGTACATGCCTTCTCATAGATGATAGATCTCACTTCTATGAACATTCTGCCACACTTCAATTGGCCACTTTATGTGACATGGCTGTATTTTGAGAGAGAGAGAGAGAGAGAGAGAGATCCTCTTAATTGGGGACATTACACCACATTTCTCTTAAAATAAAAGCTCGAAGTTGATGACAATGTGTAGATGGGAGAGACGGTATTACTGTGTCTATAAAATCAATAAGCGACATAAGGTACTCCTGAGGCCAACGAATGTACAACATTTGGCTCAATTAGAAGAATTTATCGACATTTAGGGTTGGAAAATATTTGTTTTATATCAAATATGGAATACAAAAATATAATTTTCAAACCAGCATTAAGAGCATGATACAAAGAATATCTTCATTAAAGGAATTTATTAATGCTTTGAGAGAAATGATATTCTTCAAGCCGAAGAATTCTATGGATCGTATCGAAGTTTAACTTTTGGTTCCAAACTGAAGCCCCTGTCAAACATTACGATCTACTGATACCAGGCATCTCATTTATTTCTTCAAGAAATGAGAATTTCTTTGCCTTATTGCCCATTGCATCCCTTTAGAATCCTTCAAGAGGTCATTACTATTCAATCTAAGCCACTTGTAGAGCAGATGCAAGAAAACTTATCGATTTGTGAAACTTATCTAGGGAAGGGTCGGGAAGTAGAGGCGATTGAAGGAAGGCCTATTGAGAATTGTGGCATGAGTTATAGCACTGTGTTATTCAATTTTTTTTTTTTTGTAGCAGAGGCCTTGAAATTGAGTGTGGCCTTTATTATACTGCATATTGTTTTGCAGAGAGTTTCTCATGTTTGGTTTTGACTGTTGTTATTCGAGGGCATTCAGGACCTTTCATGGTTATGTTATATTCATCATCTCTAATCTTCCCCACCCAAGAGCTCATTGGTTTGATATTCCCCCTCCCCCTCCCCCCTCAAACTACCACCACTTGCAATTTCCTATTTTATGTATATTTTGCAACAATTATTGCTAATGAAAGCCATATAATCTAGTGCATTTGTTACTAGGACTTTTGTTTGTTGCATACATATTTTCATCTAAACATGTATATGGGCAGATCTCATGTAGACCTAACATAGCTGTGCACTTGAACATGATGTTAAACCAGAGGCAATGTAGACTATGAATGGATGATTATCTGAACTTTATAAGTTTGAGTCATGTATTTATGATAATTTTTTCTTTGAACTATTTTTTTGGCACCTTCGCTTTTAATGTATCTAATGTGTACTTTAATCATATGCAGGGCACATCCTATGAGAACATGACCATAATTGTCCAAAACTATGTTGAGAGTTTAATATCCAAGTATCCCTATTGGAACAGGACCCTGGGTGCCGACCACTTTTTTGTCACCTGTCATGATGTTGGTGTCAGGGCAACAGAAGGACTTCCACTGCTCGTGAAGAATTCAATTCGTGTTGTCTGTTCTCCAAGTTATGATGTTGGATTCATCCCACACAAGGATGTTGCCCTTCCTCAAGTACTGCAGCCATTTGCTCTTCCACGTGGAGGAAATGATATAGAGAACAGGTATCATGTAGTGCTAAGATTTCTTCTCTAATTTAATAATAAAATAAGTTCATATGTGATTAAAAAAAATAATAATAAATGGAATAGAATATGTTGTTTTGGTATCTTTTGATGACTCTAGATTAATGACCATGGAAAAATTATTGAGTTTAGAATCAACCAATATGATGTAGTTGTCAAAGGCTCAAGTTCTACTAAGCTGCCTACTGGTGTCATCTGGCAGCTTGTTCCAAAGGGAATGACCTCTGGGACTGAACCCACTTATACTCGAACAGAATTATTTGTCCCAGGCGTATCTTTTTCTACAATAGATAAATCACTTCAGCCGTCCTTTGAAAATGGGCAGCAAAATGATTCAGATGAGCTATCCTTCCATTTCTCAAAATTCATTTGACATACTTTAGTGTGATGTTGCCCTTGTCTATAAGATGGTCTAAGTACAACTGTGCATTGTGGTCTTGAAAAATTGGATGTGGAAAGTTGGAATATACTAAAGCAAACAGTACCCTTTGTCAGAGTGAAATTTGAGCTGCCAGATTTCCCTTGCATCAAGTTTCTGCCCTTAGAATTTTCGAGAAAGCCAACTCTCTCAAGAAATGCCAAAAGTGTATGTACATATGATGTGTGCATAATGCTGAAAATTTACATGTTCAAGACGTGCTTTTAATGTTTGGGCATAAAGTATTTATATTTTTTCTGCATCTTTGGATTCAAGACAATTTTCTTTTCAATAATTCATACTTAATATGGATAGTTAACTAACTGTGGCATGGACCATCAGCAACCTTTCCATCTTATCCATAATCCACATCCACTCTGTTTGCTGTTGCAAGTTCTCAGTGGTATAGAATTCCCAAGCATCTTCCAGAAAGTAGTATTATATAACCATTGCCCACTAGAAATTGGGCCTTGTGTTTACAAACTCATGTCAACTTCATTTAAATTTCTTCACTAGCTAATGATTAGGAAGACGTGCCCCCTTAAAATATTTCTTACATCTCTACAAGCATCATGTCAGACACTTCTGGACATGAGTAGTTGGTGGAGATAGGGAGGGGGATGTTTTAGTATGTGTGGGGAGGAAGAGGTGGGCTTTTCAATAACGTTGGAAGATGTGGAGAAATAGAGGATGTTAAGTCTACCAAATTCAAGGCTTTGGGAAAATTCCCAATACATATAAAAAGAGAAATCTGTACTCAAAACCTCTTCATTTTCTGTCCTTTGTACACCATTGTCACTCCTTAAAAAAAATTTATAAAAATATTTTCATTATCTTTTAGAAAATTGTATGGTTTAAGCAGTGGGAAAGAGAAGCCTCAGAAGTAAGCCTACTTATCTACTCTCCCTTTTCTATTAAGAAAGCATTTAGAAGCTAGGTTGACAGCTTAGTTATGGTTCTTTCACTTTTGAACAGGAACATGGAATGTTTGATCTTATGTAAGTCGCAAAAGAAATTTTCATATATATGTAGCCATGTTGCCTTTGGGTAGCTGTGTCTGTGTCAACTTGCAGCACTTGTATATCAAAATACACTTGCTTGTGTTGTTTGACTTCTCTATTCCTGTCATTATGATGTACTAAATATTGGGTTACAAATTGAATAGAAATGTTGTATTTATAAGTAACATCTCAAGAAAGTCATCAGCGGAATTACTCACAAATGTATATTGCAGGACAACTCTTGGTTTCTGGGCTGGACACCGCAATTCTAAAATAAGAGTTATACTTGCACGTGTATGGGAGAATGATACAGAACTTGATATCATGAACAACCGAATAAATAGAGCTACTGGACATCTCGTCTATCAAAAGAAATTTTATAGAACTAAATTCTGCATATGCCCTGGTGGTTCCCAAGTCAATAGTGCTCGCATAACGGATTCAATTCATTATGGATGTGTCCCCGGTAAGAACTCTTCCCTGTATGGTTGTTGATATGAAATGGTCAATTGTAAAAAGGAATGGTAGTAACCAAAAGGTGCAGCTGAACTTTGCCTTCCTGCTGAAAAAGGAAAATCAATCACTAGAACTGCTTGAAATATTTCGTTGCTACTTTATCTCCGGGGGGCTGAATGATATGCTGTTGAAAACAAACTGAAAAAGCGAGGGAATAGCTATATTTACTGCTTTCACCAGTTACTGAGTTGGCTATTTTATCTTTCAAAGGGGCATGAGAGCTGCTGGGGAACCTCTTACTTTATGTTATTCCTCATACCGGCACCTCGATACCACCTCTAGCATTCTTGCTAGGCAATCCGTTTTCTCTTCCTGTTGTTTTCTTTGTCACACTCACTTCTGTCTGTCTTTATCACTTTCCTTAGATCCCAAGCCCTAAAAATATGCCAATAAAAGACAATCTGGACCTGGAGAAAAATACTAGTTTTTTTCTGTGAGACATCTATGGGGTTTCCTTGTCATGCATATGATTTGCAGAACCTTTGCCGTGTAGATTTATTTTGCATTCACAGGTTTTTGACGGGCATCATTTGGGCATAATCCAATTCTTTTGGATATTTTTGGTGCATCTCTTGCAGTCTTCTTTTCTTTTCTTTCCCCCCCTTTTTTTTTTTTTTTTTTTCTCCCACTCTTTTTAGCATGAACAAGGTTTTATTTTGATGTTTTACTGACATGTACACACACACACACACACCACACACACACACACACACACACACACACACACACTCACTCTCTCTCTCTCTCTCTCTCCTGCCCGCCCGCCCGTCCCGTGTGTGTGTGTGTGTGTGTGTGTGTGTGTCTATTTTTGCTCTATGCAACATTCGGATACTTGTCAAGCGCAAATGATTTATTCAATTGGACATGTGGGCTTCTGTTTCTGGATTTTAAGTCTCCATGGCTTTTCACTACAACAGTGTCCATTTCCATAGATTATAGCACAAAGTACATCTATGTGTGTCAGAAAACTATATCTATGTTTTAATGATCATTAGCACGATTTTTTTAAAGAAATTGAAAGGAAAAAAATACAAGTAGGGTAAGTTGAGATTGCTGAAATTTTAATTCTAATCTAGTTATGTTTCAGGCAAGAAGCTCAGTTTTATGAACTGTCCAAAAGTGAACTGGGAAGTTGTTTTAACTTAAATTCCAAGTTATAAATCATGGGAAGCTTTTGGGACTCGAATGTTTAATGTGATCATGACTTGTGAATATGTTGTTTTACTTACTTTCGTTCTCTTTTTGTCTCATTTTTCATTTCTATGTTTCTTTTTAAATTTCTGCTATTTCTCTTCCCAACCCCAAGAGAGAGAACGGGGAGTGTACTTGGAACTTCAGAAAAATATCAAATAGAAAGATAAACCCCCCACCCACCCAGCCACCCCCACCCACCAAAAAACAGGAAGTTGATGTAATGGTATGGTAGCATAGGACTGGCTCTTTGTGGTGTGTCCTCAGTTTGATCTCTCCCTCTCTGCATGTTTTTGTGCGTGAACACACTAGGCATGTACCAGTAAATTTACTTAGTTGAAAATAACACTAAGTTCCTGCCATGTCTTGCAGTGATATTGTCGAATTACTATGACTTGCCATTCAATGAGATCCTTGATTGGCGAAAGTTTGCTGTTGTACTCAAGGAGCAAGATGTCTACCAGCTTAAGCAAATTCTCAAGGGCATTCCTAACACAGAATTTATTGCACTGCATAATAACCTAGTCAAGGTACGGTATCTTAATGGCAAAAATGACATTATGATTATTCCAAGTCTGATTCTTTATGAAGATGATTAAATTTGTGGGGGTGGAGAGGGAAGAAGAGTTCCAATTTTTACTGACTTATAAGGACCTGTCTACTTGAGTAAAGTCAATATATCTCTAGGGCACAAATCTCATCCTGGCAATTTTGTTTGGGTGTTCTGACAATGTACCTGGCAAAAAGGAAAAAAAAGTAATAATAAGAATTGGAAAGGCCCTATATGTGAATTCGGACCTGGCAAAAAGGAAAAAAAAAAGTAATAATAAGAATTGGAAAGGCCCTATATGTGAATTCAGGTGATGGTGGGTGGGAATGGAAGAGGAAACATTTTTTCTAAGATTCATCATCCATGGATATGGTTTTATTTAGCATTTCTTTATGACATGTTTACTAGGTTCAGAAGAGCTTCCAGTGGAATACACCACCTATCAAATATGATGCGTTTCATATGGTCATGTATGAGCTTTGGTTGCGCCACCATGTCATCAAATACTGAAATTCAGAGAGCTTGCTAATTTATTTGTGTCAACTGGGGGTGTCTGCATCAATCACATGAAGTTGGAAGATGATGATTCTCTTGTCTAATTTGGTCTTCAGCAGATCCAGAAGCCTGTAATATATTTCAGCACATACATTTTTGGTTGAAGAAATTACACCAAGCCAGTGAAATGGGAAGTTCACACAATCTGTGTCTGCACAAATTAACATAATTCGTGGGAACTGAAATGAATAGATATACATATTGATGTGGAGTGTCCACTAATGTTAACTGTTAAACTCGGTACAGGATTCCAATCTTTGTGCTGTTCATCTGACATGTTTTTCATGTTTTGTTACTCACTGGTTGTAAGGTTGTTTTGTTAGAGGTTTAGAATTTTTGTATCATTCAACACTCATTCCAAATTTGCTGTGAAATTGATTGAGGTTTTCTCTTACCAGAGAACACTCTTTGCTTGTCTTTTCATAAACTATTTAATTAGGTAGTTCATTGAATGCCCTTCAGGTAGTCGTTGCAACCTGCTTTCCCAAGGTCCTGCCTAATTTATCTTTTCTTTAGAGATTAAAAAAAAAAAAAAAGAAAAAGGTCCTGCCTAATTTCTTTGTAGATCATATCACGTGGGTGACTGTTAATATTTGATGCCTTAGCAATGGCATGTCCAATTTAATTTTGTACTCTAAATAAATTCTCATGAGTGGTCTTACTTTGATTGATCGTGATTAAGGAAAGAATTGTTCTGAAATTATTTCAGACTCCTTTTTTATTTCTTCGCTCATGGACAAGTTCTCTATTACTTGCCTTTATGTATGAACACATCACATTGGATCCTGGGCATCGAAAACCCTGTTCTTTTTTTTTTTTTTTGGGATGTTGGGGGTGGGGGGGGTGGAATTTATATGTTACAGGTACAAAATGTGCTATCATAAATATGAAAGTTTACTGGTGTCAAGGAAGCAAGCAAGCATCATTCCTGCTATGCAAGATGTACAGATTCATGCGGTAATTCCTGCCAAGCACTAAGTAATTTAGACAATCAATTATGTAAAAATGTTTATGCAAGATGTACACATTGCTATTATCATGTGCTGCAAGCCATATGCAGCTGTAGCTTTTTTTTATTTTTGGATGAAAAGGCATAGGTAGATTGACAGAAGTGAGTTCGGCAACACCAAACATCATGACCTTGCAAGTACATGCCAATGCACTTGCCCAAAAAAAAAGTACATGCCAATGCATTTACCAAGCTAAATCACAACAACGAAGGAATACTCAAACAAAATCAGCTTATTAAAGGAGAACATATACAGAAGCAAAGTACCTAACAAATTCACAAAATTCCAGAACCAATAACTGAATTCAAACACAAACTCGTATTCAGATCAATCAAAATAGGAGAAATGTCAACATGAAATCTTACACTGGATTTAAATCCACATAAATTCCTCCGATTTTCCAAACAAAATACTAGCAATATATTGTCAGTAAATTTGATGCTAAATGAAGCACACCCATTTCTTGACTTCTTAAAATGCTTCTCTCTTCTTTCCATCTCTGTTAATGAAGCACGAGTGAAAAGCTCCTCCTCCTGTCTAGGCTTTGGTTGGCGAAATTGTCTCCAGAAGGCCTACATTTTGTCGGACTTTTTGGTGTTGAAATTGATATTGTAAAATCTTGCTGGGAACTTTTTTTTTAACATAGATAAATGTTAAATGTTATTTTTTTTTGCACTTCAATCCATTTGAAAGTATTGTTTGCAGATGTCTTAGCGGCGCTTGCTGACTCGCTATCAGATATATTAACACCGAGCGGCGTTTTAGTAGAACGTCACTGTTGATCTATCTATAGCGGCGTTTTATCCGTTATGTATACATATTCATATTCTATTTTCGCTTTCCTTTGCTCCTAAAGAGTTTTCATTTCCCTCTCTCTCCCTCAAATCAGTCCCTTTAACCCTTAAAAGTTTATCCTTGTCAATTAACATACACCTTGTCTTTGGTTTCGAGAGCATAATTTATTTCGGTAAGTAATTCTTTTCTCTTTCTCTTCTTCTCGATTTTTTTTTTCTTATTCTCGTTCTTCTCGGTTCTTTTCTTCTCTTCCTTCTGCTTTCGCCCCCCTATTTGTTTGGTTCTTTCTCTCTATGCTGTTTTTTCCCTTTCCCTCTTCTCTTTCTCCGATTCTAATTCCTTTTTCTTCCTTTGTTTTCTTCTTCTTCTTTTCGGTAATGGTTCCCCCTTTTGTCTACTACTCGTTATTTTTTTCTTTTCCTTTTTGCCATTCACTTATGTTTTCCCCCTTTTATTGTACGGTTCTCCTCAGTTTTCATGCTTTTCTACTTACTGTAGGTTCAAATAGATTAGATGATTAAAGAATTTGTTCTAGTTTTGTTAATTGTTTGTCCTCTTTTGTTCTGACTCTATTAATATATTTAAGTTCTTAATATTTCAGTGATATTGGCAACATCAACGGTATAAAATTAGCATGATTTTGAGGAATTTTTTTTTTATCAACTCCTTACTTATATAGTGTTTTTATTATACATTAGTTGTTCTTAATGGAAATATATGTTATGTTGTCATTTTTCGGGTGGAAGTTTGGGGATTTACTATAGTAAGCAATGCATAATCTCAAGGGTCTCACATTCGTAGACCCATAATTTCAAAATTATCAATCATTCTACTTTATTCTTAAAATCAAATAGAAGTATATATAGATGAAGATAAAAGAGTCATCGGAATTTGTCCGTTGGAATATTACCGTTGGAAAATAGCCGTTAGACAGAGTTGTTGGAGAGTTCATTGGAAGTTTTTTTTTTTTTTTTTGGGTAAGTACATTGGAAGTTGAAATCATTAAATACCTTGATTGCATCATTCTCCTCTTCTTTGAAAGAACTCATCCTCGAGTTCATCGTTGATGCGTGAGTATCTTCTCAATTTGTACATACTAAATCCAAGTATCTTTTGACTCAACTTAATCTTCCATTAGAATTTAAATTGTTCACCAAGAAAATCGAAAATTGCTTTGATACTAAGTTGTTGCCGGCCAAAGGGATAATGCAAAATAAATAAGAAAGAAATTAAATTTTATTCCAAAATAAAGAAACACTACATGATAACAAAGGGTCATAGAGGACCACTTAACCTAAAGGTCAAAGAGGACCACTCAATTCTGGGCCTCATGGGAACTCACTCACCATTAGAGGACCTCCATTTATTAAGGGACTCACATTAGTACATCCATGATTCAAAAAATACCAATAATTCTACTATATTTTTAACACCAAATACAAGTATATATAGATGAAGATAAAAGATCATTGGAATATAACTGTTAGAATAGAATCGTTGGAGAATTCTTTAGAAGTTGAAGCTCATTAAAAACCTTGACTACATCATTTTTCAAAGGCTGGGATGGTACAATCATACCATTTGAGTGAATGAAGAGTGATCATTCGCTATAGATCAGCTAACAAGGTCTGTACATACCTATAAAATCAATAAACATAGTCTTTTAGCAAAGTTTTGTAGTTGAAGACCATAAAAGAATATAATATCAAAACCTGTAGATCATTCTATACTTGCAAGCCTATTTTCCTTCAAAGATGCGGCTATTCCTCTTTCAATAACTACAAAATGCAACAGATCCAAATCATTCATTTGCAACCAGCCAAAATCTTCTGTTTTACATTATCCCATAATGGCCAACCGTTCTCCAGAGAGCATCCCTCCAATAACGAAGACAATGACTAATACTAGATTACTTAGGTAAATCCTTTACTGCTCCAAACAAACTTAATAGAAAGTGGTTTAAAATTAACTGGTAAAAGGATCTACATGGAACTTCTCATGCAGATTTAAATATTACATCCTTGAATCTTCTTTGGAATAGTCAATCGTGCAACCTGCAAATCTTCAAGGATAATGATAAAGGAACAAGCACGAAGTTCCTATCTTCAATATCATATTCTTAAATAATACAAAACAATGTAGACTAAAGAAACCTTATTATTGTATGCATATCAAGCTAGACTTAGGGATCGATGGAAAAGAGAATGCAAAGCACGACATAGTCATAGTGCAGACTTACTTGTTTACCACTTCCCTATTGAATTTTTTTTTTCTTTTTTGGTAAAACACTTCCTTATTGAATGATAATTGGATATTCCATTCCATATTATATACAAAACATATAAATGATGATGATGATGACAACAACTATTAATATAGAAAACATGGTAAATAATTGAGAAGCAATGAACAAATTTAAAGTTGCAGTAGTTATGCAACTGTGTGGATGGTAAATCTTCAATTTCAGGTTCTGTTTTATTTTTTTATTTTTTCTGCTACTGTAGATAATGGAAATAGTCTCTCCATGTTGTAGGAGTAAGACTGCATACATTCTGTCCTTCTCAGATCCTGTAGTAGTGAGACCCTCATGTATTGGGATACCCCCTTTTTGCTATTGTGGGCAATAGTTATGTAGCAATTGGGTGTTAAGGTTTTCATCTCAAAAGTTTGAACTTAGTAATTAGTGAAGAGATTCTCTAGAATATAAGCATGGAAGGTTCTAGAGTAGAACAATGTGAGACTATTCCCAACACTCCCCCTCATGTGTTGCCCCTCTTTTAGGTGGCAGTACATGTGGCAAATGTGATCGTATATCCGCACACAATCAATGTGGATTTCAAAGGGTAATTTGTAGGGTGACGTGTCACACCAGATAACAAATTCCCACTAGAAGTGGAAGTTACACGTTACTTGTCCTTGCCCAACAGGACAGTTGGCTTGTGGGACCCATCTTCCCATGGACGGTGAAGTTGCACTAGGAGAGTGAGACTCCAGTCCTCTAGGACTCTCCACTCTTCTCTTCAGATTGGTCGATTTCGTTTAATTCGTATTGAATTTGGGTTTGGAATTGATAGAATCGGATAACAGCGTCGCCAGAATCCATAACCAATAAGTTGTTTCCCTTTTATGTTTATTTTTCTAAATCAAATAGAACCCTGCCAAGGTTTGTCAAAACATATGAGCCCAAACCTAGCATCTTCGGTGCTTAAAGTGAGTTAGGGTGGGCTCGAGTTTGCGGGACCAAACTTACGGCCCACGGGGCCAAACTCGGCTCCTTTTAAACCTGACAGGCCGGCCCTTGCCTGAATGTCTTGCCCATTAATCAAATTTCGGGGTACGCCCGAATCGTTTTTTGTTAGTGTTTTTGTGTGCCGGATTACTCCGAGAACTACTCATTAAGCGAAGATCGCGGATCGGAACTCAGTGCATAAAGACAATAGTCCCGTCGTTCTCGATTCCTGAAAGACGGGTTCATCTGCGATTTCCTTTCTAAGGAACTCCGATTTTGCAGAACTAGAAATGAAAGCTAGGGTCTTTTTCTCTTTTGATATGAGGAAATGTGGGAGTTTCTCCAGTCAATTATTTGAATTGCGATGAATCAATTGTAGAAGACATATTATTCGACTTTGAGGAGGAATTCGCAAGTAGAAATGGCGTTGTCGTCTGTCAAGTTCCTGTTTGGGTTTTTGATCGTTTCGGTGATCACATGGGTCGTCTTCATGTAAGCATTGAATTTCAGCCCACTCTTGACACTAAAACAAAGAGAGTGAATTTCAATTAAATTAGTTTAAAAGTAAACTTGCTGCATTTATCGCTAGTAACCTGGGTTTGACAAGAGATCAATTAGGTATGCATTTTTTATTTCTTGGCCTGCCATGTTGTTTGGTACGATAGTGAAGATGTTCTCTGCGAGTTATGTTTTATGTCATTTTAGATTACTTTCAACTTGTATTTAAACGTAATTACTAGCTTAGGATGATACATTACCTTCCACGAAAAAGGGGAAGAGGGAATGATGATCCACTGATGTCATAAATCATACTCAGTTTTCAGATTTTTCTCTTGTTGATTGGATGGAACGGATTGAGATCGCAAAATGATATTTCTTGAGCAATGGGATAATTTTACATTCAGAAATCTCATGCTTTACCTTACCAATAACAATGCGACATGTAGAAAAAGACACATGAGCTAGTGGTGATAGAGAGAACATGATATGGGAAAATGTCAAATAAGTCTTAGGATGCTTGGGTTAGAATTAACTAACATAAGTTATTATTTTGGATGTAATGTTGTTACAGTTATTGTTAAGATATCAGAGATCACATTCAGTACCATAGCTTTCAGTCAATTTACGTGGATGGTTTTGTTAATTTACATTTTTTTTTTAAATATGTTGCATTTAATATATCAAAACAAGACCTTTTCCATTTATTTGTTCGCCTGATCATGTGATATGCACAAATGTCTACATCTGAAGAGGAAGCATTGAAGAGGACCTTCTTTTTTAGAATATTTTTAAAGGTGGGCAAGTCCTTAAGGTACCTAAGAAGGTGCACCTAGATCTGCCATGGGGCCATTCAGATGGGGCTGAATTTGTGGATTTGCTAATCTTGATGTTCACTTCTTGCTTAGCTTTAGACAAGCTGGCGTAAAGCGTTGAAAATTAAGGACTATTGAGAGGCGGTGGGTGCATGCCAATTGTTTGACCACCTAGAGGGTGCATTCCAATACATGGATGAGATTGATTAAAACTGATGGGAAATGATTTGGACTGTTTCCTAGACATTAAACTGTTGGAATTGCTATATTACCCTTCCATGTCGCACAACTATATGTGCCCGTCGATAGGTACTCTTTTGGACATGCCCATCCGTAAAAGCTTTTGCCTATTCTTAGGCATGCGATATGAGAGCATCTTAAGCACCAAACAATACTATATTTTCCTTTTTTTGGGATTTCATTTAGTAACTGCAATTAGAGATGCAGAAGTGTGTATTCTTAAACATGTAAAATTGGAGCATATTAAGCATCAAACAATACTATCTTTTGGGTTCCATTTAGTGATGGTGATTGGAGATGCAGTAGTGTGGAAAGAAGATTAAAGCATCAAACAATACTATCTTCTTCATTTTTTTTTTGGGGTGGGGGGATGAATTTTTTTATCAGCTCCCAGCTCAGTTCTGCCTACCTTGATTATAACACGTATTAATGCAAAATTTGGCTTATGGGCTGTCCTGTTTACATTTGTATTACTGTTGGGAACCTGTACCTTAAATATTTGGAAAATTTCTGCCGACTGCTGAGTTTAGATGGCTCAAACTAATATATTTTGGTAAAATTTTTTTTGCCATTGCAGATATTTTTTGGGTTGAATAAAGAATTATATTTCATTGCAGAGATTCACTAAATGGAATAATGGATTACATGAAATTTACATCTTATTTTGGAAATTTGGTTTTGAGAACATGCATTATTTGTCTAAATTTGTCTCCAATATTTCAGTTCTAGTTAAGATGCTACCAACTGCATCATGCCAAATTGCTGTTTGGGACTTCTGTTTCTTGATGATGTGAAATGTTTTGGTTAGTTCTTGATTTCATTTCACATAATATGCCTTGTCTATCTTGTGAGATTTTGGTCTGGGTGAATGTACAAAATTTTCTAGGATTATCTACAATCTTCTTTAATTCTGTTTGAAATGTTTCCAAAATCCAAACTATATCATTCTTGTTTCAGATTTGCTGCAAGGCTGTTGGCTTGGATTCTAAGCCGGACAATGGGAGCATCTGTTGGGTTTCGGGTTGCGGGATGGAATTGTTTGAGGGATGTGGTTGTGAAGTTCAAAAAGGTTTCTTTTAAAGCCAATAATATTAATTTTCTTTACTTTCTATGAAGTTTGTGCTGAGAAATGGTACATATGCATGTATTATATGTTTAATTTATAACTCTTTAATAACTGGTTTGTTGTTTTTTGCGCTTTAGCCTTTAGATAATTTAAACTTGCAAGAAACAGCAAGTTGTTATCAAAATCTTACATTTTTTAGTTCAAACTGCAATGTTATATTAATATCTCTTTAAATACTATATGCGATTGATATTACTTGAATAAGCAGAACTGAAAAACAACAATTTAAGTTTTTGCTTGTTAATCAATTGCAATTCATCTAAAAAAATAGTTTTTGCTTGTGAACACCTTCTCTTTTTCTCTGATTTGTTTTTTTTCATTCCATAAATTAATGAGGACATTACAACTGTTTTTCAGCTAGGAGCAGCAGCAGCAGCTGGCTTTTGATTTGATTTTATTTTTAGGTCTAATTTTTTTTTTTATTTCCGTTTTCTATTTCTGTTTCCCTTATTTTGTATTTTGAATGATGGTACTTTTTTTTATTATTATTTTACAGCATGTAAAAACCTCCCCAACCCCTTCATGTGTGTTACAAAGATTAGAACAAGAAAATAGTAAAACCGGGAGGAAAAATAATGAGAAGAAAAGGGGAGAGCAGCAAAATCGATAGCGTTCTACTTTCCTCCTTGTAGCTTGTATTTATAGCGTTGGAAAACATCTAATAGATAGATCTAGGACTCTACGAATCAGAGTCCTAGTTACAAAATAAATAAAGGAAGGATAAGGGATAAGTAGAAAAAGGGATAAGCATGCCACATGGGCATTGATCCTAAAAGGGAACAATGCCATTTCTCCTTACTAAATTCGGTATTGGGCCTTTTGTCAGGCCCATCACTGAGTAATTAACTTAATTACTAACTTAACCACTTAAACTAATCGGTTATTAAGGCCCATTACTTTACAATAATATTGGTTAACTCCCTCCTTCAAGTTGGAGCATGGGGGAATGTGAGAGATTCAACTTGGACAATTAGCAGTGGAAGCAACAACAATAGTAGTAGTAGCAATAGCAGCAGCAGAGTATAGATCACTGTGAACCAAGTAGTAGTAGCAACACAGTATAGGTCATTATGAACCAAGTAATAGCAGTAACACCATATAGGTCATTGTGAATCAAGTAGTAGTAGCAGTACAATATAGGTCACTGTGAACCAAGTAGTAGTATTTTGTAGCAGTAGTAGTAGGTTGCACAAATAGCAGGATGTAGCTAATCAGTAGGTTTTGGACTGATGGATATTGTCGGTAGTAGTAGGGTAGTGCTTCAACAGTAAATTAGGAGCGGCAGGATATCAACGACACATCAAGACATCAAGAGCAGGTTGAGCAGTAGGGAAGAGTTTCTCGACTAGTAGTACCTCAGAATCAGTAGCACATCAACAGGATACCAAGAAGGGCTTGCGGCATTAATTGAGCAGCAGTACATTAGCAGCAGTTTAGTAGGAGCAGCAATAGTGGTGGCTGCACGCCTAATGGAGAACCTTAAACGACTCTCAAACCAGCTTTGATACCATGTTACAAAGATTATAACTAATAAACAGTAAAACTGAGAGGAAAAATAAGGAGAAGAAAAGGGAGAGCAGCAAAATCGATAGCCTTTTACTCCCTTCCTTATACCTTGTATTATAGCAATGGAAAACAACTAATAGATAGATCTAGGACTCTGACATGGTTACAAAATAAATAAAAAGAAGGATAAGGGATAACTAGAACAGGGGATAAGCAGGCCACATGGGCACTGATCCTAAAAGGGATCAGCGCCCATGCCTCCTTACTAAATTCGGTATTGGGCCTTTAGTCAGGTCCATCACTAAGTAACTAACTTAATTACTAACTTGACCTCTTAAACTAATTGGTAATGAGTCCTAATAAATAGGCCCACTACTTTACAGTAATATTAGTTAACAACGTGTTGCTGTTAATTTTTGAATTTCTGTAGTTAAAGGAGTTGTGACTGCCCATAGGCAGTTCTAGTCTTCTATAACTTCCCCAAACCCCTCCACAGTTTCCCCTTTGGCCTTTTAAGTGCCATATATATATATTTTTTTAATTTCTGTAAATTATGCAATGATTAATGAATGAAGTGAAGTTTCTCTTTTGGCTGTAAATCATCTATCCTCTCTGTCCATTTCTCTTCTTTTCTCCCCCTTCTCATTTTCTGAAACCTACTTTTACCTTTTTAATTCTGTAAATCATATACAAAATTGCCCTTCCCCCTTTTCCTGTCCATGAAATCTCTGTTCTGTCTTCTTTAGCTTTTGTTATTTATTTTACATATTGTCTTGTGTTCTGTGGACTGTAAATCTTCAATTTCAGGTTTTGTTTTATTTATTTTTATTCTTTCTGCTACTATAGACAATGGAAACAGCCTCTCCACGTTGTGGGGGTAAGGCTGCATACATTCTGCCCTCCCCAGACCCTACAGTAGCGGGAGCCTTGTGCATTGGGACGCCCCCTTTCTGCTACTATAGGCAGCATATGTTCCATTCATATATTGTTCTAGTTTTTCTATTCTTTATTAACAGCAACTCATTATTGTGTAGAACCTTGTATTGGTTCTTATATTTCAGCATCATTTCTGGTTATTATTCCATTTTCTTTATACTGATTTTTTTTGGGTGAATAAATAATATATTAAGTTATGAACAGCACCTCGAACAAGGGAGGACAAACCTGGGTATCCAAAGGATATAGCCAGGCTAGTTCCAAACAAGCAGTAAGGCCCAAAACAGAGCCAAAAAAGAAAATTACAAACCACATCAATCAGTGTCCAGATTCCAGGAAGACAAAATGAATCTATTTCTATCTGTATCCGGAGAGGCGGAAGATAAGGGTCTTAGGATTCCACGCACATCGAAAGTGATAGCATCCCTGATCTGGGCATATGATCTAGCTTTACCCACCCATTTTATAAGGTTCTTCTCAAACCAAATATGGTACACCGTCACCACAAAAGCAATCATAATGAGAGTATCATAGGGGGTCTTTCCTTTGATTTTCTTGGTAATCCACTTCCATTCATGATCGAAGGGCCGAATTCTTTATATTGAATTGTTATTGAATTACATGGAAAACTGGTTTCCTAAACATTAAGACATAGCTGTTACTATTTTAAGAGTACTGAAATTTTCCTGCATAATATTACATGTCAAATGCTGTCTTTTATTTACTGAAATTCTATTTCACTCTAGTTGAGCATTGTTAAGTTGGTAATTCACATGTTAGGATTATATTGTTCATTAGTTTAAAATTCAGCTCTACACTCTAAAAGCATGTCATGTATGCTGCTGCCTATGTCCAAACTAGCTAGCCATTGGGTAATTTGTTGCCTAGCTTAGCTGTAAGTGTAGGAGTACTAAACCCTAGGCTGTCCTACATCAGTTTTGGTATCAGAACCCTAGGTTTGACTGTCTAGTAGCTTTTGGTTAGGATTCTTAGCTGTGAGTCAACCCTTGTATGTGCACTCGTAGTGGTAGAGCTTACCAAACCATGTCAAATCCTCATACCACTCAAATGACATCCGAGCAATGGGAAATGTTCCTTCAACAGAATGAAGAGACCTTAAAAACTTTTCAAATAAATCAGGAATTGATAAGAGCTTCCCATGTTGAACTGACTACTAGTAGGGCAGACTGTGAAAAGCTAGCTACGACTCAACATGGTTTGAATTGAGACATTTGTCCAAAATTCTGACGGACAGCAAGGCCTCAATGTACTAGATAATGGACCTAGAGTGGAAAACCCCAACCCTAATTCCAGAAATCACGGAATTGAGGAGCACAAGAATTACTCAGATGTCCAGGATAGGATGGGTGACAATTTTCAAGGATATGGACATGTTCGAGGTGGATTTAGAGGATGAGGACACCGAGGACCAAGGCATCACTCTCCTTATGGGGATGATGAGGACTATGAGCATTGTGATAGGGGATTGCACATTAGGAAAATGGTCAAGTTTAATGTCCCTACCTATGGTGGCTAGATAGATGCCAAGGTTCTCTTAGGGTGGATCAGTCAGATGGAGTGATGGACAGATATTTTGATTTTTATAAGATGTCTGAAGAGCTACATTATCGATTTGCTAAGATGAAGCTCTTTGGGGCTGCTTAGGATTTTTGGACTGAGCTAGGGTATCAGGAAAGAAGTTTAGGACAAGAGCCTGTCTCGACTTGGATTGAGATGCAGGAAAGGCTCAAGAAGGAGTTCTTGCCCATCATCTATAAGTTATAATTGCTGAAAGACATGAATACCTTGAAACAAAGAAAAATGTCAGTGACTGAGTACATGGCCAAATTAAATGAATTAAAAATCCGTAGCCGTACTCAAGAGGATGTCGAGCAGACAATATCCAAGCTCCTAACAAGTCTTATTTATGACATCTAGTCATGCATGGCGTCTTACCTAGTTAGAGATGTCCCTCAGGCTTTCCGGACAGCACTTGAATTAGAAGGATCCTTGAGGTTTGCCTCCCAACAAAAGAGTGATTTTCAACCCGGAGAGTTTAGTTTCCGTAAACCATTTCAGAGTCTTGCACTTCCAAAGCCACCCACTTCCCTCCACGTCAATTTGACAACAAGGGTAAAGGCATTTTGGGAAAAGTACCTAAGAGAAATGGCGAACAACAATGCTTTAAATGTCAGGTATTTAGTCATTTTTCTAGGGCATGCCCGAACAGAAACCTCTATGTGGGAGGGCAAGAATATAAGAATAAAAATCAGGAGGATATTCAGGAAGGTGAAATTGAGGACCATAGACTTGATGAGACCATATCAGACGAGGAAGATGAAAGGATTGATATACCTAGGCTGGGTGTTGTGAGATGCATGGTTTAACAACCTAAGGCAGTGGCCAGCCTGAACACTGTTAGATCTTGTCCCTGCCTGTGTCTAGCTTTAGGACATTCCAGTTAGGTGAGTCTTTTGCGTAGCACATAAATGACTTGCATGCAGAGAATAGACGTAGGATAACATTAAGTAATGATTAATATAAATCCAGGCCAGATGTAAACCGATGAATGCAAGGGTTCCAAGGGGGTGAAATGGTGATGGTCAGGATTAGACCATAGCGTTTTATCAAGGGAAAGTCTAGCAAACTACATGCTCGAAGGTGCAGGACCGTTCAAGATTCTTAAAAGGGTGGGAGCTAATACTTATATGCTTGGGTCACCTACTGACATGTGAATCAGCACATTTTCAACGTTGAGGATTTGGTTTCCTACCGTGGCCCTTGTACTACCACTTCTTTCTATCTTGATGTTCTTGACGCTCTTCTTTTTATTGTTGGTACCTCTACACCCGAGCTTACTCCCCTTTCCTGCTACTCCCATTCCTCTTATACCGCAGTTTGATCAGCTAGTTGAGGAAATTAAGGATATCCTTGTTGAGAGAGTTACTTCTACATGCATTGACAGTTCTCGAGAATCTTAGTCAGGTGGTGCGGATGACTTGAGATTGACTACACAAAGAATTTCCAATTGAGGGGCTACGACAATTCAACCAACTATGCCTTAGTACCAGATAAGTTTTATTCACCGGAGTTGATTTCTTCCAAGCCGGGGAGAATTGATGAGGATATCACAGCAGTTCTTCAGCTAGGAGCAGCCGCAGCCAACTTTTGATTTTATTTTATTTCTATAGTTCTATTTATTTTCTGTTTATTTCCTATTTTTCGAAACTGTTTGTTTTTATTTTTATTTCTGTTTCTGTTATTTTGTATTTTGAATTATGTTACTTTTTTTTATTATTATTTTACAGCATGTAAAGCTCCCCCAATCTCTTCACGGGTTCACTGTTCCCCCACCAATTGCTGTTAAGTTTTGAATTTCTGTAGTTAGAGTTGTAACTGCTCATAGGCAGTTCCATAACTTGCCCAGCCCCCTCCATGGTTTCCCCTTTGGCCTTTTAAGTGCCATTTTTTTTTTAATTTCTGTAAATTATGCAATGATTAATGAATGAAATGAAGTTTCTCTCTTGTCTGTAAGTTTTCTATCCTCTCTGTCCATTTCTCTTCTCTTCCCCCCCTCCCCCCATATCAATTTTCTGTCTTCCCCTCCTCCCCCCCTTTTCCTGTTTAATTCTGTAAATCATATGCAGAATTTCCTCTCCTCCTTTTCCTGTCCACGAAATCTCTGTTTAGTCTTCTGTAGCTTATGTTATTTATTTTACATATTGTCTTGTGTTCTGCTGTAATTTACCTTCCCTAGAAATTCTGCCTTTATATATATCATCTGTGGACTGTAAATCTTCAGTTTCAGGCTCTGTTTTATTGTTTCTTCTTTCTGCCAATGTAGACTACATATATTCCATTCATATTTTGTTCCAGTTTTTCTATTCTTACTAACAGCAACGCACTACTGTGTAGAACTCTGTACTGGTTCTTATAATTATAGTATCATTTCTGGTCAGTATTCCATTTTCCTTATATTGAATTGTTACTGAATTACATGGAAAGCTGGTTTCTTTAACACTAAGACATAGCTGTTACTATTTTAAGAGTACTGAAATTTTCTTGCATAATGTTACTTGTCAAATGCTGCCTTTTATTTACTGAAATTCTATTTCACTCTAGTTGAGCATTTTTAAGTAGGTAATTCATATGTTAATATTATATTGTTCATTAGTTTAAAATTCAGCTCTACAACCTAAAAGCATTTCATGTATGCTGCTGCGGCGTGGCCTATGTCCCAACTAAGCCTTTAGGTAATTTGTTACCTAGCTTAGCTGTAAGAGTAGGAGTCCTAAACCTTAGGTTGTCCTACATCATAAATTTTGCATATAACTTCCATCAAAGAAGGGTATTTTTCTGCAGTATCCTATGTAAACTTTCTAAAGCAACCAGCTAGTGTTTTAAGTTTAAACTAACAACTGGCCCTCTCCTTTGTTTTTTTTTGGGGTAAATAAACTTCAACCCTCTCCTTTGAAGTCTATTCCTATATGCAACCCATGATCTTTCCTTCTAGTCTTTGTTCCTTGTTGTCCTACGTTGCTTTTACTTGGCATATTTTTATTTTGCGTATAACAACTTACATTGAACAAGGAACCTTTTTTGGTTTCCGAGTTAAAGGAAAGGAGCCCATTTCTAGAATGGAGTTCCACTGATGCAGCACAGCCTAGGGTTATGGATTTTCTGATGCTGAATTAAAACGAAGATGGTGGGTTATAGAGTAGGGTTGAATAAGGTTCTTGGAAACAAAAGAAATAAGAACTGCTATGGGACTGTGAACAATACCCGTGGACGGTAGCTAGGAGTGGTACTAGGGAGAACAAATGAACGTGAAACAGAATATGATTCATTGAAGGGGGAAAGTAAATAGCAGAAATTAGAGAAGAGTAGGAAGAATTGATAGAAATAAGAGAAAATATCAGATGATACTTTTAGCCACAGCTAACAATTCAGAAACAGTCAAAACCACTTAAGAAAATTAAAATTTATTTCATTCAACTCTTATGCGAAAGGGCTCGGAAGATACTAGATACATGGTTCGATGTGACTCGGTTTCGACCAGGGTCGAGAGGAAAGCTTGGGTTGGTACTGAAAAGTACTATGATCGAAACCTGGTTTTGACCTGATTTAGTATCGAGACCGGACTTGACCAGGTTTCGACTCCAAAGCCAGGAACAGTAAATAGGAACAACATTTTTTTTTGGGTGAATAAAAGAATATATTAACAGCACCCCGAAAGGGAGAGAAGCAAACATAGGTATTCAAAGGATAGAGCTAGGCTTCTTACAAAACTAGGCCAAAAGCCCAAATAGAAAAGGAGAAGCAAGTAAATAAAAATTGGACCTCCAAACTCAGGGATTACCCATATTCCAAGAAGACAAAATAAATCTATTTCTAATTGTGTCCGGGCAAGGGGACCTAAGAGACATCACATTGCCATGGATATCAAAATTAATTGCCTCCCAAATCTAGTTGAAACTTCTAAACTTAGCTGCCCATCGACGAAGGTTTCTTTCGAACCAAATGTGGTCAACAGTTGCACCGAATGCAAGCTTGGCTATAGTATCACTTGGAGATTTGGCCTTGAATCTCTTGATCATCCATTTCCACTCAAGGTCAAAAGGTAAGATTCTTCTTCTTAATGGCCAACATTTATCAAGGATATTTTCCCATAACTTTCTTGGAAAAGGGACACTCAAAAAAGAGGTGATTAACATCTTCATCTGCTGCCCAACACAGGCCACAAGAGGGGTTGGGGATAATACCTCTTTCATGGAGAAACGAGCTTAAGATATTATTCTTAAATAAGCAAACACTCCCCATTTGAATTCAATAACAATAGTTTAAAATTCAAATTCCAAAAGGATAAAAAAATTCAACCCTTTAGTTCAAAAAAAAATTGGGTTTTTGGGTGCGGGGGTATTTTCAACTTCCAAATGCTAGACTTTTTTTCAAATTTAAAAATTCCATAAATCTTATTATAGCAAAGCATCACTGAAAACCAAGACCGCCAAAATAATCTCTTGCTTTGATAACCAAAAGATTATTTCTATTCAAATGACTTTAAATAACATTTGCGTACTCTGAACAATGTTTGACAAATTTGAGATTGCTTAAATCCGAGTTATATCGAAGGAGTTACGCTCCGGTCACATCTTGTTTGGAGTACGTGAATGTTGGTTAAAGTTGTTGTGGATGACAATAATTTTTTGGACATCAAACTATCGAGCAAGAGATTTTTTTTTTTGGTGAATGAAAGAATATATTAACAACACCCTGAAAGAAAGGAGAGAGACAAAGAATATATTAACAACACTCTTTGTTTTTGTGATGCTTTATTATAATAAGATTTATAGAATTTTTAGATTTGGGTAAAAGCCTAGCATTTGGAAGTTGAAAATCGCCCTCGCACCCAAAAATCCAATGTTTGTTCTTGAACTGGAAAGTCGACTTATCCTTTTGAAATTTGAATTTTAGACTATTTTTATTAGATTCAAATGGGAGGGTGTTTTGCTTATTTATGAACAATATGTATAGTAAATGAAATATAAAATTAAAGAAACATTTACTTAAATGATATTAGTCATAAATAAATGTTGCCTGCTTAACTCTGGACACAATCTCAGGTCTCAGCTTACACTAACAAACTTGGATCCACTCTACATATTATCATTTTGGATTTTTTTAAAATACTATTGTGGGAAATATGTGTAAAATGTTTAAAATAGGTAAAAAAAATCAATTTAAAAAAAATCACTTTTGGGTCTTGAAACCAAGGTTTCGAGATGTCCCGGGAAAAATCCCACAAAACCGGGTTGAAACCGAAACAACTTGGTTTCAAGGCTGGTCGAAATCGGCACCTCGAACCTTGGGTACATGTGGTTATATTGAAATCCTAAAATGGAGTCCTATTTTAACTATTACTTGCCTAATCCTAATACTACTCAAACAACTACTTATTTGATCACTCATAGGCTGGAAAGAGCACAAAGCAACTCCTAAATTGGCTAGGAATTGAAGACTAATTACAGCTTCAGAAATCCTAATGAAACTAGGACCAGACAGAACACTTGTTAGACTTTTTAAATTCCTAATGTTTCTACGGATAGACTTAATATAGTGTACCCCCTTGGACTAAATTTTGGGGCTTTATGGAGCCCATCGCATGTACATCTACTAAAAACAAAAACCCATACAACTAACATCAAAGCAGGGCCTATTCTTGAACGGTGACTTCATTATCCTCTTTCTTGTTATGGGAGAAAGATGAAAACCATGGACTTGCATCTGCTTTCTCTTTTTTTTTTTTGGTTGTTGGTGGAGCTGGGATTTGACCCAGGGAAGTAGAGGATGTGCTTGTTAAATCTAGATGCTTCAGGCATAAAGAGGTATTAACAATCACTTCAGGACCCCAGGCATGCCAACAAAAACTTCATCCATATGGAAAAAAGAAAGAAAATTTTGTGGCGGAGGTAAAGGGCCTGGCCTGGCCTGAATTCTCCCTATTCAAGTGCATGAAAACCCACTAACACCCACGATGCAGGGAAGGGAAGCAAATACAATCAATATGGAAGAAACAAAATACAATCAAGAGACTACGATTATTAGGATCCTAAGGGATATGAACGAAGTAACTTTTTGGTTCTATGTAAACTGAATCTTGTCCTTGACATTACTGTTGGTTTGAGAAGCTGACTTGCTTGACATTAAACTATCTGCAACTTTTTTATATTCACTTTGAAGTTTAAATATTATGAATATTCAAAAGCACATCTATAAAATTAAGGAGGGCCATGGCGGTCCCATGAAACTATCAAACTTGAACCACATTCTACATCAACATGAGATAATTTATTCTTGTCGCATATTTTTAGACATCCAATAGTGTAAGCCAGTATTAATAATGGTCCCACGATGGTTAGCAAAAGACAGTATATAATTACCATACAATCTTGGAAACAGCATATCCTGTGATCTGGGTTTCCTGTACTAGAGCCATCAGTATTCTGCTTCAGTCTTCAGTCTTCAGTTGAAACTAGGAAACTTGGTCTCTACTCGAAGATAAGTGGCAGCTTTTGTAGTTATTGGCAAAAAGGACAATAGGAATATGACCTGTTTAAGTTTGTAAAATAAGTAGGAACATGGGTGAAATTTATTTGAAAACTCAGAAATGTAATGTAGTTTCGGAAAATGAGGTAAAACTGCTACATAACCAAACAGTACACTGTTTGTGTGAGTAAATAATTAAAAACATTGAGAATTTAAAACTAAAACTTAAAGGCTTCTGGAAACAGTGACTCTGTGAAGGCTATATACTAGTCCATTCTACTGGAGTTGATATGGGCTGGGACTTCTGTAATTCCATGAACCTCACACTTTCAATGTCATGACCCAAACCTGTACGAGGTATGAGTACAACCCTTGCGGGCACTGGTCTAATGACCGACCAAATAAAATTAAAACTTAAAACTTTATTTCATAAAATTATTCATCGCAAACTAATTCAGCATAATAAAACTTTCAACGTTATTGGTGGCAATCTAGTTTGTATTAAATAAAAAGATTAATATCCTTGAAATTTAAACCTCAAATCCTTATACAACTAATCTAGAAATTTGAAACTTGTAACTAAAATCTAAGGGTGAATCCACATGTTCTCTACGCTTCTTCTTGTTCCCCTTCAGCCACCTCATCATCTGTAATGTCATTGTAAGGGGATGAGCTCACTAGCCCAATAAGAAAGAATATTACAGGAATACAACAAAAAGGTGAACAACGATTCAATTCAGTTCATGAATGCAAGAAAACTCGATTTCCAAGTTATTCAAATACACTTACACTTATTTTCTGTCATTTTAACACCTTCACATTTATTTCCATTTCTGGCCAACTGCCACAAATAACTAGTTACAATTGTTCTAGTAGGTAGTTTACCATAGCCAAAATATATTCCTGGTTATCCATTCATGACCCCACTTTTATTCATCCATGGCGTAATGGATGAGACTCAGATGACAATGACTCTCCATCTTATTGTCCTCATTTACTCTCTAATAGACACAAAGTGTAACTAATTATCCCTTCTCTCCACATTTTCAACATTCCCCTTTTTCTTATGTGACAAACCATTATTAAATGATGCAATTCTTACAAGTAAATAACTAGTTACCATTGTTCTAGTAGAGAGTTTACCACAGTCAAAATATATTCTTGGTCATCCGTTCATGACCCCACTCTCATTCATCCATGGCGTAACTGATGGGGCTCAGATGGCAATGACTCTCCATCCTATTGTCCTTATTTACTATCTAATAGACACAAAATATAACTAATTATCCCTTCTCTCCACATTCTCAACATTTCCCTTTATTATATGACAACCATTATTAAGAGATGCAATTCTTACAAATAAAATACTGAAATCTAATGAAAACAGATTTTCTCTCATCACATTCATATAAATAATAAATCATATGAATGACAATGAACAAAAAGAACAACAATCAGCCACCATTAAATAATTAAATAGCATCAAAGCATAAGGCATAAACCAGCAATTCAGTGTCACCCTAGTGGTATACACCTGTAACATTCCACTTACCTATTTTCTTTGCACACACACACTGATCGTCCTTTCAATGATCAGCAAGGTTTAAAAACTTGGATCGCGGAGGCGTCTCGGCCCCTGGGAAAACTGAAATTTCGGTGAGATCTCGTCGAGACAGTGCAGAAACACCGATGAGTAATTTGGTAATTAGAATGCTATTTTTAGCGCTAAGATCTCACCGAAATCTAGCTTAGATAGTGCAGAAACACCGATGAGTAATTTGGTAAATAAAATGCTATTTTTAGATAATTTGATAATATTTTTCGATTTTAAAATAAAGAGATGGAAGTGTTTGTTTCAACGAGGTGGAACTCAGAAGAAGCCATCTAAAGAACCTAGCCATAGTCTAGGAATTAATGGTGGGGCCCACAGAGACATCCCGCTGTTGTACAGAAAGTCCATGTCCCAGCGCAACTTCTCATCTAATTTGATTTCATCCATTGGATCTTGTTTCTCTCGGGATTTACGAAAGAAAGTTGAGAAGTGGAGAATCCCTTTTCATCAGTGGTACTCAATTAATTCCCAGCCCTATAAATAAACCGACCTCTCCCAACCATTCTGTTCCTTCTTGCAAAAACCTGATCTTTTATCTCTCTCTCTCTCTCTTTCCCTCTCTCCCTCTCCAACCCTTTCTCCTCTGCAAGTGGTAATCTCTAAACCCAAATCTCACCGTTTCCCTCTTTTTTAATTGGCGGCGATCTATCTAGAACTTTCGGCCGACGAAGTCATCGGATTCGACCTCTCAAATCTCTCTCCTCTTTCTCTCTCATCTCTCTCCACAAGACAGTGCCCAAATCTCACCGAGATCAATTATCGACTTGGATCTCGTCTTGGTAAGAAGACGTTATAAACCATGATAGTCAGCAATGCAACTTATGAGTATTATGAAGCTTACTATTAATAATCGTGTACCGATTACCTAAACAATATCTAAATCACCTCTAGACTCCACCTCCAGACCCTTCAAACTAGGTCCCTAAAGAGTGTACAAACCATTGTAAACACGTGTCTATATATTAGTATGTAACTTAGTATAGAAATCAGTATTAAAATTAGTATTAAAAATCAGTATTAAAATCATTTCTAAAAATCAGTATTAAAAATCAATATTAAAAATCAGTATTAAAACTAATATTAAAAATCAATATGAAACTCAGTATTAAAAATCAGTATTAAAATTAGTATTAAAATCAGTATAAAAAAAAAAATAAAATCAGTATTAAAATCGTATTAAAATCAATATTAAAAATTAGTATTAAAAATCAATATTAAAATCAGTACTAAAAATCAGTATTAAAAATCAGTATTAAAATCAGTATTAAAATTAGTATTAAAAATCAGTATTAAAATCATTATTAAAAATCAGTATTAAAATCAGTATTAAAAATCAGTATTAAAAATCAGTATTAAAATCAGTATTAAAATCAGTATTAAAAATCAGTATTAAAATCAGTATTAAAATCAGTATTAAAAATCAGTATTAAAATCAGTAATTCAGTATTAAAATTCAGTATTAAAAAACAGTATTAAGCTTAGTATTAAAAAGCAGTCTAAAATTAGTATAATATCATTAAAAATCTGTATATAAAAATTTAAATTGGATAAAAAAAGAATAATATTATACACTTTTTCCACATGGCATACCAAGGTCTAGTCGTCAGCTAGTTGTCTGAGTGTCACCTAGTGACACTAGACGACACTGCAAACAATTAATTCATAAAAATTTGGGGTGTTACAATCAATTAATAAAAAAAATATTGAATTATGAAAGGGATTAAATGGTGTGATTGGAACCACTATGTAGTTTAGCAGAATAGGGCTTGGGCGTGGAAAATTGGAAATTGATTTAATAAAATAAAATGGGTTCTGATAGTTTTTTTTTGGGTGAATATAAATATGTATTCAATAAGCTTAGAGATTACATTGGGGGCTCACCAAGAAGGGGAACCCAAAGCTAAAATGAAAAAGAAAGGACAAGAAGGAACTCTCAAGGGGACCTCCTGTCCACATCAATTTGGATAGGTAGGTCCCTGGCTCTAACAATATTCTTTAAGATATGCTGAAGAGTTGTAGGCTTGTTCGGCCATCTTCTGATGTTCCTCTCCTTCCAGATGTGGTAAAGAGTAGCATTGAAGGCAAGCTTCCTGCAACATCACAACAGGTTTTTCCTTTGAAGGCCCTGGAAATCCACTTCCATTCGCTATCAAATGCTTGGATTTGTCTGTGGGAAGGTCAACATCTTCTAAGAATCTGCTCCCAGAGCTGGGTAGAGAAGGTGCATGCGAAGAACAAATGGGCAATGTCCTCTGGAGTATTCCAGCATAGGCAGCTGGAGTAGAAGGGAAAATTTTCTTTGCTTGGAGGAAGGATTGCATTCCCCCCGATGAAGCTCTGTTGGGGGATGTGGCTATGGAACCAAATGATATCATGCCAAGGCACTTTTTGCCTCTTATATCTCACTAATTCCAGACAGAAGCACTAGAAGACATACTTGATCTTGTTTAGCTACCTAATGCGGACAGAATTTGACAGTGAGTTTCGAAAGGGGAATTTACTGCAAGGGAGAGAGAATAAGGAAGGGGAGAGTAATTATCGAGAAGAAGAAAGAACACCCGTGGGGGTAGGGAAAGGGATAATAGGAGGACAATAGAAGATAGCAAGTCATAGAGGGAAGGTGAATGGGGAGGGGATGAGGTGTAGAGGGATACTGTGAGGGAGAAAGGGGAGGGATAAAAGGGGGAGGGAAGAACTGCCATGAGAAAAAGGGAGAAGGGGATGTCACGTGAGAGAGAGAGAAGGGGGAAGGGTTGCCGTAACCAAGAGAAGGGGGGGGGGGAATATCGTGAAGAGAGAAAGGGGGGAAAATTACTGTGAGAGGGGGAGCCGAGAATCCTTTTCTTTCTTTTCTTTAATGCATCATATCCCAATTAGAGAAGAAGCCTCTTATATACAGGCTTTACAATCCTAATCACATTCTAAATAAAAAAGGATAAATAAAAGAAAGACTCCTAACTAACTCGAAAGACTCAAGTCTAAATCGTGGAAAGGGTCCACGCCTCTTCTTTTACATTAAAAGAAATAAAAAAAGGACTAAGTCAAATATAATATAAAAAATCCCAACTAATCTAATTAAATTCTCTAAAATAAAAGATTACAAAGATTTTCCAAGTTAGGGAAATTCCTCTAGAGATTCTTATCCAAATCTTGTGGATCATGTGTTGCATCATTACTTCACAAGATCACCACTCCTATTGGGTCTTCTCACAATACCTGCTAGAGCATCCCAAGCATCCATCAGGTTGCTGGAGGATGTAAACCGAGTCCTCTAACAACCTTCACGAATAATAGCTGAAACCTTGAGCCTTGGCCATTCTTCCCAATCCTAAGCCAATTCTGAATTTTTTTCCATATTTGTTAGCTAGGATTCCGTAAGGGTGCCAGTTATCTAGCCATAGGAGGGTAGATTCACTATCATCGATGCAAGACTTAATGGAACTTGACACACTGGCCCTGTGCTTAAGAATAACTTTCCAGGCCAATGGGGAATCTAGTTAGAGAGGCATGGTCCAAATGGTGTCTATCTTGAGATGCCTTACATAAACCCAATCCAAACAAATGTTTTCTCCTTGACACCACCCTTCAAATCAGCTTGAAGATGCTTGCCATGTTGACCTCTTTGACTCGCCTCTAACCCAAGGCACATTTTTCGCCCATCTCACTATGAAGGAACTTGTTTCAGTCGGGGCGCTTCCATAAGAAAGCACTCCTCATTGACTCAATCTTCTGACTCATGAGCTGTGGAAGACCAAACAATCTTGTCCAGAAGATATAGCATCTTTGCAAGGTTGACCAGATCAGCTCCAACCGGCCTGCAAAGGAGAGGAGTATTAAGTCTCAAATCAAGAGATGAAATATTATATCAGATATATTAGGGATGCAACAGGGCCTGGCATTTACAAACCCAAACCCTACTTTGGGTCCCTTAAAGCTAGCCCAGGCCCGGCCCAACCCTGCCAAGGTCAGATAAACCTTTAACCCTAGCCCAACCCTGATTGGCCTTGATTAGGCCGGGTTGGACTGGGCTGGGTTGGTCATTATTGACCCTGACTCATGAACCGTGTGAGAGATGGACGAACTATAGTTTTTAGTGTTCGAGCAGTGCAAAGAGCTAATGGCTGTTGAAGACCTTGAATTCGATCTCGATTTCGCCTATTGCATGCAGTTGCAAGTAGCCTTGGCTGCTTCCGTCGCCCTTTAACCTTCCTTCTCTTTTCCGTCATTCGTCCCTCCTCCGGTGTTGGTTCCTGCCAACGACGGTGCTGCTGGCGGCAATCTCTCTCTTATCAGTATCCAATCTCAAGAGCTAGAAAGGTTCGATCAGGATCAGAACAATTGCAAGCAGTGCAAAACTGAAATGCGTAGGATCTCCTATGGCCTCAAGTGCCGTGTTTACAATCAGCAGTTCGCTTGTGAGATCCTTTGCATCCCTGAGGACTATTGGATGGAATATGGGGTAGCGTTGAAAAGCCCTTCGGGGATGATTTGCTATTTTGAAGATTGACAATTGCTATGTGATTAGGTTTCTCTTGCCTTTCTTACCAGCGATATCGATTCAACGATATCGATTCAGCGTTATCGACTCGTGCCTTTCTTCCCAGCGATATCAAGGTTTTAGTTCTTGGTTTTTCTCTGCAAACCCATGTGAGATTGATCCTCATCCTACCAGGTCAAAATCGATTCAGAATTTTAGTAGAGCTTGATCCAGTATCTTTTCAGTAATATTTTTTTTTTAAAATTATCTATGATTTATGATTTCCTCTTAGCGCTATCGTTCCAAAACTTCTCTCAATTTTTTTGGTAAAACTCTATTACATCAATCTCTCTATATCTACTTGATTTTCTACAATGTCGGATGTTATTATTGCCTCTTTCGGTTCTGATGGATAGATTTGTCATGAGTATTAACTGTTTGTTTCTACCTCTATCAAGTTTGATGGTACCGATTACCTGATTTGATCTTGATCAACCTATCTGACCATTGCTGGTCGTGGTTTAATAGGTCATCTTACTGGTGTGGTTGAGAAGCCCTCTACTTCTGGTACCACTGAAGATCGATGTATCTCTAATGATTCCTTGTTTTATGTCCTTTCTCCAACTCTATGTTACCAAATATTGCCAGAGGTTATCTTGTGTTTGACTCTGCCACTCAGATTTGGACTATTGCCATGGAAACTTATGGGCACTTAGGGAATGATGCTTAGGTGTATGAATATGTAAGAAACTTCATGACACTACTCAAAAGGAGTTGTCTGTTTCTCAGTATTATGCTGAATTTTGAAGTCTATGACAATAATTCAATCACTATGCCGATTGCCAGCCTACCAGTGCCACCGATATTGCCACCTACAAGAAACATGTTGATAAGATCCGGGTTTATGATTTTTTGGCTGGATTGAACATTGAATAAGATTAGATTTGTGTTCAAGTTCTTAGCAGATCCCTTTCCCATTTTGGAGCAATACTTTGCATTGGTCCATACTGAGGAGAGCCGCCGCTCTGCCATGATTTATTTTCCTACTATTGGTCGGTCCGTTTTATAGACTATCTCCCATTCCATCCCGGCTACTGATGGATCTCCATGCTTTGTGGAAAGTATGAAAGAGGTAATTAAGTGTAAACATTGTGGCGAACCTTGACACACAAAGGCTACATGTTGGAAACTTCATGGTAAACCAGCTGACTTTGAAGCCAAGCATGGTCAGGCTTTTCGTTGGCTTCTAGGCCTCTTTCACTGTGTCTGCTTCTGCCATTGCTCCTTCAGGTTCTAATTTTGCTTATTTAGGTATTCTTTTTGGTGGTCATTGTGCATCGGTGGTCTCCAACTCTGGATCATTGACTCCTGTGCCATTGATCACGTGGCTGGATCTTCCCATTTATTTCATTAGTACTCTCCTACCTCAGGGAAAGACAAAGTCCAAGTGGTTAATGGGTCTCTCTCCCTTGTCTCTTGAAAGGTTTCTATTTGCTTGTCCTCCTCTTTTATTTTATCTTCTGTTTTACATTACCCTAACTTTACTACCAGTCTACTTTCCATTAGTAGCCTTACTAGGGATTTAACTGTAAAGTCACTTTTTTTCCAACCCATTGTATTTTTTAGGATCTGGTGATAGGGAAGATGATTGGATGTGGTAAGGACGTATGGTGCAGTATGGTCTCTATTTGCTCAGCGATGGTTCTTCTCAACTGGCAATACCCTCCACCAATTCATTAACTATAGTTTGCTTCCTCTGATCTCCATCGGTGGATTGCCGATTAGGACATCCTTCTCTTGGGACTTTATCTCAGGTTTTTCCACATTTATTTAAATAATGTAATAAGGATGAGTTTTTTGTGAGGCGTGTATTCTATCTAAACAAACTCGTTCTAGTTATTTACCTTTAAATAAATGAAGTGCTTCTCCCTTCCATTTGGTTTATATGGATGTATGGGTTTTGCTCATCATGCCTCTATTTCTGGTCATCAATGGTTTGTTACTTTTACTTATAGCTACTATTGATGAGGCACAAAAATGAGGTGTTCCGATGTTTTTAGTTCTCCCATAAAATGGTCCACACTCAGTTTAATGCCTCCCTTAGGATTTTGCACAGCGACAATGGCTACAAGTAACTTTAAGATTAGTTTCAGAATTCAGACATATTTGGCGGACTCTAGGATTCTCCATCAGACTAGCTATGTTGACAACCCTCCCCCAAATGGGGTGGCAGAACGAAAGAATCGCCATTTACTAGAATTAGCCCGTGCTCTCATGTTTGCTAGCCATGTTCCATCCAAGGCTGAAGGTGAAACCGAGTTGCCTCGGGTTTTAACTAAAACTCAGTCGAATCCTCGGATTTTTCCCGTAAAATCCTGGAACCATGGTTTCAAGGCCTAGAACTGTTTTTTTATTTGATTTTATTGTGTAGCCTATTTTAACCTTTTTACACCTATTTCTCATGATAGTTTGAAAAAAGGACATCTAAAATAATAACTTGTGGTGTGGACCAAAATTTGCTAGTTCACGCTGAAGGTTGAATGCTATTGTACACTAGCAAACTAAACCACATTGCTCTAAGTATTAAGCATTAACATCATCTAACATTAATATAAGTATTGAACATGAAATTATGGAATTAAAACAGTAAAAGCATTCATTTAATACATTTAAGTCTCACTAATCAATTCCACATTGAGCTCCGTGGTACATCTAAACCACGAGCAGTGTACCATTGATGATGGTGATAATGCTCCTCTGACTGCAGCACATATGTCCCACGACATAGCTTGGGCTCAGTTCCTCTGATAGTCGCCGACAGCCTACATATATACATTATCATCAGCATAATGTAGCTATCCTAGTCAAGGGAAAGGTTGATCAAGTGAGATAGTGGGTGGAGCGGCCGAGCGAGAGTAGGCATGGACATAGGAGGAAATGAGAAGATAGAGCCGACGAATAATGATCCAACACTTGAGTCACCTCTATGGGTATGAAGTATAAGGGCTTCCTGCCTCCATAGTCACCTCCATACCCACCTTCATACCCACCAGTGCTATTAGGGTACCCTCCATATCCACCATGTGCTGTTAATCAATACTCATGATGCCACTTTCTTCAGGAATTGTTGGACTCAGGTTCCGTTTGGTGAAATCTGGTGCACGACAATGCCCAGTAGGGCCAGTACCTCTACTTTGAGAACTCTCCCCTAAATGCATACTTTCCATGGTGTCAAACATGCTCGATATAACCATGAGATCCATCTCATCTACCTCCTCGAGTCTGAACCGTTGGCGTGATCCTTGACTGTAGCCTCTACTAGTACTAGGTTGTGATGCGTGGTCGATATCTTGCGTGGCGTAATGAAACTGAGACTCCTTTGTGAATTCGATGGGATTCGGCAATGGCTCATTTACTGATTCAGGTTACTCTAGTGGATCGGGTTCCTAGCATAAGGATGCATATCTATCACCACCACCACCATCATGACTACCAGGACCACCTTGGGTGGCGGAAGGTGAATCTTCTTTAGAACCCAACCAATCACTCAAACTATCATCGTCACCAGTTTGAAACGGATGCCAGGGTTCCATGTGGACTCTACTTTGTAGCCATAAACTCATCCACATTAGCTTGTAACTTGCCAACAACCATAGAGTTTGGCCGACCCCAGGCTCATCCAATAGAGGCTCTTTACGATCCCTAACCCACTCACAAAGAGGATTATCATCCTCTTTGTCCAATTGAAAGCTCTCACTCAGCTCATTGGGGGTAGTATCTCGTTGCATGCCTAAACGTATGTGCTCTTCTCTCAATCTCATATTGTAGTGCACATACACCAAGTCATGAAGCACCCCACCGGTTTCGTTGCTTTGTATGTATGAGTGAGTATGTGCTCCAGTTCCATTCAGATTTAGTGGCAGAGCAGGTTTGGGATAGCACATTCATTGCTAACTGCTAAGATTGGTGAGTCCGACCCATATAGGACCCCATATTCAGCTGCAAAATAGCATAGAAGTAGAACAAAAATATTGGATGATGACAATTATACTACTTGCTTAAACATTAGTGGAGAGGTCAAGGTAAGTATCCATACAAGGCACAGTGGATGTCCGACCAGTTATTGCCGCTGCCTGGCCAAAATCCTAGTGGCATCCCTGAAGCTTTTGGGCTAGACCAATATTGATGGGTAATAGTATTTGCAGCAATACTATATTTATAAATTATAATGACAAAGGTCCGTCAATAGCAAACCAAATAAAGTAAATGTCTTACTTCTTGGTTTGTAGTGGACTGCGCCCTTGCGTCTAGCTCAAGCTTTTTTTTTTTTTTTTTTTTTTTTTTTTTTTTTGTGGATGAATGAGTATATATATTAACAAGAAACAGGAAACAAGGAACACAAGCCTGGGTATCCAAACGATAAAGCCAGACTCCTTACAAGGGAATTACAAAATACTAATCACCACACAGGATCACAGAAAGACCAACAAAAATACAGAGAAAACAAACTCATCCGGAAGTAAGGTTCCAAGAAGAGAAAATAAAACGGTCTCTCTCAGAGACCAATGAAGGGGGAGGGAATGGCATCATCAAAGTACGCACATCGAAGGTAATAGCTTCCCAAATGTGCTCAAAAGATCTCGCCTTAGCCGACCACATCCTTAAGTTTCTCTCGAATCAAATATGGTACACTGTTACTGCGAAGGCTGTCTTGATAGTAGTATCACTAATAGATCTCCTCTTGAACTTTTTCGCAACCCACCTCCACTCTTGATCAAAGGCCTGGATTGATCTGCGACATGGCCAACATTTTTGGAGAATATTTCCCCAAACTCTTTTGGAAAAGGGACATCCAAAGAACAAATGATAAACATCCTTATCGGTAGCCCAGCATAAACTACATCTTGCACTCTGGATGATACCCTGACTACACAGAAGGGATCCTGTGGGAAGAGATTGGGTCAATGCTCTCCAAAGGATGAAGCTATGCCTGGGGAAAAACCCTTTGAACCACACCACGTCGAACAATGCAACCTTGGGGCCACGAGATCTTACAAGGTTCCAGGCAGAATCAACTGAGAACGCTCCATCAGGGGAATCTATCCAGCAAACGCTGTCACCACCGCCCCTAGGCCTACGGGGTATAGTATTGAGAGCATCCCAAGCTTGCATCAGTCTAAATGAGGAGGCCCGACCAGTAGCTCAAGCTTTGCAACCACTTCTTGCATTGCATCTATCAATTCTTGAAGCATTCCCAAATTGTCTTTGCATTGATACTTGGGATTCAGATAATATGCTGAAAATTAAATAGTAATATGAATAAGTGAATGTAAGCTTCATGAAATTGTCAAGCTGGCCTATATGTTTAAAATAAAAATAAAAATAAAAAGGTATAAAAAAAAAGATTCGCTGTCTTTTAACCGGCTGTTCTTCTTTGTGCTTAGTTAATTTTAATTAATTGATAAACTCATCCACATCAAGTAAAGGCTCACCAGCCTTGTGTAGTGGGTGCTTAAACTATCTCTCTCAGCGATCTTTGATGATAGAAATAAATTTGGAGGTCCCACGTCTGTATGCTTCCTCTACTTGCATCTTTATTAAATCGATTGCTGCCCACAAGTGTGGCAAGGTGGGCTTCTTCTGTCTATCAACCATTCTCAGGATTTGACGATAGGATCTAAGATCAAGACAACTTTCTTTACGTCATCCCATAATTTATAACTAGATATGGTTGTCTGTGCTGTCCTACCACCACTAGAGCTAGACTGAGGCCACTTAAACCACTCCTCTGAAGCAAACATGGATCTTAGTCTAGACTTCTTCATTTCAAAACTCTTTAGAGCAATGTAGTTTATTGCAAAATGTGTCAACCTTGGCCTCACCTAGTCTCCACCACACTTGCTTCCCAACATTTGAAGGCATATCCATGGTTATACACAAATGTGGTTACTTGCCTTGTGGTATCCTCAACATCTTTCACAAGTTTAATTTTGCCCATGTCTTTTTGCATCAAATCACAGGGTGTTCAAAAAAGCCTGTATTTTCGATGGATCATTAGCCTTTCCCCAGCTGTCTTAAAGTTTCTGCCATTGTCAGTAACCACTTGTATCTCATTTGCTATCCCAACTTCTTTGACCACTTGCTTTAAGAGAGCATAATATACTCCTTAACATGCTTGGATGCTTCAACAAACCTTCAAAATGGTTCGCCCGTCACAATTCATCATGAAATTGATGAGGGATTGTTTGATGGGTCCAGTCCACCCATCACACATTACAATGACCCCATATGCCTCCCAATGTGGCTTCAAACTATTCACATATTCTTGAATGTCCTTATTATGTTTAGGTAGGTAGGTATTGTACAAATCCCAAGTTGTGGGTCCTTTTACTCCTGGACCTACCTAACTTACCTCATCCAACATACTTTGGTAATACGGCCCTGTAGTGGCATTTGCTTGTATCATAATTGTCAAGGTGTCGCCTAAGCGCCACCTGGGTGTCTAGGCGCATTGGTGGCGCCTTGGAAAATCGGGTGCCTTGGTCGCCTTGGGCATCTGTCAGGCCTCCAACGCCTTGGCGCCTTGACAACTATGGCTGGTATGCTATTGTAAAACATCCAGTTAGAGATAGCAATTCCCATCCTAGTTTTCTCATCAGTCAAAAAATGTTTTAGCTTCTTTTGTAACCGGTCCTATCTGGGAAATACAAAAGGGTCCCTCTGAAGGACCTCAACATATGGGTCACGGAGTGGTGATGGTGCCTGTGCTGGTGCTGAGCCCCTCACACTTTGAGTCCTTTTAAATGTAACTCTACCTCACTTCTACATCTCATCGTCCTCCTCCTCCCTTGTGGCCCTACATCTACGTTGCTAGTGCATGTCTAGATGACCCAGCTTCTCTGGTCATTTACAACATCCTTTCTCGCTCTTGGACCTCTTGGTCATGTGCCATTTGACTAGCTATCTTGGCTCTCTTCATTTGAGCCTTGGCCTCTGTCGTATCTAGGTCATCTAAATCTGGCTCATCACTGTCAATGTCATAATCTTCCTCCCCTAAATAGGGCATGCTCTCTAGGCATGCATCTTCAAATTCTTCCCTTGCTGCCTTTTTATTTCTTTTATCTATATCACCTTTCATCATAGTTGCCATGGTTTTCTTCACTTTGCTTGGTACCGTGGGACAACCAGTCACATCTTTGTTACCACCAGCAATATGCCACTTCAATCTAGTGGCACCACTTCCCTTTAATCCCATGCCTCTAGACGATTTCACCACTTTGTGGATTGGCCGTGTCACACTATTCGTTACACCTTTGGAACACAAAGACAACGAGTATTACAATGGAAACACCAAATACTAGTCCTATAAATGCAATAAATTCTATTACAATTTTTTTTGCATTCCTTATATTTTTCCCATAAATAAAACATGTTTTTAAAATTTTGAAGTAATTTATATACCCTCAAATCAGCAAAACTAGTTAATTAACATCAATTTATTACTCAATATCGTCTGAAAACACGTTTGCAACACATTTATTTATTTTTCATGATTTTTTAAGTAAAAACAGCAAGATTTTATCACTTATTTACAATCATTTTCACTTTAATTAATTATTTTTTAATTATCCGAAAATTAAAATAGAAACAGAAAAAAAATTTCGACTCCTTCACATTGTAGATCGGTCTCTTATGTCTAACATATATTTGTTTGAGGTCCATGCAACACATATAGCCCATATTTTTTCAAAAATTAGTTGTAGGGAAATCAATTTTTTTCAAACAGAAATTCCAATAGATAAAGTTATCAATCAAATAAAAAAAAAATTAAAAATCCAACACCATAAATTCATAGATAGGGCCATTCTAACAAAAATATAAAAATTTGAACACATTCTACAAAAAATTCACTTTGGGAGAGAGTGGTTTACCTTGAGGAAGGAGAAAATGGGTGAGAAGCCTTTGTTGTTGAAGAAAGTAGCAAGATCTTTGAGAAAATCCACCACTTGAAGGAAGAAATAATGTTTGGAATGAAAAACCTTCAAAAAACCTTTCTTAATGTCTCAAACTAGCACTCGTAGGTTTTGATCGAAACATTTGCTTTTATAAAGGGGTTGAATAAAAAAATGGACTTGACCAAGTTTTGTTCAAAACCTAATACTTATTGGTGTCAACCTATTAACTCGTTTCGACCTTGGTCGTAACCGAGTTGTGTTGGTCGAAATAACTGGTTTGACCGGTGCCTCGAACCATGGTTCCATCTCAGTATTGGAGTGATGCCGTCCTTACCGCCGCCTATCTCATCAACAGGCATCACATTCCCTGATTGTTGTTGTTGGGTTTTAGCTCCTTGGTTGTGTGTGCTATGGTCGCGATCAACGGTCTTTTGGCAAGCTTGACTTGCGTGGCCTCCAGTGTATATATATATATATATTTTTTTTTTTGATACTCCACTACTCAGAAAGGATACCGGTGCTACCATCCTCCTACGAGTCGTACCTTGGTGACCATGAAAATTGTCTTTCATGAAACCCTTCCATACTACTCACTACCACCTTTTCAGGGGGAGTTTGTGGATAATGAAGAGGTGTCTGTTCTTGTGATTTTTCCTGTTCCTATTATACTTGAAGATACTCAGCCGATTCCAGCTAGGGGGAGCGCAGCTGCTAATTCCAGCTCAGGGGGAGCAACAGATACCAGCTTCGATAGAGTCACTAGCTCCAGTTCCGGAAGAGTCACAGACACTAGTTCCGGTCTAGGAAGAACCACAGGAGAGCCCGAATGAGTCAACTCTTTAAGTCTATTGGAGGACTTGAAAGAAAAAGCAAGTTGAGACCACTGCCACTATTGTACCTTCGATCAACTTGTTGCCATCCTTCAAACAGATCCCAAGGTTTTAAATCTCAGATCTTGACCCCGTCTCGGTGAGGTCCGACATTTCCGAGATCTCAAAAATCTCATCCAAACACCGCCTTTTTGAACATATAAAGTCTGAGATTTTCGAGATTGCGCCAAGATCTTAGAACCATGCCAAAACCTCCTACCCCATTTGGTAAGATTTCCTCTTCTCCTGAGTTACTTATTGCTGTCCGTAAAAGTAGTAGTACTTGTATTTAACACCCCATATCTCATGTTGTCTCTTTTGACACTTTTTCTATTACATATCGTGCTTTCATGTCTTCTCTTTCCTCTGTTAGTATTCCACAGAAGTGGTAGGAGGCTTGTATAGATTCGAAGTGGAAAGTAGCTATGATCGAAAAGACGAAAACTTTGAAAAGAATGATACATTGGGTCTTGTTGCTCTTCCTCCATGAAAACGACCTGTTGGTTACAAATGAGTATTCACAGTTAAACAAAAAATTGATGGGACAGTAGACAGATATAAACAAGGCTCGTGGCTGAAGGCTTTACCCATACATTTGCTCCAGTTGCCAGATTAAATACTGTTCGGGTTCTATTATCATGTGCTATTAATCTGGGGTGGGATCTCCTACAATTTGATGTCAAGAATGCATTTCTACATGGAGAACTCAATGAAGAAGTATATATAGACATTCCTCCAAGTTTTTCTTCTGATAAAAACTCATGGTAAAGTCTGCAAATTGAAGCGTGCACTCTATGGGTGGCAGTCTCCTCGAGCGTGGTTTGGCAGATTTCACAAGCTATGATTTCAATAGGGTACAAGCAAAACAATGTTGACCATACCTTGTTTATTAAGCGATCTGGTGAAAAAAATCGCTCTTTTCCTAGTCTATGTTGATGATATAAGATTTACTGGAAATGATAGTGACGAGATCTCTCGCCTCTAGAGCTTCCTTGGTTGTGAGTTTGAAATAAAGGATTTAGGAAAACTAATGTATTTTCTAGGGATTGAAGTTGCTCGATCCTCAAAGGGCATCTTCTTCTCGTAAAGAAAGTATGTCCTTGATCTTTTATCTAAGACTAGTTTATTGGGCTGCCATCCTTGTGACACTCCTTTAGAAGCTAATACTCGACTCAAGGATAAATATGGTGAACCAGTTGATAAGGGTCGTTACCAGCGGTTCGTGGGGACGTTGATTTACCTCTCACACATGGCTAGACATTGCCTTTGCCGGTGAATTTGACTAGTCAGTTTTCACATGATCCCTATTCCTCTCATATGGAGGTTGTTCTTCATATTCTTCGTACTTGAAGCCAACTCCTGGTAAATGGATTCTTTTATCTCCTCATGATTATCCGCCAATTGAGGCATACACAGATGCTGATTAGGTTGGATCTCCTGATAGGAAGTTTGTGTCTGACTATGGTACTTTTGTTACTGGTAATCTTGTCATGTGGAGTCGCAAGAAGCAGAATGTTGTAATATGGTCTAGTGCTGAAGTTCTATGGTTAACAAATTTGTGAGATACTTTGGCTCAGAAATTTACTAGAAGGCCTTGATGTTCCTGTTCCTCTTCCAATGATGTTGTACTGTAATAACAAAGCTGCAATTAATATTGCCCTTATCCCAGTGCAGCATGATCGTACTAAGCATGTGGAGATCGATCGACATTTAATAAGAAACTCGAATGTAAACTGATTTGTATCCCTTCATGAAGTCAAAAGACCAGTTAGCTGATGTATTTACTAAGGGTTTGGGTGAAATTTTTTTCCTTCCTAATTTGGCTAAGTTGGGCATGTGTGACATATATGCGCCAACTTGAAGGGGAGTGTTGAAATATGTAGCCGACAAGGGTAGTTTAGTCTATCGACTCTATCCCCATGGAATCGACTCTCTATTAGTAGAGTCGGTCATGGGGGAGGAGGCATAATAGTCTGTATGTATCTATCCTTTTTTATTATAAATAAAGGCCTGGCTGGTCCCTAAAGACCAACCAAGCATTCAGTCCCAGTTTTATGCTTTTAACACAAACTTTAGCCGAACTCAAGTTGTGGAAAACTCTTTCCATTGAAGGCACTCATCAATGACTCATTCTTATATCAAAACAATCAATGGAGACCGACCATGCCTAACCAAAAGATGTAGAAGTTTTTCTGGACTGTTTTAATCAGTTCTTGAGGCTAGCATGGGGGAGGTCAGAGGAGCTTTGCCTTCCAAAGATGGAGGCATTTGCGAATCTGATAACGAATGGTAGTGCGATGATGAGCAGTCAGTCTAGCAGTAGCGAGAGGCGATCCCAAGGTCGGACTAGAGGGAGACTTAGGTTCATGGTTGTCAAGGCACCAAGGCGATCTAAGGCGTTGGAGGCCTGACGGATGCCCAAGGCGGCTTATTTTCCAAGTCTCTTGGACCCCTAGGTGGTGTATAGGTGATGCCTTGACAACTGTGCCCAGGGTGAACCTAGAGCTAAACCTCAATCTCTCCTTATGATCATTAGAGATCCCATAAAGAAAGATATGACATTTGGTCCTACTTACCAATAAGCTGGAAATGTCGGGAAAGGAAGATAGGGCGTTGGATATCACATCCAAAGATTTAAAGTTTTCCTTGGTAAATATCATTAGGTCCATCTAAGAAGGCTATGTGGGTATGCTGGATGGCGCTGCAGTTGGGGAAATAATCTATAAGTTTAATTTCAACCTTCATTTGCAGACTCCTCGAGAAGACTTTCTTGGCGATGGAGGAGGTAAGGGACATAAGGCAACCCTGCCTAATTTCAATGTGGTTGCCCAAGAAACCCAAAAGGACTGCTATTAATCAACATTGAGAGGTGGATCCAAGACAAGCAATGGTAGATCCAAGGAAAGAAATCTCGATCTCGACAAGATCGATATGTTACCAAAAACATTTAGTTTCTCAACTGAGATCTCAAACTCGAGTTATTGGTTGGAACAAGGACCAAACCCTCATATAAAAAACATGTTTTTGACACTCAACCGAGACCTCTTATTCTCGATTTTCTGGATACCAGGTAGGGGATTTTGGGCTGTTGGCTTCATTTTTTGCCATATCAATCCTCCAATCCTTGCTGGGAGTTGCCAAATCAGTGTCATGTCATCGCCTAATGCGATTGGGTAAAGATTTGAAGTTTGACCGAGATATATTATTCTCGATTTTTTGGATACTAGGTGGGGGATTTTGGGCTTTTGGCTTTATTTTTTGCCATATCAACCCTTCAATCCTTGTTGGGAGTTGCAAAATCTGTGCCACATCATCATCTACTGCATTTGGGTAGAGATTTGAAGTTCAAACAAGAATGTAAGGTATGAAACTTCTCAAAAAAAAAAAAAAAGAAGAAGTTTTGCAAAAAACATGATGAATCTCGGGTCTCGATCAGGTCGAGATGGCGTCGAGATTCGAGATTTCGATCCTTAGGTAGACCCAATCCACATAGGAAGGAGGGACCCTCATTTTCAGCAAGGCCTTCTTGATGAAGCCCCATCTGATGGAGTCATAAGCTTTGTGGAGATCAAGCTTCAACATTGCCGCTGGGCGATGGTTTATTTAAGTAAATCCCTGAACAACTCATTATACAGAGGAAGTTATCTGAGATGATCCGGCCCTGTATAAAAGCAGACTGATTAGCACTGATCAGGTATCGGCTACTCTCTTGAGTCTGTTGTCTATAAGCTTTGCCGCAAAATTGTACTTATAGGACGAAACCATGTAATGGAAGAAGCCCCTTCCACTTTGGGGATCAGGCAAAGAAAAGTCTGGTTGGTCTCCTTAATTTGGCTGTCCAAGAAGAAGCTCTGATTTCCTTCAGTTAAATCCTCTTTGATGATGTCCCATGCTGCCAAGAAGAACCCCACGCTGTTTGTTGAGACTTTAATTTGTTCAAAAAATCTATTTATCTGGGTACACCCTTTTTTTGGGTGAATAAACAATTGTATTCAATAAGCCCCAATGACCATAGAGGGGGGGTCCCGAAAGAGGGAGCCAAAAATGGAAAAAAAAAAGAAAAAAAGAAAAAGAAAAGAAGAAACAAATAGTTCTCAAAAGGAATTCCTACCCATAAAAAGTGTATGCACTTCTTTTCAGTTGAATAATTGTTGTTGTCCATGGAGATACCATAATAGCTCATATTTGAACTCTAGACCTCCATGACTTTCTTGTTTCTTCTTTCCTTGTTAAAATATCTAGAACCTGGGTGTCGAGCAGTGAAGCATAAATCTCCTGGTTTTACATACTTTTGTATTGGGTTTTGTTTATGCCTTTCATGCTTGATTTTTCAAAGTCTAGATAGTTCGTTGAGGCATATGTTCTACGCTTCATTGAGATATTATGAACTTTTTGGGGGTGGGGGTTTGTCACTGTTTCCTCGGTGATTGTTATAATTGTGGGAAGAATCTTTCTTTTGACTAGTGTAAGAAGAGAGTGCAGAATGATCATTATTATTGAATATATTAGCATAAATCTTTAAACTAGACTAATTAGTCATCTTAAACTATACTTAGAAACCTATTCTGTTTGACTTAAAAACTCTTTTTACCTATTCAACTGCCTTCTTCATAATCTGAAAATAATGGACAGTATGAATTTTTATTCCTATTTAAAAGTCTCTGTACCAGCATGCTCATCATGTAGAAGTAATTTAAGATGCTTTGCAGGGTGCGGTTGAATCTGTGTCTGTCGGTGAAATCAAACTCAGCATGCGCCAGTCACTGGTCAAGCTTGGGGTTGGTTTTATTTCTAGGGACCCAAAGCTGCAGTTGTTAATATGTGACTTGGAAATTGTGGTAAGGTCTTCAAGTGGAAGTTCGAAGAAGGCTAGAACTCGGACTCGGAAGCCCCGGTCTGGAGGCACAGGAAGGTGGATGATTGTGGCTAACATGGCTAGGTTTTTGTCCGTTTCTGTTGTGGAATTATTGGTGAAGGTAGGCAATGAGGGACTTTGCAGTACCTAAAATCTTTCTATCAAAAAATTATCTAACCAATTCTTGATCATAATGTTTTATTGGAAAGTACTTTCTGGGTTGGAACTTGGAAGTCCAGAAACCTGTTCTGGGTCTGTTGCTTATATCTGCCATGTGTTGGTTGGTGCTGAAACTCAATTGGCACGTTATACACATCAGTCTTTACTCATATGCTAAGTTTAAGCCCAGACATATATCTGCCATGTGCCAAACAGAGCTTGGAAAAAAAAGGTTGAAAAAGTTAAAAAAACAGTTTGGTAGCTTGGAATAGCCCTCCACATGGCAGAAATATGTCACAGTTTGAGGAAGCTTCACTGCCTATCCAGGAAACCTTTTATTTTCTGGTTATTTAGTTTTTGGATAACAAATGGAGATGCTTTGAATGGTCCATTGTGCTTTGGTTTTATTTTATCTAAACCTGAAATGTTTAGGAGGGTTCCTTCTCTCTTTTGATTGATTGGAAAATAATAAGGAAGAATGTAAGTGATATATACGTAAAGGATTAGAACAGTATAAAACCCCTGTACAAGATAGGCAAAATGCTTGCTCAATGTTCAAACATTTAAAATAGTATTTTATGGTCATTTAATAAAATAGCAATAATGGTCTGTGCTTATGGAATCAGAATATTGGCTACTTGCTGCATAACTTGTGAGTGCTTGCTTTTTGGTAATTCAATATACTTCTTACAAGTTCTTTTTATAAGTAATCTTGCAATTGTTTTGTCTCAACATGATAAATAAATCTGAGTTTGCAGACATGTTATGGCAGTTACCATGACAAGAAATCATTAACAAAAATTGCAAACATGTGACAAAAGATTCTTTGCGTGGCCCACATGGGTACACCTAATTGTGCCACAAGGAAATGGAATGGTGTTGTGGAAATTCCAGCCATTGGATAGGTAAGCATGGTCTGGATTGGCCATGTTTTGATTTCAGAGCTGAATTCACTTAACCTCTGTGGATTGGCATTTTCCCTTGCATTTTCAGCTGTTCATTTCTTTACAACCATTTTTAAAAAATTTGCTAATTCCTCTTAGATGAATTGGCATTGATGCTGCATTCATAGTTCGAATTCTCGGATCTCGAGGGTGTCTCGACCCTTGAGAAAACCGAGATCAGATCTCGTCGAGATTTTGGCGAGAACCTACCGAAACTCCCAAAGGTTAAAATGGGAGTTTCGACAAGTTTTTTTTTTTTTTTTTCTTTTTTATGGTTTAAGCCATTTTTTGATGTTTTAAGGCCATTTTAAAGCCATTTTAAGGCTATATATTGCAGAAAAATACTTATTTAACATATATAAACACATTTGAAGCATAAAAAGTAATCACATTGTCGGAAAATCATACATTCATAAATCATAAATCCCACAAAATGACATAACTCACAAGTGCTCATTATATGAAAGACTTAAATACTCAAAATGAAATAATATATTCCCATCAGTCCATCCCAATGTCTAATCATATGTAGAGTGGCGTGCAGGTTCCATCTAATCAGATTGACTTTGCTGAAGAAAATATATCTCGGTCTGATAAACAAAGTCCTGCCACGACATCCTTCGGCTATAGAAGGTCTGGTAGTCTTCCACATATTTCTCATACACATGATCTGAGAAGTTTCTAAAGATACTTAACCTTGGATACAATTTACTATAATCTAGAGTAAAGTGAGCATATAATGGCTGGTGTGGGGGCGTGGTTCTCTGCAAATTTGGAACTGAAAAGAGACTGTCCACAAAGTTTGAGCCAGTCTGTTATGTAGCATTACTAATATCAGCGGAATAATCATATGCACTTTTATCATGCAGTCATCATCACCGGAATAAGAACCGTAGCCGAAGTGGTACCAAATCCATGAGCACTCCACTGCCTCTGCTCCCGTCCACTGCTACCCTCAATGCTCAGTCCTCCCAAGCTTGTGGACATGCTATCAATTTTAACATCAGACATAATATCAGGATCAGGAACGATGTCAAAGAAACGATCTTCTTCTTCTTCCACTGGTTGCAAAGAGCGTTCCCATTGATGAGACCTACGTGTATACCCAGTCATAGGCCGTGATGAAGATGTGCGTCCACCATGATCTGGATCATGTGTACCATGTGTATACTGACTTTCCCCGGTCCATCTAATAATGGGTACAGCCGGTCTCGGATCACCACCACCACCACCGTCATAACCACCACCACCAGCACCACCCTCATCACCACCACCACTACCATCATCACCACTACTATCAGAAGCTGACCAACTACTTTGATCCATTGTATCATCACCGCCTTTTGGGTCACTACTAGCTGGGGGTCAAACGGTCTAGGCGACTGTGCGTGTACACGATCCTCATTTGAGGACATAAACCGCTCGAGATTAGAACCCATCGAAGCAGACACAGTGGGGTCGGGTATCCCACCAGGCTCATCCATCACTGGAACTGCTCTGTCTCTCACACATTCTACATAGGGATCCTCTTTATCTGAAGATAGTTGGAAGACGTCGGCTAGCTCGATCAGTTTTTGTTCATTTCTTTATTCAAATTTCAAGCACTGTACCCTCAGTCTCATGTTGTAATGGGCGTATACCAAGTCATTTAGCCGTTGAGAGCCCAATTTATTCCGCCTTTTTGAATGGATAAGGGAGAAAGTACTCAAATTTCGCTTACACCCGGATGCGAAACATGTCTGAGATAGGATTTTGATTGCTATTCTTCTCAACTCAGCTGCATGCTTACCATACAACAACCACCACTCAGCTGCACAAGAAGAAGAACACATTTTAATACACATATTAAATAAGATATGTTACTTGAAAATTTCAATTTCTGTAATTCCATACCAGGATCGGTCTTATCTTGTCCAGCCACTGCGGTGGGAGTTCCAAAACTCCCAAGACCATCTCTGAACGTTTTAGTCTACACCCATTTCAAAATTTATAACCATTAGCCATTATAATATTATGGATATTCAAATAATTTAGCACTTAAATCATACAACTCACCTCTAGATTGACCAGTGCTTGTACAATATAATCTAGCACCAATTTTGCCATAACATTTTGTATCGCACCGATAAGGTCCGAATTGAGCCCAAGCACATGTGAATATTGATACTTGGGGTTCAAATAGTATGCTGCAAAATATGAGTCGCCAGATTAAAATAGAGTATTAATTATTAAGTGGAACTAAATTAAAGACATTATTAAATATACTTGCTAGCCTTATGCAATGGGTGCATCAGCTGACTCTCCTATCGATCTTTGATAATTTTCCCAAAATGTTTGTTTCCACGTGGAAGCACAATTTTTATATGGTCCTTCAACATATCCATGACAGCATATAAATGTGGCATGGACCGCATGGTGGGTTGGAATGTTGTATCCACTAATCTCAACACCTTCACCACTGGTTCCAGAATTTTGACTACATCCTTCAGTGTTTTCCAAAATTCCTCTGAAGCTATAGTAGTCTGTGCTTGAACCCCAGCAAGAGAGCTGGACTCCCTCCACCCAAACCAGTCCTCAGATGCAAACATCTATCTGAGGCCTACCATTTTTGCCTGAAAACTCTTTAGTGCTATGTAGTTGGTAGCAAATCTGGTAATGCCGGGTCTTACCAAGTCCCCTCTACATCTCTCCCTCAGGAACTTCAAAAAATAGCCATGGTTGTATCATAGTTGTCAAGGCGTCGCCTAGGCGCCCATGCTGCCTTGGGTCGCCTTGGAAAATTGGGCGCCTTGGTTGCCTAAGAGGGCACCTTGGTCGCCTAGGAGCCCAGTCAGGCCTCCATCGCCTTGGTTCGCCTTGGTGCTTTGACAACTATGGGTTGTATACAAATTTTGTCACCTGACGTGCTTGTTCAACCACTTGCTTTACTTTTTGGATCTTGCCCATGTCCTTTAACATCAAGTCAATGCAATGGGCAGTACATGAAGTCCAAAAAAGGTTATAGTTAGCCATCATCTCTCCTGCCTTCTTGTAGTTGCTGCCATTATCCGTCACAATTTGCACCACATTTGTAGCACCAACTTCATCCACCACTGTCTGTAGCAATCCATAGATGTAGTTAGCATCTTTTGTGCATGCAGATGCATCCACAGACTTCAAGAATGATGTCTTCCCATCACTGTAGACCATGAAGTTGATGATGGACTTTCTAGTAGACCAGTCCAACCATCACACATAATAGTGACCCCATATGTACCCCAGTTATTCCTTAACCATTCTATCCATACTTCTAGCTCTTTTTTAATTCTTGGGAGATAAACATTCATCACTTCATATGGAGTGGGGGCTTTAACACCAGGACTAGCCTGAGCAACTGCATCAAAGAAAGGCTGATAGTATGGACCACCACTGGCATTTGCTGGGATACTATTATAGATGGACCACCTAGCAAAGGCATCCCCAATAAATTCTTTTGTACCCTTCCAGTTCCACATACTCTTCAATCTCTTCTGTTTGGCGCCAGCCTTTCTAAAAACTGTTGGATCATATTGTAGAATCTCAACATAATCCTCATCCCTAGCTGTAGGTGGTGGTGCCTAGGGTTGTGCTCTAGTACTTTTTGATCTTCTAAACATAGAAGCCAACCCTCCCTCACTCCGTTTTTGTGGTTCTTCGGGCTGCTGAAATGATCCACTACCACCTGCCCCTATGACTCTTTACCTCAACCTTTCCATGTCTATCTCATGGCTGACTTTACTAGCCATTATTGCCCGTCTCAGATCTCTGGCCTCTCGCTCATTCAAACCCCTGGTATCTATACCATTATCATCTGAACTATCGTCATCCAAACCACGCACTGTGCCTCGGATTGCTTCCTCAAATTGTTTACTTTTTTCTTTCTCTGCCCTTCTTTGCTGGCCTCCCTTCATCTGTGTAGCTATGGCCCCAGTAATCTCCATAGGAACTATAGCACACTTTGCCACGTCTGTAGAAGTCCCACTCAAGTGTTGCTTAAGTCTGGTAATCCCACCAGACATAAGTTTCTTCCCACAGAATTTGCATTGAGTCTTCTTTCTATCACCGTCAATGGTGGTACAATATTGTCAAGCCATGTCAGTACAACCAGCATCACCACCTCCCTCATGAGAACCCAAAGCAACCATAATATTTAGAACGAGACACTGTTACATAAGATGATAAATAAAGAAATTTAAATTAATAGATTTACAATAATAAAACTTAAAGTTGAAGAACATAAAAGCATCAAATATGCGAATACAACTCAAAACACATTGAAATTACTTTTCAAAATTTTAAAACTATGTTATAAGAAAACATAATATTTTTCCTAATTTTTCATAATTATTTAGATATTATTAATAATTTTGGATATTAAATAAAAATAATTTATTTTTCCAAAAATATAATCCGACAACATGGAACCATAGATTGGCCAATGGTGTTCAACATATATTATTTTGAACACCAACAGATAAGTATTAATATTTTTTATTAATTTTTATTGCTGAAAAATAGAATTTATTAATAAAAAATTCATAAAAATAAAAATATGTACAGAAAAAAAAACTGAAACCTTGACCGCAAAGATCGGCCAACGGTGTTCAACATATATTATTTTGAAAGTAAACAGATTAATATTTAAGAAATATATTTTTTATTTTTTAAACAAAAAATTATATATATATATATATATATATATAGAAAAAAAAATTTTAACCGTGGCCGCGTAGGTCGGCCAACATATTTTTTAATTTTTAATTGCTGGAAAATACCTTTTTTTTTAACAGAAAATCAAAAATAAAAAATAAATATGCAAGAAAATAATTTCGAAAGGATGAGGTTGTAGATCGGCCTAATGACTCTCACATATATAAATTTCATGATGAATCAACATGTATTGAACATATTCATGTAAAAACGTAAGTTTTAGGGAAAAAAACCATACCTCAAACCTTAGATTTGCCAAGAATCGGTCAAAATGAGGCTCCAACAGTACTTTGATGGAGAGATTTGCAAAGAACAGAGGTTTTCGAACCTTAGATGCAAGGTTGGAGAAGAAGGAATGGAGGAGAAGAAGAAAACAGAAGGAATTTTAGGGAAAAAAATGAGTACTCCTATTTTATCACTTAAACCAGTCGAAACTGGTTCAATAAGGTCGAGTTGGGTCAAGATTTGTCGAGACCAGTTCGAAACTGGTCGAAACCAGTCGAAACTGGTTGAGATCCAATCGAGAACTGGTTGAGACTGGTCAAGACCCAGTTTCGAACCTAATTCTCGTCTCGACCCAGTCGAGACTAGCGAGAAGGTCGAGATCTCGACCCATCTCAGTCGAGTTTTCAAACCATGGCTGCATCACCACAAAATAGACTCAAGTCAGGTTGCTAGGGCTGCAAGCCACCACATGGATGCAAAGTTCAAGATTTCGATCAAGGTCTAAATCGATCGAAATTGAGATTTGCCGTGAAACCTCAATATTTTGGCCAAAATTTGGTCAATTTCAGTCAAAGCCTTAGATTGGATAAAAAACGCATCAAAGATTGTATTTTAGCTTTGGACCCTAGGTTGCTAGTGTATGCTGTAGCCTACTGTATCAATAAACTATTCTACACATAATTTAGTATTAGAAAATACAACATTCAACAAAAACAATTGAAATATATATTAAGAATGAGGGAGGACCATTTAATAGTACACCAATGACCAATGTAAATTTGTGTTACATGTTAACAAGGAAAGCTGTATAAGCTTCATGTTACATGTTTCTTTTGACATCTCTATGCCTATGTCAGTAGCACTTAGAGTTCTGGGGAGCTGAAAACCACTAGAAGATTGTTGCTAGTGACGGAACCTTTCCTTTGAGTGTATCATAAATGACGGCTCTGTCATAGTATGCCTGTAGAAATGCTCGGAGTTTGACACAACAGCCCAATAGGTGTCATTGTCAACATACTCTGACCTAGGATATAGATCACTGGTCCGTGAAGATGCATATGTGGACCCACCATAGCTGCTTGGTGGACCGGACTGACATGGTTGGGGGACTGGGTATGAGAAGAAGCTCTCCACAAAAGGCAACCCACTCTGTGACTGATCCTCATACTCAGTGGGGGAATGAGGAAGAGCCATATTAGTCGTACCTACCACACTCAGAATTGGAGCTTTGTGTGGCAAATGTGGGTGCACACACTATCCATACCCACTACTTTTCTCCAGGCTCAGGTTACCACGAGTGGTCAACAAGCTCATAACTTTTACTTCCAAATGTGAATCCAAATCACCTAAGGATAGGGTTTGGAATTCAATATGAAAACCAGAGTTGTAGCGAAGGTTAGAAATCAGATTGAAAGAAATGAAGTGCTTGATTGAAGAAGAAGATATAACTTGAAGAATTTCGCTCCAATCCTAGGTTAGCTTCTCACTAAACACCCTAGCGTCTTACCAGGGACAACGTGTCACTACAGCTTTGTTTCTCACAGAATAGTAAAGACTAATTTCATTCAAAATTCTTATATCAACTCTGTACAAGGCAACCCCTTTTATAGAGGGGCTAAGAGGGTTCTAGACCCGATTGGGACTTCCTCCTAGACTTATTAACTTGAATATTTCCAAGGACTTACATTGGGACTGTTTTCACGATAATTAATATATATATATATATATATTATTTTTTCTCAAGGTATCCACTCTCAATGAAACTAAACTTCTCTAACAACCCTTAAACTTCTCAATTCAGATATGTCTTTTATCATCCACGTATGGGTTTTCAAAATAGGCCCATTACAAAAGAAACATAAAAATTCCCAGCCCATGACCCATATAACCCATTAGGCTATTTATTTAACCCATTAATCTAGGATTTGGTCTTGTTCCGGCATGAATACATGTGCTGGAACTTATCTACATCACCTTTCCCTGGCTTGAAAACATTCGACCCCGATGAATGTAAAAGGGCATAATTCTCATAAAGGTCTAGATTGATGTGCTTGAAACCATCTCCATGAATCCATGTACGATCATTTCTTGGTTGACCTTTCCACTTGACAAGGAAAGAGTGATATCCGCCTCCGTTTTGCATTATGGTGAGCTTGTTGTCAATTGACGTTTTCAATATCAACCTGAGCTGAGGAAGCAAACTGTGGCAAGTTGGCAACTGAAGGGTATACTTGGTATCACATTCGATGGTGTGATGTCCTTCATATAGAGTAAGATCAGCAACATTTGGTCGGGAAGCCCAAGAACCCATATTTAAATTATGGATAGCATTCACTTTGAAATCCAAGGGAAGCTGTCTCCCATTGAGAGAACTTGCCCGGATTCTTTTAGAAACACATACATTGTTAGTGCATGGGATCTACCTATCCAATTTGATGTGGGTAGGAGTCCTAGTTGAGCTTCTCTATTTTTTTTTTCCTTTTGGGTCTTTTCGATCCCCTTCTTGTGGTTCCCCATTTGTAGTTCCTGTGCTTTTTGACTATAATTATGAATCTATGAACACCGAAAAAAAGAAAGATCAGCAACATAAAAAATGTTGCTAATAAACTTGTCTGGCGGTCGTCACTCTTGTTTTGCATCAAGTAAACCCAAGTGGTACGGGTGTGACAGTCAATGAATGTGACAAACCACCGATGACTAGAAGTAGAAGAAACCTGAGCAGGAACCCAAATATCTAAATGAACCAAGTCAAAAATACCAGTGCTCCTAATATAAGTAGGTTTATAGGTAGTACGAGCTTGTTTGGCCAGAATACAAGCTTCACATAAAAACTCGTCCTGATTACATTGCTTAAATAAAAAAGAAAATAACTGAGATAATACAACAGTGGAAGGATGCCTTAAACGACGGTGCTACTGTTGTAAAGTACTGATAGTAGAGTAAAGAGAGTGCGGGGTTGGTTGGGTAATGAGTGGAGGCTGATATGCTGTTGGTGATGAAGGACCATCTACAAGAAGGTAGAGGCCACCATGCATTTTACCATGTCCAATCATCCTCCCGCTTTCTAGATCCTGAAAAACACAGTAGAAGGGAAAAAAATAACTTTACAGTTCAAGAATTTTGTAAGACTACTAATAGAAAGTAAGTTTGTAGAAAAATTCGGGACATGAAGCACAGATTGTAAAGTAAGATTTGGGGAGCGACGGACGGACTCCTTTCCCAAAATAGGAGAAAGAGTCCCATCTGCAACTCGGACTGTATCCTGCTCAGAGGAGGGAGAATACATAATAAATGAAGAGGAAGAACTTGTCATGTGATCAGTGGCTCCAGTATCAATGACCCATGGATGGGTGTTATTGGAAGCACACTGACCAGCATAGGATGTACCTGATCGAGCAAAGAATGAACCTGATGGCCCTAAAGCTGACTGATGACCAGTGGTTGCAGCAGTGGATCGTAGAAGATTCCTGAAAGCCTGTAGTTCTTCAGAGGTGAGCACAGAAGATACAACAGTTGGAGGTCCGGGCTATTCACAAGTTTTCATCTGATGTGCCTATGGAATCTTTCCAAACTTAGACTTTTTCTCCCGTCTCTTGGCTTCAAAATCTAGGGGTTTCCCATGTAACTTCCAGCAGGTGTCTATAGTGTGGCGCTCCTTGCCACAGTGAGTACAACAAATAGGTTCCTTAGGAGTGTGTAGAGTGGAGAGCGGATCGCTCAGCTGGTGCAACAGACATCATTGAGATATGCCGTAAGGCCTCATTTTGTAAAATTGCATTAGTCTGCTCCAAAGTTGGGAGATGCTCACGGTTCAGAATTTGTGAGCGGACGTGATCAAAATCAGAGTTAAACCAGCTAAGACTGTATAAACTCTAAGTTTGTCCTTAGCAGTTTTCATAGCAGCAACATTCATTGCCCAAGCGGCTGTAAAGGTATCATAGTAGTCTAGGTCTTGCCACAAGCTTCGGAGTTCTGAATAGTAGTCAGCTACGGAAAGTTCCTTCTGTTTCAGGGACCCAATCTTGACATGTAGGTTAAATATGATGGAGTAATTTCCTATTTGTGAGTAAAACTCCTTAGTAGCAGTCCAAATATGGGCAGCATCAGGTAGTAACACATAGCCCCGACCTATCTTTGGTTCCATAGACCCAATAAGGTAGGTCATCACAATGGAATTCTCAGAGACCTATTTATTGTAAAATTTATCACTTGGGTTGGGTGCTATAAGCGCACCATTAATATATCCAAGGAGTTCTGTGGCAGTAATGGCCATATAGGCTGTCTTGGACCACATAAGATAATTGGTCCCATTCAATTTCACAGGATTTAAAGCAATGGTAGTCAATTCTAATTTTGGTACCTCAGAGGAAGTGGCATCAGATAATCCAGACATGACATAATAATAGATGCCACTAATGTAACAACTTAGATATTTCCCAGTGAAAAAAAAACGACACCGCAAAATCTGTGTCGTATTGATGAGAAGACACAAGTTTTGTCTTTTTTTTTCAGAAGAAGGATTCCGCAAGTATGGGCTGCACTGAGATGGAAAAAAAATTCCGAGAAGAGGTTGCTGCCGATGGTGCTTAGTCGAAGAGAGGCTGCTCACCACAGAGAATTAATATTTCTCACCAAAAAAGGACAAACCACAACAAATAAAAGCCCTAGAATGGCTTGCGGCATATGTTGGCTGAGAAATCTTCCCGTGTCTATGATAAATTTAGTTTTTTTTCAAGAGGAAAAAGGGACTGCAACTTTGTCAATTTATGACATCCTCTTAAATTCCAACCCTAATAATGGGTTAGGAGCTAAGAAAAAGAGGAGAAGGAGGATTTACAGGATGCGGTAAAGAGAGAAGGGGTCAGATACACCTTGCGTTCAGGTTCTCTTGAGAAAGAAGCCTTGTGGCAAGGAGAAAAAAGAAGGGAGGGGAGAGGTGGATCGTGGTCAGGTTCTCTTGAGAGGTAGCTCTGATACCATGTTGAATCAGAGATTGAGAATGAAAGAGTGGGTTGATTTACCTCACCCCCAAATGTCTTATAATCAACTATAATGAGGTAAATAAGGAAAGTAGGTAGAGCTGACCCAGCATACACATTACACATTTAACACATATTAAATGTGTGTACATAGAGTTGTTCCAGCACATACATTACACATTTAACACATCTTAAATGTGTGTACATGAGTTGTCATTCTTATTTTCTTATCCTAAACAGATCCACTTAAATTGAATCGAACCGTGAATCAGTTCATTACTTACAACAATAATGATATCTGCACTCAAATATGACAAAAGCCAGTTATCATTCAAACTGCCTTGGGTGGAGATCGATGTGAGATTTTGAATCTATCTTGGACAGAGACATTTGAGACTGCAACTTTGGCCCAGCACAAACTGGATGCTGTAGAAGGGGTTTTGTCTGGTGATAGATGGCCTTACCTGGAATTTGATCCAATTTCTCATTGTATTGTCTGTTCTGTTTTGATTTTCCTGAGAGTACTTACATTGGAGTGAGAACCCTCAGTTGCTGGATTGTATTTTACTTCTGCTTGAATGTATTTTCTTTCTTCTTCTTTACCATTATAAAATATATTCTTGAATTCTTCTAAAAGCACAAATTTATTAACAACAAAGGCAAAGTTTGACAATCCATCTTTTGGGAGGGGAATAAGACTCACTGCATATCAATTTAGGCGTTTGAACCCTCAAATTTCTGTGCTTCTTGGATAATGTATTCTTTATCTCATCAATATTGTCCTGTCAGTTATGAAATGAAGGTTATGGAATTGTATCTAGTCAGTTTCTTCCAAAAACTTGCAGTCAGGTTTTTCTTTTCCACTGGACAATCTTAGTGGCTCAGTGATGTCTGTAATACTGTTTATCGTTGTCACAGACACCTAAAGCTTCTATTGATGTTAAAGACCTAAGAGTTGACATATCTAAAGATGGCGGATCCAAGCCAACTTTATCTGTAAAGCTGCATTTTCTTCCTTTGCTTGTTCACATGGGTGAATCACGTCTAAGTTATGACCAACCCTCCAATTATAATCAAGAAGGATGTATTTCTGCTGCCCAAGTACCTTACACTATGATGGAGAGGGCCTCTGCACCTTTTATTTGTGAGGAATTATCACTTTCTTGTGAATTTGGGCATGATAGGTGAGTTTGAAAACTTTGAATTGTTCATTTTCTTATTTTTTTGTGTAACACTGATGTAAAACTAATGTATATTTGGTCAATTTGAAGATAGAGTAATTTTTCATGCTTAAGTATCATGTGGTATTAGAAGTGTAAAGAAATTCCAATTTTGAGAATTATTCTCTTATACTAAAAATATGTTTTCTTATCTACAATGGGAAGGCTTAGTTGATGAATGAAAAGAAGATTGACAAAATGGACAACCCCCCCCAAAAAAAAAAAAAAAAGAAAAAAAAAAAGAGAGAAAATAAGATTGCAACTACACAATGAGTGTATAACCTACATCAACTGGATAGGATTTTATTTATCCGAAATAGAAGAAGGCTGTATGAAAGTCATGAAGAATTAAGAAGAAAAGGGAGTTACCTAGAACCACATTTGGCATTGCTAAGGATCAAAGATTGGGTAAGAAACTTCTAGGGGTTAGCTCAATTGGCAAGGAACAACACCTCACAATTATTAGGTCATGAGTTCAACTCTCCTTGGGGCTAAGGATGTAAATGGATAGCCAAAATCCGAATTCGATTCAAACCCGCATCCGTTTAGGGGAATCCGAATTTGAACAATCGGATTTGGATGCGAATTCAGATAAGTGGGAAGGGATTCGGAGGTGGATTTGGATATCACTCTAAACGAGCAGATATAATCGGCTCCAATCTGTTTAGGGTGTAGCCTTAAGTAAAATATAGTATATAACAAAACAGGTAAGTATAATATAGTATATAACATAATAAGTAAGGGTAATATAGTAAAATGGAATAGGGTTTTATACTTTTATTGTTTTCTTGAGAGAGCAAGGATTTCGTCTCTTACCTAAGGAAGGTGAAAAGGCTGGGAGGAGATATGGGGAACAACAGTTTCGAGCATGGTGGTAATCGTGGCTATGCAGATGGTGGTGATCGTGGCCATGAAGATGGTGGTTTTCGTTACTAGAACTGGAGAAACTAGGGTTAGATGGGGAATCAGGGATGTTTTACGGTTGGATTTGATGAGAATGTTTAGGGTTTGTCTTCGACCCTTCTTCCCCAAAAGAGCTGAAACCCTCCGCCTGAGACACGAGCCTCATTTACTCTCTGTATTTGAGTACCACCTCAACGGCGAGCGAACGGCAAGGAAGGAATCTTTCCATTCTATCTGGGTACATCTCTCTCTCTCTCTCTCTCTCTCTCCCTCTCCCTCCCCCTCTCTTTCACCTACTTTTTCATGGTCTGAGATCGGTCAGACTTCATTAGGATTATATCCAAAGAAATGCTGCTTGATTTTTAGTGGGTGTTTGATTTATATTGGTTTTGATTAGTAAATCCTGTTTTATAAAGTAAGATTGATTTTACAAATTTCACCTCTTTCAGTCTGACTTTTCACAATCAATTTGACTGAACATGAGGAGAAGAGGGTAACAGAGAAATGAGAATTAGGAAATGGCAATGTGGTGGAACGCCACCACAGGTGGGCTGAGTAGGGCCATGGCGCTGGTGAAGCCTAGGGCTTCTTCATCATCTTCACCTGCAACTACCAAGAGATTACACTGGTAACAAAATGTCCGTGAGGACAGAGCCCAAGACTAGATCCCTGCCGTCATCTTTGCCCAACAATTCTACCCTAACAGCAGTAAGTAACATTAGCAGAACAGTGTCCTGGAAGCATCGCATCACCACCGAGAGGTAACATACTCCATACTCAAGTCAGTAAATGGCATTGAGAATCGGATTCGAATAGGATTTTAACTGGAAATCCGGTTAAGAATCGAATTCGAATTCGAATTTGTTTTTTATACCTCTGCCAGATTTTGGATCGGATTCGGATAGGATAATTGATAATCAGATTTGAATTTGGATAGTGATGTGTCTGATTTGAATTCCATCCGTTTACATCCCTACTTGGGGCATACCTATCCAAAAAAAGAAAAAGAAAAATAGAATTGGGTAAGTAAATATTTTTTTTGGGTGAATGAGGAAACTTATTAGAAAAGGGTGAAAGCGAGCAGCAAGCTACAAAGAAAAACAACAAGCTCTGTTTTCTGAACCGAGCCAGAGTAGTGTGCTGGCCTTTTTCCACAGGCCGCTCTGCTAATATACAATGCGGAATCCCTCAAAGGGGAGAGCCTGGATCAAATTGAAAATACAATCAGAAGCAAAGTGAGGTCCCATCCACATAGTTGGAAAGGTAGCTTCCATGCGTTAACCAAGAATCTATTCCTAGGGGAATCAGAGCAAGTAGTACCACAAGTGGTGATGCAGCCTTGAACCTCAATGGAGATGCAACTCCAGATCTGGTTGAGAGTTCTAGATGGTCCAAGTTCAAAGGTTATGCTTCTTCCAAATGTTGAAAATTGTTGTATAGAAGGCCAACTTCCCATGGGAATCATAGGGTGACTTGCCTTCGAAAATTTTACTCACCCATCTCCATTCTCTGACAAAGGAATTTGATCTGCCTGTGAGAAGGCCAGTTGCGGAGGAGGATTCCTTCCCAGAGCTGAGAAGAGAAAGGGCAGCCGAAAAAAAATGGTTGATGTCTTAATAACATAACCTACAGAGTGAGTAGTTGGGCTGGATGGAGATTTTTCTGCACTAAAGGAAAGTACGAGTTGGTTAATCAAACTCTTCATTATAACTGCATCCAAACAGTTTTAATCATTGTTTGGGGAAGAAACCTCGGATGTGGTTGCAAACTACCCTCAGAAAGGTCTACCTAATGTCTATGAGAAAAGCATTTTCTTAAATTGTTGGTAGAAATATTGGAGAGATGTTCCCAAGTTAGGGCCAAGCTATTCAAGTCCCCATCTCTCAAGTGCTTGAAGGAAAAAGAGAGGCTATAAGTTGAGAACAACAGTATGGCTGCTTCGAGGTGCTACTTGAGTTCATTTTCTCGAGTTGTTTACATTCATTAGATGCTTCTCTACTTAACCACTAATGAAAGCCTTAGGAATCCATGAGAAATCAGTAAAGGGTTAAGCCAATTAAACCACAATCCTTGTGGATAATGGGCTTGAATTGTTCATTTAACAAACAAGAGGTAGACAAGCTCTATAGGTTTATTAGAAAATGGCAATAATGCAGTTAGATGGGTATGGGCTTTTATTTTGGGAACTAATTGTAATGTGCTCAATCATAAAGCCCAAATCTTAGGTCTAAGGGTGGAGATTAACTTATGATTCATTAGTCCGAGCAATCGCGGGCCTTCTTTGGGCAATGTTTTCTAGACCAAGGGTCATGTGGGGAGTATTAATCCTTTATTCTATCTCTAAACTGTCAACTCATTTGTGGTTATTAGCTTGGAAGAATAAGAAGTCAAGACTCAAGAGTCCTGGTTGATTACTCTCGTTGGGAGTTTTAGAGTTCTAGATGGTTAATCTTTTGTCTTTTCTATTATTTTGCAGTTTGCAAACAGCATTGTAACCAATTACATGATTTAGTGAATTGAACAGATTGAAATTTGTTATTCGTTTAATAGTTTTACTACCGGTAGAGATGGTTTGAGATTGCAATTTGCTGGCTAGCGAAACCAAAAAATGCCAGCGAAATGGCAAAATCCCTTGTGATATCCAGTATTCTAGGCAGTAAATTTCGGTCGGTCATTTCACCAAACATTTCTTTGGCTGGCGAAATGAAAATATGTTGGTGAAACAACAAAATCCCTAGCGAAATCTGGTATTTTCTGGCAGTAAATTTCGATCGGTCATTTCGGTGTTCAAATGACATATTTTGGGCTGAATTATGAAAACTGTAATTAAGCATCTATAAACATGTGTGAACATTTAGATTACAAAAAAACTTATCCAAAATGGTGGTTTGGCTTTTGGCCCTCGGTTGATAGTGTACGCTGTACACTGCTAGGCTGCTATCAAGGACTTAAGTATCTGTCCTTATTGAACTGCAACAGTTGATATGTATCCATAACGATTGATACAGATACAATACAGGCCAATACATACTATGCCTTAAACAATAAAGTTATCGAACTATATCAGATCGATACTAAAGGATTCGTCTCCTCTCATCTCTTCCATTTCTCTCTCTTTTTTTTTTTATCTTAACCGAGGTTCTAGAACTCGGTTTCGAGGCCGGTTTTGATCAGCCTCAAAACCGAGTTGGCCCATGGTTTGACCGAAACCATGTCCAAACCTGGGATTTTTCTTGGGTCAACTCGAAATCTAGGTTTCGAGGCCCAAAAGTTGTGTTTTGGTCTTGATTTGTTTTGTGTAGCCTATTTTAACCAGTTAACACCTATTCCCTCAATTACTTTTAGGGAAAAAAAAATACCAAAATGGTATTGTGGATCCAAGTTTTCGAGTGTACACCAAACGATGCTGCACAATAATAGTCTAAAGTTTTATTTATGTCTAATATCATTTAAGTAAATGTTTCATTTACTTAAGATATTATTGATTCATAAATAAGCAAACACCAACCATTTGAATCCAATAAAAGAAGTTTAGAATTCAAATTCCGAAAGGATAAGAAATCAACTTTCCAGTTCAAGAACAAAAAACAATATTTTTTATCGTGGGGGCATTTTTCAACTTTCAAATGAGAATTATTCTCCTATTTAAAAATTCCATAAATCTTATTGGAGTTAAACCTCCCTAAAAACTGAGATTGCTTGAATCCAAGTTATATTGAAAGAGTTATGCTCTGGTTAAACCTTGTTCGGAGTATGTAAATACTATTTAAAGTCACTTGAATGGATATAAATTTTTAGGCATCAAAACAAATGATTTGGCGAACTCGTTGTTTTTAGTGTGTTTTAATATAATAAGATTTATGAAACTTTTAAATTGGAGAAAAGGCTAGCATTTGAATGTTGAAAATTCCCTCGTGAGCGAAAATCCAGTTTTTGATCTTGAACTTGAAAATTGACTATTTATCTTTTTGGAATTAAATTTTAAACTTTTTTATTTGATTCAAATAGGGGTGTTTGTTTATTTATAAATAATATCTTAAGTAAACATACTTAAATGATATTAGACATATATAAGTGGTGCCTAATAATTGTTTCTGTGTACTGTTTCTTTAGCTATTCTCACTTGTAAGGTTGATACCAAATTCTGAGCTTTGAAACTGACAGATTTCAATCCAAGTTTTGACAGGTTATGATCGAACCTGTATGTTTTTTAAATAATATACACAATTGAGTTAAATGTTAGAAAAGCATAAACTTTTGTTTTTTAATACACACAAGATTCACTACATGACTGTATCTAAACATTACACAAGGTGGAATTAAATGTTAGAAAAACAAAAGCATCAACTTTTGTTTTTTTAGTACACTCATGATCCCGTGCATATCAATCTATCTAAACTATATACAAAAACAAAGCAAGATGTTAAAAAGCATCAACTTGTGTTTTTAATACACATTTATGACAGCATATGTAAACAATATACTCAATCAAATAAAAATGTTAGAAAATGAATCAATTTTATAATAAAAATAAAACATGGTGAACTCAGATTTATTTAAAACTAACAGGTAAATCACAGTATTCATGAGGTATGTAATCACCTCTCTCATACGATACCTGATACTGATACTGATACCGATATTAGAAGCCTTGCCTGCTGTTTATACTTACTCTGATACAACTTGTTCTACACATTGGCCAGAACCCTAAATGGGTGACACATCTCCACTCCTTTATCCTGGCTTTGGACTGGCTATGTGAAAAGCAGAGGCAGAATTTGATGTCATAGTAAACAATATAGGAAAATGGTGGATAAAATAAGATTGAATTTTCATGTGGGTTGTGGCTAGTGGGAGATAGGGTTTTATTGTGGAATAGTCCTACCACTGCTGGAATCTTAAACTTTTGTTGTATGATGGTTTATGAAAAAAATGTTCGGGTCTGGTATGAGGAATGCTTAAAAAATGTGGTAGGATGTGTCTATGGTGAGCATGAGGGAGCTTGAACTTGGCCGTGGTGGCCAGTTAGCAGTGTATCCCGGTGCACTTCGTTCAGCAGGACGTATAGAATGGTTTGAGCGCTTACAATCCCTCTCCTACAACACCAAAAAAAAGCTGGCTGAACTTTTAAGCCAAGCCTCCACTCCCCTTTCTCCTCCAACAGACAACCTTCTAGAGATGTGCTTTTTGTGTTCTGAATTCTAAAACTGTGGTCTTGATAATGCTTGATTTGTAAATTAACAGTTCTTTATTTCATTCTTTGGTCACAGGGAAGCAGGTGTTGTAATCAAGAATTTGGATATTACAAGTGGCGAAGTCATCATGAACCTGAATGAGGAATTGCTTGTGAAAAAGAAGATGCCAGAAACCTTTCTTCAGGCAGATGTAGGTGGAGAGACAACGTTAGACCATGGAGTAGCTAAAAAGTTGCAAAAGAAGCAAAGTGCAATTATTTCTTTAAAGAAGTACAGTTCTATGTTTCCAGAAAAGGTTAGTGGACTTTATGTGGAACTTAATGAATATTGAGTAGGCATAAAAAACGGGAATACTTCTAGCGCCTGTCTGGTCCTCATCCCCGTCTCATTTCATCTCTCTTGAATCTTGTCCTTTTTGGCAGTTTTCCAGTGTCATTATTTAACTGCTGCTGATGTTTTTCATTTAGGATTTGGTAATTCTAAAACTGGATAAGCCTGCTATTAATACTGTTTCAAGGACAAGGAAAAGATTCTATTGACTTCCCCTCTATGAATTGGTTGTACTCTTGGTCCGATGAGGCACTCTCTTCAAGTTGTCCTTCCTTATTTGCCCCTGATCTACCCCTCCTATTGTTGACAGTATGTTGAAGTGCTTCAACCGCAGCCTTCTCTTTCTGGTACTGTTTTGATTCAGCTATGCATAAAACTACTCACTTTGTTTGGTAATTTAAAAGTAACTGTGTTTTTCAAAATTGGGGTGAATCTTCTTTATTGTTTGATATATTACTTTTAGTTATTTTTTTAACTAATTGCCACTTCACCTTCTGTGCATCCTCCCAATCTTCAGCCATGTTTGGTTGTTTCTTACTGCTCGCCTTTTGCCCCATTCCATTGTGTCCTCGAGACAATTTCTATGTTGTCCCAATGTGCATGATCGTGGTACTTTTCTCCGTGGTCACATTTATTGTGGTTATTTGTTGAATCCCATGAGTGAGAGTAAATCTTCTTGGCATCTGTGAATTAAAGTTGCTGCCTTTTCACAATTGTCAAAATTATCTTTCCGTCTTTTAACAATTATCAAAATAGTGTTGCCGTCCTTCAACAATTACAAAAAAAAAAGTTGCATCTTTTTATTGTTCCCTGTGTATGGATTTATCAGGGGAACATATGCATTGTACTTGTTGGGGACCAACTAGAGATCTTTATACAATGAACACAAGATTGTCGCCCCTTGTAACAAACCAATTCTGGTGGAGATAAATGTGGCCAACTTGAACAGGTGGAAATGCAGAAAGATAAGACACTACATACTGATCGTTCCGTGGAAATGCAGGTCTAAGGAAGACATTTAAGTTATTAGCTGACCTTATCTCACTGTTTCTTCTGGAGCAATAGGATCATGTTAACTTGCATGGGAATTCACTTCCTTGAGGCACAGTAAGAAATTGCGGATTGATTTCTCTTTTTTGATTCTGTGAGTGCTGGTATGCATGGTTCTAGGTTTCGGGCCTGGCCGAAACAAAACCCAGTGTCGAAACTCAGTGTCGATACCTTGAAACGAGATCCGGCATGTCTCGGTTTCTTTTCTGACCGAAAAACCTTGAAACTGAGATTTAGTTCCTTGGTGGTATGCATCCTAAACTGGAGAGGCCTTTGTTTTAGTGTTACTCCTTGAGAGAATTTAATGCTGCTGTAGCAATTTCATTTAGTGATTTGAGTGATGTTCTGTTGGAGGATGATAATATCGTGTTAACTTACTATAAAACCCTAGGCAATGCAATGTGATGGCTTGGTTAGTGGTTCAGGTTGGTGCACAATGTTGTGGGTTCATATGCTAGCATTATAATCCAGAAAAGAGAAATGGTGTATGATTAACGAAAGGACACTTAAGCTGTTGCTTTATCAACTAGGTGCATGTCCAGAACCATTGGTGAATGTCTAGACGTGTTTAGTTAGACGATTATACCACAATTAGGCTTGTATTGCTTGCACATCCTGGGATGTTGCCTATGTGATGCCTTTACAACACTAATTGTGTCTATGGAACATACAAAGTAATTGGGAATAGTCTCACTCTCATAAAGTTACAAACACTTTTTAAAACCTTCACTTACTGATAAATTCTTTTTCCTGCCATCAATCAGGAAAATTCTTGCAGACCATTGAGCCTGTTAGGTTTGGTCTTGGTGCATTTGTCACCCAAGATTTTCTTGCTTGATAAATTATGACAGACTTTATGATGGAAAGTAAAATATATGTTTTGAAGTCCGAGCCGACTGTCCTTTTCCAGATTTCATACATATTCGTTCTTCTGTGAAGAACTGCTAGAAACAACCCATTCGGTACGATGGGAAACCCCCCATTTGTACATATAGCAAGACTTTCTGTCATGCTAGCGATGCCTGTGTTTCGAAGAACACCTCCCAGATGGGACCTTCCGGTTGGAAGATAGCTGGAAAACCTCGTACAAAAAGACAGGAAAAAATTGCAGCGACTGCCTCAGCCGACGGGAAGGATGCATAAACGAGAATTGCAAATGGAGAAGGTACAAAGGTTGAGGTCGGTGAAGAGACAGTGTTAGGACTTACCTGTTGAAGGCTCTGACAAAGGAGGTGACCCAGGACTCGATGCCATCCCAGTAAGGAACAGATTCAGAACCTTGGAAACCCTGGAAAATGTAAACGGGGATCAGAATGACGAGATTTACCATCTTGATGATAGAAATACTACTATGACCTCCGCCCTAAAGAAATTGAATGCTATTTCAAGCATACTTGCTGCTCTGTGTACCACATCTGGTTCGAGAGAAACTTGAGACGTTGGACGGCCAAGTCCAAAACGCTTGACCAAATTTGGGAATCTATTGGGTTTGATGTTCGAGGTGCTATCTTGCCTTTTAGATCCCTCCCCCTGGACACTGTAAGAAATTGATACATTTCATCTGTTTGGAATATGTCTAATCTCTGATCTCGGGTGCTCTGTTTTGTGGTTTTGGTTGCTTTTTAGCTTTTGTCTTTTGTTTGTAAGGAGCCTGGCTCTATCGCTTTGATACGCAGGTTTGTCTCTCCCTTCTTGGGTGTTGTTAATATATTCTTTTATTCACCCAACAAAAAAAAGTGAATGATTCTATTAATACAAATGGTATAAATGACCTCTACATTACTGCTATATATGCCGCTAATATGTCAAGTGAGCGTAGAAGACTTTGGGAGGACTTAAGCTCGATTCACTCTGCTATGGGAGGCAGTCCTTGGGGTTTGATGGGGGACTTTAATGTTGTCAGATATGCTGATGAAAATATCGGAGGTCATTTTGATGAGAATTTGGTAGGAGAATTTGTGAGATGTCTTGACTACAATGGTATGGTTGACCTCAAATGGGTGGGATGAAATTTACTTGGAATAACAGAAGAATGGGTGACCAAAGGGTCTCTTGTAAACTCGAGAGAGTTTTGGTCAATGATAGCTGGTTATCTCTTTTTAGTACCTCAGAGGCTTGCTTTGAATCCAGCGGGATCTCCGACCACTGTCCGATCATGCTCTCCTTGTCTCATTATATTTCGTTTGGCCCTAAGCCATTCCGATTTTTTGACATGTGGACTGGTCGTTAGGATTTCTTGGCGGGTTGTGACAGAAGCTTGTGCGCGCATTTTTTCGGATACCCACCAACCATTGGTCAGATACGCTCAGAAACTTAGAGAAGTCAAGCGAGCCTTTGTGTCTTGGAAGTTGGAACAAAAGAAGCTTTGGAAACATTTCCAGTGCAGTGCAAGAGTGCAGGAATGAATTAAGCGCCGTGCAGTTGAGATTACAAATTCCAGGGAGCGACAACTCCTTCGCAGAGATAGAAAAGGGGTTATCCATTAAGCTGGCCTCCTTAGTGACTCAAGAGGAGAGCTTCTTTAAGGAAAAATCTAGAATCAGCTGGCTTAAGTTTGAAGATTAGAACACAAGCTACTTTCACAAATCAGTCAAAACTAGCCAAAACCGAAATCATATTTCATCTTTGCTGGCGGAGGATTGTCACATGATTTCATATGGGAATTAAGAAGGTGGTGGAAGATTACTTCTCTAATCTCTACTGCCCGACCGCTCTTTCCTCGTTGGATAGTATTCACTTGGATCTATTTGACAAAGTTCTCTTTGCTGATCAAAGTGCTAAGTTGGATATCATTTCGGATGAAAGGGAAATTCTTACAGCTATCAAATCCTTGAAATCTCTGAAGGCTCAAGGCCTTGATGGTTTCAACATGGGTTTCTTCACTGCAGCTTGGGATGTTGTTAACGGAACCTTCTTTCTGCTGTTAGGAGCTTTTTCTCTAACCCAAGGCAGATAAACGAAGTCAACCAAACTTTCTTATGCCTTATTCTGAAGAAGGAGGGTGCAGATGCTATTATTGATTTTCGGCCAATCTCTTGTTGCAACACCATGTTCAAGATTATTGCCAAAATCCTGGCTCTTATGATGAAAGAAGTGGTGGGGGATTTTGGTAGTCCTTGTCATTCGGCCTTCATTTACGGCCGTAACATTATGGATAATATTATGATTTGTACAGACTTGGTTCGGGGTTTTGACATGAAAAATCATTCTCCAGCATCTATGTTAAAGATTGACCTCCAGAAAAGCTTATGACAATGTGAGATGGGAATAACTACAAGAAGTGTTCACCAAAATGAAGTTCCTAGAGCGCTTCTCCCAATGGATCCTAAGTTGTGTCTCTTCAACTAAATTCTCAGTGTTGATTAATGGAAGTCCGGTAGGGTTCTTCAATGCTAAGCGGGGTATTAGACAAGGCTTCCCTTTGTCGCCCCTTTTGTTTGCGATCATCTTGGAAGCTCTATCTCGATATTTCCAAATCAGTGCTTGTCAACATCATATTGATTTCTTTCCCAGATGCAAGGAGATAAATCTCACCCATTTGGCCTTCGCGGACGATATCATGATTTTCTCGAAAGGTAATGCCAAATCTCTTTCAGCAATTTTTGATGTCCTTTGGTCCTTCAGCTCTATGTCGGGTCTTTCTATAAACAAGCACTCTCTCTTTCTCGCTGGGATCGATGAGCCGGGTATTGAGAATCTCAGAAGAATTGTGGATTTTTCTCTTGTAAAATTGTTAATCACTTACCTCGGACTGTCCTTGATTGCTTCTAGACTTGATGTTCATCATTGCTCCCCTATCCTTGACAGGCTAAGGAAAAGACTTTAGCTATGGAAAGCTCAACTCTTATCTTATGCAAGAAGTTTGGAACTGATCAGGTCAATCATGCAAAGCTCTTATCTTTACTGGACCGGAGTTTTTGGCCTTCCGAATTCGATTGGTCAGAAAATTGAAAGTCTTATGAGTGCATTTTTATGGAAAGGGGCAGACAATAACAAATTTTTTCATTCCATCGGTTGGGCAAAAGTCTGCTTGCCAAAGGAAGAGGGTGGCCTGGGTATTCAAAGAATCAAGGAGGTCAACTTAGCTTGTATCATAAAGCTGATTTGGCGTGTGGCGGAGAAAAAAGATTGTATTTGGGTGAAATGGATTTACAGCAGGTATCTGAAAAAAGAGTCTTTATGGACAATTGCTATGAGTGTGGATTCCTCTTGGGTTTGGAGGGCAATTCTACACCATAGGCAGTTGGCTCTCCCCTACATTAGATCCTTTATTGATGATGGAGCTTCTACACTTCTATGGCTTGACAATTGACATCCTCATGACGTTCTTGTGTTGGCTTATGGGGAAAGAATTAGAGCTGATTTTGGGCGGGACAGGTTAATTACTGTTTTTTCTATCCTATTAGATGGAGCCTAGTGCACTGGTAGAGAATCTTCTTCTCGTTTGACACAGCCTTGGGAAACCCTTAATGTTATACACCGTTGATCCACAGGGAGTAGGGATATCATTACTTGGACTACTACCTCCAATGGTGTTTTCTCCACCTCTTCTGCATGGGAGATAGTCAGATCTAGAAACACGCAGGTTGCCTGGTTCAATGCGGTTTGGTTTCAAGGGCATTCTCCTCGTCACAGCTTTATCCTATGGAGAGCAATGATTCAGACTCTTCCGACGAGTTCCTTGTCGCATGACCGAGGTACTATCCCCAACTCTTATTGTGGTCTTTGTTGGCTGGGGAAGAAGACATCCATCATCTCTTCTTCACTTTCCCGTTTTCCAATAAAGTCTGGGAAAAGATCCTTGGAAAGTGCTGGCCTAATCGTAAAAGAATCCGATCCTTTGAGCTTTAGTGGAATTGGCTAACCGAGAAATTCAAGGATAGAAACTCTTGTAACACGGTAGCCATGCTTGCCTTCATTGCATCTGTGTACCACATCTGGTTTGAGAGAAACCTTAGACGGGAGATGGCCAAATCTAGAACATTAAGTCAAATTTGCGAAGCTATTGGGTTTGATGTGCAAGGAACTATTTTGCCTTTTCACTCCTCCCCTCCGGAACAGCTAGGAATAGATTCATTTTGTCTTCTTGGAATTTGGCTGATCCCTGATTTGGGTATTATTCTGGTTCATCCTTTGTTTGTCTGGGCTAATATCTCTGTTTTGTAAGGAGCCTGGCTTTATCTATTGGATTCCCAGGTCTGTCTTCCCTTTCTTGGGGTGGTGTTAATACATTTATTTATTCACCCCAAAAAAAAAAAAAAAACTGCTATTTCTTATTTCTTGAATATGGATTTCCTAATAAGGGTTGTTGTGCTTTATATGTTTAACTGAAGAGCCGTGAATCAGGTACAGAATGTACACAATCAGGTTTAGGAGGACCCTTCTCAGAAAAGATTTCACATTTGCCTGACGGTCTTGGGGTTGGTAAAATGGCTTATTGCATTGCTCTGGCAAGTGGAGAGAGTACTTGCTTCTCCACTGCAGACGTCTTCCTTATTAAGACAGCTTATTGTTATTCCGTTGAGATGGGAAGCACTCGCACTTCTGATGTGGGTGGCATGTTTTTTGGAAGTTGAGGGATCATGCCCGGTGCATTTTAGCCCAACTGTTTTCAGATCTATGCTGGCTGAAATCAGAGCATACATTCAGCATTGGTATATTCCCTCCATTAGGGTTCAGTATTTGGAAGTCAAAGTCAACTCGGCATCATTTATAGGATGGTTGATCTTATATATCAGAGATCCATGGAGATCTGGTGATCTACTCATCTTACTATGACAGTCAGGTCTCCATCAGCTTGAACTTCTTTTCCTCCAAGGGCACAGTCTTGCAACTCTTTGGCAGATGAGCTAGCCAAAGGTGCAGTGATCAGGCACTTGATGTACATTGAGCCTCTCCGTAGTGTGTGGAGACCTAATTTATGGTTTTGCGACTCTTTAGCAGATGAGCTAGCCAAAGGTGCAGTGATCAGACACTTGATGTACATTGAGCCTTCCCTAGTATGCAGTCATCTAATTTACCTGGTTCTTGCCTTTAGAGTTTTCTGGTTACCGCTATTAACAAAAGAGAGAAGAAGCTACATCAGAAGGCAATCCAATTGGAGGGAGCCAAAGGTGAGAAGATCAAGAATACAACATTCAGCTTTCAGGGAAGCTCCTGTCCACTTGAGTTGGGTAGGTAGTTCCCAAGTGCTAACAACAAGTCTATTACGAGGTGAATCGGAGTAGGGTCTAGAGTTGGATTTGATGTATCTACAAACATCGAAAGAGATGTACTTCCAGATCTGACTTAAGTCTCCCGGATTCGCCAGCCTAGTTTCTGGGGCTGTGCTCCATTCATATATGGTTTACTCTATCTGTCTGAAGTTACCACTCTCTGTTATTGCTGGGTGTACTCATATTTTTTTCTTCTTAATGATGGCATATATTAATTGAAAAACTAAGACTGTCTGGATATGGAATCTTTAACTCCCAATTATCTATTATAAGATTGAACTGAAGAAAACTACCGTGCAGGTAAATGATGGAGCCTGAATAATACAACCCTGGTTTAAACTTGGGCCAGAATTTAGTACTAGTTTGGGTTGGGCTTCGACTTTTGGGTTTATTTATTGTAATGGGCGGACTTGTATGGCCCAATGGTGGGCTATTAAGAGGGTATACGAAATTATTATTTTATTTTTGGTGGGTCCCATTTTTGAGTTAGTTTAGGAACTTTGGAGTTCTTCTAGTTACTTAGTTAGGAAAGTCTTAGTAGTTAGAGTACTTGAGTTAATCTGGGAGATTTTCTGTTATTTATTTCCTAATTTTTAACCAACCCATCTTTACTGTATGTAATTTGAGTAGTGGATTTGAATTAGTTTGTTTGAAACAGATTGTTATCTCTGTCCTTTCTTCAGTTACTATTCATGCTACTGTTCACATTCCCATAACGCCCCTTGTCTCTTCTCTATTTTCTCTCTTTCTTTCACCAATGCAGGCTACTAAAACCAGCATCAGCAAGCCTTTCTCGCCTTTTTTTTATCAGGAAAAATAGTTTAGATCTGAACCTGTGGACCAGCTGATCTGATTTCTGATTCCTTGACTGGAATCTAGTATTGGCTGGCTGCTTCACTAAATATTATTGTTCTTTTTTTGTGATTTCTAACAATTTGATTGGAATAAACGTTAGGAAAGATACACAAGAGTGACAAAAGGGAGAGGAAGCTGAAAAGAAAAGAAAAGCAAGAAGCCACTAACAAAATAAAACTCCGCAGCGGTTTCCTCCATACCCTAGCTGTCTACTCCTCAACTCTTTTCCTTTTACCACTAATTGATCAAGAACAACCCAAAATCCTCAAAAAATATCTTAATAAACACTGTGTATTCTGTTTTCTCTGGGACAATTTTTTTCTACAACTGAAGCTGATTGATTACCTTCTTCCACTTTGTAACTGTTTTCTACGTTATTATGAAAACAGTAAGTTATGGCCACTGTTCTGTGGAAGAAGTTATTATCTTATGTGGTGGATTTATCTTTAAAAATACAAGTCATGGACCCAATCACTCAATGGAATACACTTGTATTCTCATATCGATTCAATGCGGTGGAAACTTTATAAATCATTTTATTTTAATACTACTAAAGGACTTAGATTTGAACTACTTGCTGAAATTTGTGGTTTGCATTTATTTTCCTGTTATTTTTTCATAATTTGTCGACACTGTAAGATTAGTTTACTTTTTCTATTCCATGCAGTTGGTTGTATGTTTTAACTAGTGATTAAGCTGGAAATGAAAAAATTTGTTGTGGTAATTTTTTTTTTTGGGTGACTGATTGTGGAAATTTAATTAACAAAAGAAAATTTTCTCTGGAAGGTTAGCTTCAGTTTGCCAAAACTGGACGTGAAGTTTGAACACCGGGGGCAAGATCTTGTCATTGAAAATAATGTCATGGGCATTCATCTGAGAAGCAGCAAGTCAGTGTTCAATGAAGACATGGGAGAGAGCACACGCTTTGATTTCCAAATGGATTTCAGTGAAATTCATGTACTTGTTGGTTGTCCTTTAAATTTGTTGTAGCTTTTTGTAGAATAGTAATCAATTAATAGCTTGCCAACTTTTTGATATTAATGTGTTCTGGATTGGATTTTCAGCTTCTTAGAGAAGGTGGCACTTCTGTCTTGGAGATATTGAAACTTGCTCTTGGTTCTTCTGTTTCTGTTCCAACACAGGTAAGCCTTTAATAATGCAACTTGCAATTATTACAATATCAAGCTTATGTTCAACGGCATGATTAGTACCCATTAAATTATTTGATTATGAAGTAGTCCTAATATTTTTCTTCTGTTTCGTCATTTGTTTCATCCATGGTTTCTCTATCCTTGATTTTACTTACTTTTTTCTAGATATGACTATGTCAGGAGAAATGGGTTACAGCTAGTTACTTCATGGCTTGGACAGATACAACCTGCACCTTGGAATTCCTTGGTGCATGCACCACTCTTCTTTGTTATTGTATGCACAGAGCCCCACACAATATTTTCAATTTAGATGTTTCTGCAATTCCAATTGGTTCTGTTACATCTACTCTTACCTTTGAGTCAAAGTTTGGATCCAAGGCTGCAATGTTATTAGGCACCTTCTTTAGCTATCCCTTGAAGTTCATGCCTTGGACTGCTCTATGTGTTTGGAAGCCTTTGATGTCTTTGTTTTAGTTCTTCTCCCTTTATCTTTTGAACGAAACATGCTACTTGATGAGAATATAATTGGGCCTCTCCCTTGACTGGGTATTCCTTCGGCTTATGGATCCAATGTTGATTAATGTATCTGAGCTTAATAAGCTGAATTTTGTTGACTGGACTATTGATAGGTACAGTTTCATATTTTAGAGATCCATCTGCTTGCTGAATCTTGCTGTTATGATCAGCGATTAAACTAGGCAGGCCTTCGGTAAGTTGGAATTCTCCATATACCTCATTAGCCCCATTACCTGACCCTACCCCAAGTTTTTTATGCTATGCGGCTTTTGCCACTGGGTGATATTCATCCCTGGTTAAACCAAAATATTCGCCAAATTTGACCGAATTGGGACTACACCATAGTTGTCAAGGCGTCACCTAGGCATCCAGGTGGTAATATATGGGCTAGGCGATGAGTTGCCTTGTGTATGTTCAAAAGGCGACCGCCTAGGTCGCCTACCTTGGACACCCTAAAGGCCTAGGCGGTTGCCTTGTTGCAGATGTATAGGTAAATCATTAATTAAATGAAAATTTTCACGTACCTCCCTTAAGGTTTCCGCTTATCGGCAATTCAATCCTCCCCCATTATCGTCCACACACTGTTAAGTTCCCTAACACAAAAGGTTAAAAGAGTTTTTTACCTTTATACTAAAAACCAGTCCGAAAGTACATTATAGTCTCGCTCTTACATTCTTGTTTCTTACTTTTTTTTTTTTTTTTTTTTTGCTAACGACGGGTATCCAGGCCATTGGCCTGACTAATCCCTCGGGCCCATACTGACTCCACGACCGAATAGACCGGGTCATTTTAGGGTTGAATGAGAACCATTCCACTTGCACTCATAGGAGGAAAGAAAGAGCACTTAACACCCCCCGTGTGAGTGGCCCTAAGGTAGTAAGAAGAGTTGAACTCAGTATCTTCTGCTTCCTGAGGCGTAGGCTCCTTCCTGACTCAGCTACCCCCTTGTTTCTTACTTGAATGCTATTATGTTCTTTCTTAATTTATTGATTTGTTCTTTTTTTTTTTTTTTTTTTAATTTTATAAATATGCTCCTTTATGTGCTATAGTTTATTCATTATTTGTTGGTTTTCTCATATTAATTAGGTTATACCTTAAATGTTGTTTCTTTATGTATCATACTGCATATATATAAACATTAATATAGCATTGAAATTTTAGAAACAAAAAAAATGCATCGGAAACGCCAGGCAACGTTTAGGCAATTCCTAGGCTCCTAGGATGGCCTCAAACGCCTTGGGTCACCTTGAAAACTATGCTCTACACCTTGCGGCCCTACCAAGGAGGTTGATGATTTCTCTTTGCTTGCTTCTATCGTATTTCTCCTTTTTTTATCTGTGAAACCTTTTTGGTTTGGCCTTTTTATTCATCCATTCCTCCTTTGTTAAAATGACAATTTGTTCTCATGTTAAGATGACAATTCCTTTCAGTTCTTAAGAGTGTTTTGAATATTTTATATCTGCAGTGACGTTTATTTATTTATTTTTTCGGTACGAATCTCTGTAGAGCATGCTTGGACTTTTTTACATAATTCCATGGTTGTCTTTTTTTCTTCTTCGGAAATTGAGTTTTCTTCACATATTTTCATATTATCTCGTCTCGTCGTATATTCATCTCCATTCCATTTCTTCCCCTTGTGTTATCTTCTTAATGTTTTAGAATGTTTCAAAACATATTTAACATTTTATCCATCAGAGTAGTTATTTTGGCATGTTTTTCTTTTGACTTAAATTATTATGTCTTTCTTTCAGATAACAACAGCTGTTAGAGCCGAAATTGATATCAAGTTCGGCGGCACACAATGTAATGTCATTATAAGCAGATTAAATCCATGGATCCGCCTTCACTTGTCAAAAAAGAAAAAAATGGTACTTCGTGATGAAACCCCTCCTCACTTGGAACGGTCAGAGAGAAGTGAAATACAAGCCATCATGTGGACATGTACTGTTTCAGCCCCAGAGATGACTATTGTGCTTTATAGTATTATGGGTTCACCACTATACCATGTAAGTTATGTGTTTTGTCAAGACCATTGTCATCATTGTTCTCCTCTCTGATGCATGGACATGGATATCAAATTTAGACCCTGACATGTGCTTGAGATTTTAGAATGTCCGCTTAAACTTTGATTTAGAGTCTTGCAAAAATGAATTTTCTTTTCCAAGTTCAAGGAAGTAACATTTCTTGAGTAGGCATGTTTATTGGCTGGCCCATGAAGCGGTGGACTACACCAGGCTTAGGCTTGGGCTGGGCCTGTTTAGAATTTAACAAATTCTGGACTATGGCTCATTCCTTGTGTACCCTCATTAGTGGATTAATTCTTGTACTTATAAATTGAGTCATACATGAAAGAAGATGCCCACTTGTGGCATCTATAAACTTCTGAAAGGAAAAATGGATTTCGTAACCAGATTTTACATTTTGTCAAACAAAAGGCACTAAAAAGCAAAGTAAATCTGGGAGTCTCACTATGCCAAAGATTGAAGGGTGCTCCAAAGTTCATGATATTTGAAATTATAATATAAGACTAGGTAATGAAAAGCCCAAGAATTTCAGCTTAGCAGACCATCCAGTCTGAGTCAAACATTCCAATTGAGTTATCCAGACTTGCACAGCTCAGATCTGAAAACCAGCATTGTGGTATTGAAACAAATTCAACACCAAAAATCAAACCTTACATCTTGAAGGTAAACTTGAGGACCAACAATTCTACTGAATCACGTAGCCCATTGATAACTATCTAGGTTTTCCTCTTTTTTTTTTTTTTTTTTTTTTGGGGGGGTGGGGGGGGGGAGTGGGGTCATGATGAGAATAGATTTCTGGCACCATAGACCATCTGATCAAGTAGTTCATTGTTGGAGCTTTAGTACAAGTTATAAAAGGGGCGGACAGTGTCCTTGTGGTGGGTGATCTAATTGATTTTTTTTTTGAGTTGGGCAGTTGGACTCGGATGTGATTTGTGAACTTTATGTTGAGAAGGCTAGGACCATACTAGATTATTAGTCAAAGTTTTTCTTCAGTCATTGATGGCTAGGCTGAGGTTTGGTATGGAATAGACAAAGTGGATGGGGGTTTGCTATGCCTCAGCTGATTTCTCAGTTCTGTTTAATAGGGTTCCCAAAACTTATTTGGAAGTAGTGGAGGGCTTTGCCAAGGGATCCTGTTTACCCTTTTCCATTCATTTGCTTCCTTAAGGAGAAAGAGAGAGAAATAGAATGGGAATAGATTTGATTTAGGAAGAAAGGCAGAATTAGATTTCAATTTGGACTATAGGATGGAAAATCCATTGGTTCTCAGGTGATGATTTACAGTGAGTAAAAGACCGAATAACAGATTTTTAAAGAAGTTTGAGAAAGAGAGGGACCTTTATTGTAGGTCTGCCTACAAGTATGCATCGTGCATTTGCTTAGGAAATAAGAATTCTGTAAGAGCATCTAATATCTATGAAAAGGCAAATAAGAGCCATATGATAATGTATAGCACATACGTATGATATTTTGCATCTGGAAATTATACAGAACAAAAGAGCATATGCAGATGTAGTAAATATAGAAAAAAGAAAAAAGAAAAGAAGCATATTCAGACATTTCATTGTTTAGACGGTTGTCTGGTCAAATTGATAGCTTAGGAGCATTCATGGTAGCCTAGGATCTTGTCTAGGTAACCTTTGCCTAGGCCAATGTCGCTTAATCCTACTACTTGGTTGCCTAGGCATTGCACATGGGATGCATTGTGTTTCTTGATAACACTGCAGACCAATGTGTAATCCAGAGATTAAACAATTATTGCTTACTGTTTGTTTGAAGAACATATAATATGTTCAGTTAAAAAATTTAGTGGAGAAGGATGCGGTAGCTTCATTGATCAATTTTGATCATGTCCTCTTTTTGTTTCCCTGGTCTTTTATAGCTTTGGCTCAAGTTGTTTTTAACCTTGTGGATTCATCTTTTCTGTTCATTGAGTTGAAACCATTAGTATTTTCATCTCAGTTGGAATCAGGTTTTTTTTTTTTTTTTGGGGGGGGGGGGGGGGTTGAATAAATGAATTTATTAAGAGAAACCCAAAGAAGATACCAAGACAGTTATCTGAAGACTAATGGGGGAGAATATATTGAGGATTACAAAAAGAACACCCAGGAAGGCCTATCCACATTAAAATTGAATTGGTAAATCCCAGGCATTACACATAAATCTGTTCCTAGATGAATCTGAACAAGATCTAACAGTAGGGGTTAAGGTCTCTTGGCTATAGCCTCCAAAATCTGATTAAGGCTTCGGGACTGACCTATAATAAAAAAAGGGCTTCGGGACTTGAAGGTCTAAGACCTTAGATTGTGCTCCATCCAAATATGATACGATGCACAAAAGGCTAATTTTCTGATGAGATCATAAGTAGATTTTCCTTTAAAGACCTAGCGAATCCATTTCCATTCCCTGTCAAACTCGAGGATCCACCTAGTTTGAGGCTGGCTAGCAACGACTGAGATTCCTTCCCATATGCGAGTCGAGAATGGGCAAGCAAAGAAGAGTGAAGACTGTCTTCTGTGGCTGACAGCATAAGCACCAGTTTGCTTGCACACCAAGCTGTCTCTAACTAGGAGGGGTCTGTAGGAAGGGATCGTGCGAAAACTCTCCAAGCAATAAAGCTGTGGCTAGGGATGTACCTCTGAAACCAGATAACATCTGACCAAGGCTCCCTAGCAGCCCTCATTCTAGCCAGATTCTGTGTGGAAGAGGATGTAAAAGTGCTCGACTTATGCAGCTTTACCAGCCACCCTTGGTCAATCACCCAATGGAATTTTCTCTTAGTGTAGTGTGGTGCTCCCATACTTTACAAGTACTAGCTTATCTATTCCCATGTGTCTTCAGTACCTTTTCTATCTCACTCTTTCAGGGCCTCACGTAGCTTGCCTCCAAAGAACAAAGTCTCCATTCCCCGCTGTACCCCTAGCAGTAGAGTGGAGAGCTGACTATGCTTGAGCTAGTCTGAGAGAGGATATATGACCAGTCTGCCAAGAGCCCTCATGCAAGATGGATGGAACTCGATTCAATCTGTCACTGCCCAGCATAGTTGTCAAGGCGTCACCTAGGTGCCTAGGCGGCCTTGTGACGCCATGGAAAATTGGTCTCCTAGGCAGACACCTTGATCGCCTAGGCATGCGCTTTGACAACGATGCTGCCCACGTCATCCTTACCCCATACCTGTGGATAAGGACTACGTGAGGGTGCCAATTATCCATTATGGAAGTGTGGAAGATCCATCATCAACCCTCAGTTTTATGATATCAATTGCTAAATATCTATTCTCCAACATCTTCCTTCATGCTCAAGAATTGTCTTTCCCATTGGGGACAGTCCAATTGGGAGCCCTTCTTGGGGTAAGTGGCATGGATACAGTTTACCCAAATGCTCTTTTTCTTTGTTGTCACTCTCTATATTAGCTTGAGAGTACAAGCTAGGCTTGCCTCTTTCACCCTCCTCAGACCAAGACCCCCTTCCTTTTTGGGGAAGCAAACTGAACCCCAACTCAAAAGTGTGTAAGATTCTGTTATTATTAAAGCCCTTCCAAATAAAAGCACTCACAATAGATCTCACTTATGAATAATGGAGCTCGGAAGATGAAGTACCCCTATCCAAAGTCCATCAGATGTAAGGGCTTTGCATAACTATTCTTACCAACTCTGGTCGACTGGCATTGCAGAGAAATTTTGTCTTCCAAAGTTGGAGCTTCTTATGAAGCTGATCCAAATAGGAGAGCAATGATGAGCAGATAATCTAGTCAAAATAAGCAGTAGACCCAAATATTTTACTAGAAGGGTATCGAGGGTGAAACCTGACTCATTTATGAGCTGCCGCTTGGTGGCATCATTTACTCCGGTAAGGAAGAATGATGATTTCTAACTATTGATGTGAAGCCCAGACATCGCACCAAAGGAGGTAAGCACACTTGATATTGAACGAATAGATTTGGAATTAGCCTTTGCAAAAATCATTTTGTCATCCGTGGATGCGTTAACTGGATAGACTTGCATCTTAGGAAGAAAAGCAATGCCATTGAGGGCTGCCTTACCTTGAAGGCTCTTGGAGAGAACCTCCATAATGTGGGTGAACAAGTAGGGAGATATAGGACGCCCTTGTCTGATCCCATTGCAACTTCCAAAACACCTCACATGACTGCCATTAACCAAGGTAGAAAGCCGAACTGTTGATATACTATGGTGCACCTAAGTGCTGAAGCATGGAGGAAACTGCATTTTATCAGCATGTTAATCCGAAATCCCCATTTAACTGAGTCATAAACTTTATGGATGTCTATTTTTAAATAAAGCAGCTATAGAGTGGGACCATAGTCGTCAAGGCGTCACTTAGGTGTCCAGGTGGTATTTCAACCCCTAGGTAGTTGGTCACCTTATTGTATCACGCGTTGTCAAGGTGACAAGGCGAGCCAAGGCGTTTTGGGCCTTCCTATAGGCGCCTCCTAGGCGACCAAGGCGTTGCCTAGGTGACCAAGGCGTTCCTAGTGTATTTTTTTTTTTTAAAATATTAATAATATATTAATGTTTATATATATGCAGTATTCTACATAAATAATCAACATTTAAAACATAACTTATTTAATATAAGAAAACTAACAAGACAACAAATAATAAATAAAGTATTGGACATAAAGAAACCTATTCATAAAAAATTAAAAAAAAAAAACACAAATCAATAAACTAAGAAGAGTGAATTTAGAACATCATAACTTATAAGTAAGAAACAAGACTGCAAGAGGAAGACTATAATGTTACTTACCTCTATGATGCCAAAATAAATCTTTAGGCCTCTATTCCTCAGTAGCTCAGTGTTAAATGTAATAAATCCTGCATTAAAAATATATGCAACTAGATTGCAAGAAGGAAATTCTAATATATCTTAATTTATCTAGACAATGCAATAAGAAATAACAACTAAATAAAAATCCACATCCAAATTCAAATTCTATTAGTTAAATCAATCATCTAAATCATCAAGAAAACTAGGGTCCATTGCATGTTCTTGCTGCTGCCCCCCTCCACTATGATCCTCAGGCCGCTGTCCAAAGTCATCATCAATGTCATCATCATTAAAATGAAAATCCTCTTCTTGAATATCTTCATGATCTGACTCATCTTCAACTGAATCCCTCCTCACACGGTGTGTGTAATGAATATTGCTACCAGATGCTTGAGCTCTTGTTACTCTAGTGCGTCCCTCAAGAGATGATGATGCCCCAATTGCTTGATCTACATCACCCCATGTGAGACCATAATGGACCATCTCTTCCTCTTCTGGCTCCTGGCCTATCATCCACTCATAACTCCAATCTAATTCATCTAGCAACATGGGATTATAATTTCTATTTTGTTGACGTCTTTCATTAAATCTAACTTGAAGACATCTATTATATTGAATGTATACCAGATCATTTAGACGTTCATGTTCTAGCCTGTTCCTTTTCTTTGTGTGAATCTGAATATATAAACAATACAGAGTATGTCATTGTTTTTAAAAGACTAAAAATAGTACATGTACATGACAAAGAAATATAATATTTACAAAATAAAAAAAATACTTAATACTTACAAACTCAAATGTGCTCCAATTGCGTTCACAACCAGAAGAAGAGCAACACAAGCCTAGAATGCGAGATGCAATATTCAAAAGTTCTGGGGATGCCACACCATGAATACCCCACCATCTGACTGTAAAGTATAAAATACAATAATTTATAAAGCTAAAACTTAAACAATAAACACTAAAATGGTTTTTTAAATTAAAATAATACTTACGAGGACTAGAGGTAGCCCGTTGTCTAATTGCCATTGGAGTTCCAAATATGCCTTCAAGGCATTTATAAGAAGATACCTGATCAATAATCTTATCTTGCAAATCTTGATTAGGCACCATTCTTATAATTACCTCATTAAAAGCAAGCTGGATTTTCCCTTCGATTTCCTGTTTCTTGATCTGATCAGGCTCATCCTCTATATACTTGAAGTATTTTCCAGGATTAAGATATAAGGCAGCAAGATACAAGGGCCGCCCCATCTGACACTCCCATCGTTGATTAATAAATTTGATAACTTTTTTCCATAATGTTCCTTGGCCACCAAAATGTTCTTGTATTTTTTTCTTTGCCTCCTCTAATGCCAAGTATATTTCAGGCATAGCAGGTTTTGCATCCCCATCTACAACCCTCAATACATCAACGATAGGTTTTGATGCTTTCAAGCAATCTTCTACACGATTCCAAAATTGAACAGAAAGCAATGTATCAACTATTTGTTTACCTACCTCTGTCTTTGCTAAATTGCTCCTTATCCAATCATCGGAAACAAAGAGTTGCTTGAAAGCATCTTTGTGTTTATACAAACTCTGTAGTGTTAGACAAGGTTTAAAATCTCGGGTTTCGGAGGAGTCTCGGTCTCCTCCGAAACCGAGATCTCGGCGAGATCTCGCCGAGACAGTGTATTTTGTCCGAGACAGCTTAAAAAGGTTGTCTTTAAGCTGTCTCGTGGCCAAAATGCATTTTTTAGGTCTCCAACTTCAAGGGAACCTCATTTTTACATACATAAACACATTTATAGTATAAAATTGTAAAAATAATGACTCTTTGTGGTTGTTTGGGTTTACACCCATGTTTTGACAGTCAACGCTGAAGTCTGTTATAAATTTAGGTTAATATTAGCTATTATATTTAATCAAATATAGCAAATGAGACAATAACATAATGCATTAGGGGAAAGAGAAACAAAATAACACTTCATTATAAATCATTACATCATAGTTCAAATATTCAATATTGAATGATCCCATAGTCCCCTGTGCCCATAGTCCACAATTCCACAATCCTCATCCAGATACAATGTCTAGTAATACGTAGAGTGTTGTGGATGATCCATCCTACTATCATCATATATCTGGGAAAGTTGTCGACGCAAATTGTCTTCCAATTGAGCAACATAATCTTCCCATGACATTCTTGATGCAAAGTAGTTCTGGTAGTCTTGCACATGATTCATAAATATAACATCAGTAGCTGTCCGAAGGATACCTATCTTTGGGAAGAATGGAAAAACTTTTGAAGTAGTACTCTGGTGCGTAGACTCTTGTGGAAGTACTGATGGAACGGAATAGAAGTTGGTTGACCACTCTGAAGTTACAGCAATCCCCGCAGTCTGAAGCACCACCCGTTGCAAGTTAAAAGTCCAAACAAAGAAAGAATTGATGAGGAAATGAAAAAACCATGAAAAAACTAAGAAAAAAGAGGAAGGAGCAGTCTCCACCGAGAACAGCCTCTCTTTTATAAAAGAGAAAAAAAGAAGAAGCAAAAAGCATGTTCTCGCCGAGATCTCGCGAGATCTCGCGAGAATTAGCGAGATTAACCGAGATGATCTCGGCGAGAACATGTAAATGCCGAGACGAAAAGGGTTATCGACCCTATTTTGGTCTTGGTTAGTGGCGAAATTGGCGAAATCGGCGAGATCTCGCCGAGATTTTATTCCATGGTGTTAGAAAGGATGTTGCAAACCTGGTAATTCCAGCTCTTACAAGATCTTGCCCACCAGTTTAAGCTCTCATTGCCTCAAGAAGACGAACATGTCTATAAATAAAGGTAGTGACCCTTCTACCTTTAACTATTGTATTCTTAAACTCATTCAAATTCCCAATATCTTCCAACATGAGGTCAATGCAGTGAGCTGCACATGGTGTCCAATACAATGTAGGCCACTTTTGCATTAGTAAGGAACCAACTAATTTATAATTAGCTGCATTGTCTGTAACCACTTGAATAACATTTTCTTCTCCAAGCTCTTCAATTTTGTCATCCAACAATTTACACAACATGTTGGCATCTTGGACATGCTTGGATGCATCAACAAATCCCAGAAAAAAGGTTCATTCTGGACAGTTCACAAGAAAATTAATTAAATGCCTCCTTCTTTTATCTATCCATCCATCAGACATGAGGGTACAACCATATTTTTTCCAATACATTTCATGTTGTTTTCTGATTTCTGCAATTTTCTCCTTTTCTGATTTCAGTAGAGGCACTCTCACATCGTCCCCATTAGTTGATATACGGAATTGGAAAGGAATTCCAGATCATTCAGATTTCAGGTTCGGGTTCGGGATATGGATGGAATCTGATAACTTGGACGCCTGTATCCAGGCCCAGCCTGTATAATAGATTCAACCATCACCTTAGAGCTCTTGGCTTTAATTGCATTAAAAGGAATCCCACACTTATACAACCAAGCAACAATATGACTATCAGTTTTCTTCTTCTGCTCAACTGATAATCGACTATGCAATGTAGTTTGTATGGGCTCCTTCATTTTTCGCCGTCTATCCTCAACAACTTCTTCAGCACTTTTCCTCACATGAGCATCCATAGGACCTCTTACTTGTTGTTGAATGAAAACTTATTTTCTTTTAGAAGCTGTGCCAGAGCTGGGAATTAAAACAGTTCTAGATACTTGAGATGAGGGGGGGAGGCATTTGCCCTTCACCTTCTGTTTCCTCTATGTCCAAGTCATCATTGTGAATGGGATCATCTAAATCATTTATCTTCCTCTTCCAATTCTTTGTTATATATTCATGCATCTATCTACTTATCTTAGACTTTGCTACACTTGACTACATCCTCAAAACCACCAGCCAAGTGTTGCTTCAACCTTTTTATCCCTTGGTTCAAGTTCTTACCACAGAGAGTACATTTAACCATATTCTTGTTTCCCAGATCTAGCCAATAGCCATACTTCCAGCCAGGATCTTTTGATTTTGCCTTCCTGGCTGGATCTTTACTAGGATCAGCTGGATTTGCAACACTTGATGTTGAGTTGCTACCAGTACCAATAGCAACATCCATATTCATATGTTGTTGACTGCATATTGCACAAATATAAATACACACTTTAAACCATTGATTCAGAACATACATAGTAACATACAAGTACAAGCATAACAACATACTACCAGACTACGAGCACTAGCACTTGCAGTCTTGTAGAGTATCCAAGAGAGAGAGAAGCACCAATAGGCAGCACTCAGCAGCAAGGCAATCCTAATTCCTAAATCAGAAACACTTGCTACTTCTAAAAAAAAAAAAAATATATCATACATAGTTGCATAGAAGAAGAAGAAATCGACCACAGTACAAAATGCATTGTGATTTTAGTTAGATATTTGATTTGTTGGAACTAATGAACTATATCAAAAGTTAACCGCTACTGACTACTGTTTCAATGAAATCTAGCTAAATCAGATCTACAATGGTGCAGGGGAGGAGAAGGAAAAAAAAAAAAAAAAAGAAGAAAAAAACCACCGGCAAGATTCGACTCGACAATCTGACAACCAAAAAAGAAAGTAGAAAAACAACCTGGTGCGCAAAGAAGAAGAAGAAGAAGAATGGGGGAAAAAAAAAAGAAGAGTGCGCAGAGAAGAAGAAGAAGAAGAAGAAAAAACAGAGGAAGAAAAAAAAAAAGCGAAGAGCAGAGAGAAGAAGAAGAAAAAGAAAAAAAAAAAAAACTTGCTACGCAGAGAAGGAGAAGAAGAAATAGAAAGAAAGAAAAAAAAAAGAGTGTGCAGAGAAGAAGAAGAAGAAGAAAAAATAGTGCGCAGAGAAGAAGAAGAAGAAGAAGAAAAAAATCTGTTGCGCAGAGAAGAAGAAGAAGAAGAAAGAAAAAGAAAAAAAAAGAGTGTGCAGAGAAGAAGAAGAAGGAAAAAAAAAAATCAGGTGCGCAGAGAAGAAGAAGGAAAAAAAAAATCTGTTGCTCAAAGAAGAAGAAAAAGAAGGAGGAATGTGACGGTGACACTCGACATTCACAAAAAAAAAAAAAAAAAGAGTGAGCAGAGAAGAGGAAGAAGAAGGGGAAAAAAAACAGAGTACGTGTAGAAGAAGAAGAAGGGAAAAAAAAATCAGGTGCGCAGAGAAGAAGAAGAAGTAGGAAGAGAAAAAAAAAAAAAGAGTGCGCAGAGAAGGAAAAGGAGAAGAAGAAGAAGAAGAAGAAACAAAAAAAAAAAAAAAAAAAACAGTGTGCAGAGAAGAAGAAGAAGAAGAAAGAAGGGGAAAAAAAAAAGAGTGCCCAGAGAAGAAGAAGAAAAAAAAAAAAAAAAAACAGTGTACAAAGAAGAAGAAGAAGAAGAAAGAATGTGACTGACACTCGACATTCAAAAAATAAAAAACAAAAAATTACATCAGGCATTAATCTTAAATCGTACCTGAAATACGACCGCCAGGAGGATAATAAGATGACAGAAATGGAATAAGACCGTCGGAGACTCGAAACTGAACCGTCGTCGACTCGTTGGAGGATTGGAGGAGGAAGAGTAGGAGAGGGAGAGGAACCGTGAGTTTGAGAGTGAAAAACCCTAATTCGCTGAGTTCGAACAGTATGCTTACTTTGATCAAATTGGCTGGCTCATCTAATTTTCTGCTGTGGAAGCAAGCTATGACCATCTTTCTCACTGTTTGGGATAAGTTGGCTTATATTCACGATGATCCCCCAGATTCTAAGGATTCGACATATGGCACTTGGACCCAAGAGAATGCTACTGTTATGGTTTTGTTGATTAATAGTATGGAACCTTCTGTGGCTGCCAATGTCATGTTTCACAAATGGCTAAGGGTGTTTGGGATGATTTACAGGAGAGCTTCTCTCAAGATACAAACTTTTTTTTTTTTTGGTGAATAAGATACAAACTAATCTTTTGTTTTTGACTTATTTGAATGTCTGTTCAATTGCAAACAGGGAGACAAGTTTATTGCGGAATTCTATAGCTCTCTCAAAGGAATCCAGGAATAATTGAATGCCCATCAGCCTATTACTACTGATCTCAATACTTTGAAGGCTTACTGTGCAGAATTTCAAGTGGCAACGTTTTTGTTTGGCCTCAATTTTGAGTTGCAGTCTCTTAAAACCCATCTGCTTGCTAGAGATAAGGTTTCAACAGTCCGACCTTAAATGAGGCCTTCTGTCGTGTTGAGCGCATTGTCAACCCTACCTTCTTCAAGTCTCACAGTACTATTGCCACTGACAGTTCTGCCTTGTTTACTTCTAGTAGCAACCAGGGTCGTGGCAGCTCTGGTAGAAGTTGTGGTCGTGGTGGCCGAGGTGATCCATCAGTGCGTATCTATTCCCATTGTGTTAAACAGAATCACAACATTGATTGCTGTTGGGTGAAATATGGAATGCCGCCTCAGTGGAATTCGGGGTCCTCTTGTCATGTACCCAGCATTGTTACATCCCAGTGTGATACCTATGCACCTAACCCTTCTGTTGAGGGGGTTTCCTCTTCCGCAGTTACCTTGTCCAAGGATGATTTTCATAATCTGTTGACTCGACTCAATTAGTTGGATACTCAGGGCAATGCTCCAACCACTACTACTTTGGCACATACAGGTAATGCTGCCTTCTTTGCATCCATGGCCTCTACTCCTTGGGTTATTGACTCGGGGGCCTCATCTCACATGACTGGGAAGTCATCTGTATTTTCTTCTTTTACCCATTTTGTGCAACCAACCAATGTTTATTTTGTTGATGGCTCTGCTACCAATGTTTTTGGTAAGGGAACTGTCTCTCTATCCCCTAGCTTATCTCTTTCATCTGTGCTTCATGTCCCTCGTCTACCCATGAATTTACTATCAGTTAGCTCTTTGGCTAAAACCTTAAATTGTTCCATCACCTTTTTCCCTACCTGCTATATATTTCAGGATCTTCAGATGAAGGCGAGGCTTGGTGGGGGGGGGGGGGGGGCATGAGAAGGATGGACTGTATTATTTGGACACCATCCCATCCTTTATTGCTGCACTTACTACCACTAGGGTTTCACCAATGCTTTGGCATATACGGTTGAGTCATGTTTCTCTTTTTCATCTTCAGCTCATGGTCCCTAGTTGCAAGAATGTCACTGCACTTGAGTGTTAGGCTTACCAATTGGGAAAAAAGCATCGCTCACGTCCTATACCCAGAAGTACAACACCTTTTTCCTTAGTTCATTTTGATATACGGGGTCCCATTAAGGTTAATAGTTGCTTTGGCTTTAGCTACTTTGTCACATTTGTGGATAATTATTCTACAATTACTTGGTTATATTTTCTAAATGATCGTTTTGAGTTCCTTACTGTTTTCAAACAATTTTATTTTGAAACAAAGAATCAATTTGGTGTTAGCATTAAAGTTTTTTGATCTAACAATGGTCTTGAATACACTCAATCCACTATCTTTTTGTTCTGTACATCTAATGGTATCATTCATCAAACTAGCTGTTCTTACACTCCACAACAAAATGGGGTTGCAGAGCTTAAAAACCGTCACTTATTAGAGGTCGCTCATTCTCTCCTCTTTCATATGCATTTGCCTCGATATTTTTGGGGTGATGCAGTGTTGACTGCTTGCTAGTTGATCAATCACATGCCGTCTTTGGATCTTTTGAATCGAGCTCCCATTTCTTTGCTTTATCCATCTTCTCCTCTATTTGTCATACCCCCTCATTCTTTTGGATGCGCCTACTATGTACACGATCTTCGCCCTGGGCTTGATAAATTATTGCCTTGTGCGGTCAACTGTGTGTTTATTGGCTACTCTCTCACTCACAAGGGTATCGTTATGATCCGCGAACAAGGCACCAGGTGGTAAGTGCTAATGTCACTTTTTTGAACATACACCCTATTACCCTGTTCCAGACCTCAATTCACCAGTTCCAGTCTTGATCCAGGATCCTGGATTGCCTTCTTCTCTCACCTTGATTCGACTGCTGGGGCCCCATTACAGGTATATCAGCATTGTCGGCATACTATTGCTATCCCTGACCAGGTACCCGCCGTTGCTCCGGTCTCTCCCTCATCTTCCTTGAAGCCTTCATTAGATGATCTTCCTATTGCACTACGGAAAGGTACACGCTCTTGCACCCAGATCCCACTATACCCTATTGCTCATTATGTCTCTACCTTTCACCTTCCTGTGTTGGACCAGAAATTTGCCTATGCCTTTACTCATACAAATGCTCCAACCTCTCGTATTGAGGCATTGTCCCAACCTGAATGGAAGCGGGCTATGAATGCCTAAATGGATGCTCTTCTTTCCCGGAGTACCTGGTCTCTTTCGGAGTTATCCCTGGGGAAGGAAGTGGTTTGCTGTTGTCATGGTTTAAAGTATCGATACGATACGCCCCGTATCCACCAATATGTATCTGTATCGGTAGTGGTCGATACGATACTCTTCGATACGTATCTCTTTTTTTAAAACAAAAAGTGTATCCACATGTATCAACTGTATCGAACCGATACGGCTCGATACACTTTGATACGGTCGATACACTCGATACGTATCGATACACTTATGTTTCTATTCTCGCAAAAAATAAGATACACTTACCGATACAGCTCGATACACATCTATACGGACCGATACACCTCGATAGGGTCGATATGCATTTATATAGTTTGATATAACTGATTTCCCCCCCCCTTTTTTGGTCTTTTCCTTGCTGAAAACCTACAGTTCTTGGGAACCGGAGGTTGTAGCTCATTGAATGTCATCAACTATGTCTTTAATCTTTGGAAATACTTCAAGATTGCCTATTATAGTTTTTTTATGCTTTAAAATTGTGTTTTACACGTTCCCTAATCATTCTCGTGTGTATCTTACCCCGTAATCTAGCGTATCTTAGTGTATCAACCATATCCACGATACGATACGATACGTCTTTTAAAATCACCCTACCGATATGCTCCCGATACACGATACTTTATTCCTTGGCTGCTGTTGTTTTTTTACAGTGAAATATAACCCAGATGGTTTAGTAGAGCGACTCAAAGCTTGCTTGGCTGCCAAGGGGTTTACAAAAACTTATGGAGTGGATTATCTTGAGACTTTTTCACTCGTTGCTTGGCTCAATTCAGTTCGGTTTCTTATCTCCCTTGCCGTCAATTTAAATGGGCCTCTTTTCCAGTGGAGGTCAAGAACGCCTTTTCATATGGAGACTTACAAGATGAGGTTTATATGGAGCAACCTTTGGGGTATGTTGCTCAGGGAGACACTTGAGTATGTAGGCTCCATAAGGCTATCTATGGATTAAAGTAGTCGCCTCGGGCTTGGTTCGGCAAGTTTACTAAGGTTGTGGTTGATTATGGATTCACGCCTTGTTATTCTGATCACTCTGTTTTTGTTCGTTGTCGTCGTTCGAAGGTGGTTATCCTTGTGGTCTATGTGGATGACATCATTGTTTCTGGAGACTACTTATAGGATATTGATGAAATGAAAACCTATCTCTATCCACATTTTCAGATGAAGGATTTGGCTGTGCTTTGTTACTTTCTTGGCATTGAAGTAGTTCGAAACCCCAATGGTGTTAGCCTTTCCCAAAGAAAGTATATTATTGGTCTCCTTACTGACATTGGTATGCTTAAGTGTAAACCGATTGACATTCCTATGGATCCTCATGTCAAACTTGCTACCTGTGATAGGGAGGATTATGCTTGGCAAGCTACTTTATATTATTATCACTAGGTCTGATATATCCTATGCTGTGGGAGTTATTAGTCAATTTATGCAGGCTCTGAAACAAGTTCATTGGGAAGCTACTTGTCATATCTTACGATATCTCAAGGGTGCTTCCAGTAAAGGCTTACTTTATCGGTCTCATGGTAATATTGAGTTTTGTGGTTATTTTGACGCTAATTGGGCTGGGCTAATATTGATTGACGATCAACTACTGGTTACTGTACATTCCTTGGAAGGAACCTCATTACATAGCTCAGCAAAAAGCAAACTAATATTGCTCGATCCAATGCTGAAGCTGAGTATCGGGCTATGGCTTAAATTACTATAGAACTTATATGGGTGAAGAATATTCTGGTAAACTGGGGTTTCCAATCATTTAATCTATTCCTATGTATTGTGATAATCAAGCGGCCATTTACATTTCTAGTAATCTAGTGTTCAAGGAATGGACCAAACATATAGAAGTTGATTGCCATTTGTTCGGAATGCTCTTATGCGCAAAGTGGTCTTTATCACGTTTACACGTTCTAGCTCACAATTTGGTGAAATGTTTACAGAGGCCCTTTTTAAGGAAACCTTTCTTCAGCAGTGTTCCAAGCTGGGTCTCGATGATATATATATGCTCCAGCTCGAAGGGAACTGTTAAGATTACTTATCTATTTCTCACCTAGAGTTGTCTAGTTGTCATGTGTATGCATGGTTTTAAGTATCAATCCCTGTATCCACCGATGCAGGTCGATATAATATTAGCCACATGTTTCGATCGTATCGAACTGATATGGCTCAATACACTTCGATGCGGTTGATACACTCGATACATATCGATACGCTTAAGTTTTCATTCTCGTAAAGAATAAGATACACTTACCGATATGGCTCAATACACCTCGATACGAACCAATTCGGTTCGATACAGTCGATACACATGTATAAAGATTGATATAGCTGATTTTTTTTCCCACTTTTATGATCTTCTTCCTTGCTGAAAATCTGCAGTTTATGTGAATTGAAGATTGTAGCTCATCGAATGTCATCAACCATGTCTTTAATTCTTGAAAATTCTTCAAGATTTCTTATTATAGTGTTTTTATGCTTAAAAATTTTGTTTTGCATGTTCTCTAATCATTCCCATATGTATCTTGCCCCGTATCCTTGCGTATCCACCTTATCCACGATATGATACCATACGTCTCTTAAAATTGCTTGACCGATACTCTACTTATACGTGACACTTTAATCCTTACATGTATGGTTAATTGGTTATGTTTATAGTCTTTTTAACTTAGTCTTGCATTAGCTGGACATTAGTTGTACATGGATTATTATAATTGATTATATATAGTAGAGGGATAAGGGGAGACAATTACAATGAATCTCTCCCCCTTTCCACGATTTCTCTATTCTCCTCTTGATCTCTATCTCTCTGGTTTCTTCTTTTATTTTCAGAGTTACAGGCCTGAATTCAGATATGGGGCAAGCACCTTCTACCTTAGGAATTAGGGAAAGGAAAATTTGGTTTACCTCAGATAACTGGTTGGCTTTTATTGACTTGTAGCAATAGCCCGTATTCATGTCACCAAGCTTGAGCCAGTTTATGTGGGCTTTTTGTTTGAAGAAACATTCTTCTTGAGCCACCAGTGATATCATGCAGTTGAAATTGTTGAATAAAGGGTTTTATTGCTCAACAAGAACCGGGTCATCCGTATCAACCTGGAGACCTATTTGAGTAGCTGTTAACCACCTTCTACAATCTTGGACAACATTAGAGGTATTGCTACAAGCAAGGAATCAAGTATTGTGTATCGGTACTGTATCGGTCAGCTAAAATTAAGAGACGTATCATATCGTATCGTGGATACGGTATACGCACCGATACGCATGAATACGGGACAAGATACGCACAAAAATGATTAAGCAACATACAAAACACAATTTTAAAGCATAAAAACACTATAATTAGTAACATTGAAAAGAAAATGTTTCTTCTATCATAGATACACATGATTATGGGGCAGGATACGCATAGAAATGATTAAGGATCATACATAACATATTTTTAAAGCATAAAAACACCATAAATCTATAATTAACAACATTAAGAATTAGACATGGATTAATATGAAATGTCAAACATGTTTACTAGTTGAACCACTTGAGAATAAAAACTCAATAAAACCAACTGTAGAAAAATGAGATAGATGGAATAAGACTCTTATGAGAAAATGAAAAATACAGTCTTCCAGTTTCATTTCTACATAAACAGTCTTATCACAAGCATTGCATTTCTGCAAAGTTCTACTAAATGCATTACAAGAGTTCTTGCTCTATCTTTCATATCTTCAAACACTATATTTTAAGATGGTCTCCTTATGAACCCTATCTTTTTCATTGACCAACAGTTTTGACACCCTCATCCACATAGATAAAAAGCGTACAATCTACAATAAATAGAGAACTTCCAGAACACAAAAATAGACATCAGGCCCAAAAACAGAGAAGTAGACATGGTTTGAATCAAAAATCTTTGAAAAAAAAAAAAAAACGAAGACAAGTTCCTAGCCATATTCTGTTTAAGAGAAACAGAAAAAAAAAAAAACCAGAAAAGGAAATAACAAGGACGGAAGAAAAGGAAATAAAAAAAATAATATTATCCAAATTATATTTCTATTTTTTAAACCATAATGTAAAAAAAAATAAAAAAAAAAAATCGAAAATTATAATTGAAAAGCAAAGATGGTAGATCAGTGGTCTACACATCTTATATAAATAGTAGAAGAGGAAATGATTAATTTTTGAAAAAAAAAAATTCAAAATTTCTTGTGTTCTAAAATTTCTCAAATCAAAACTCAAATCAGTGTTTAAATCCATGTATGTAGCATGCATTCATGAAATATGACCATTGTTCATTGATTCATGAGAAGAAACAACACAAAAATCAATTTATTTTGAAAAAAAAATAAAGTTGAAACTCATTACCTTTGCTGTTTTCCACCCTTGGAGCTTGAAGAGAAAATTTCGTGCTCGAATCTTCACAAAAACCAAGTTTGATGCAACCTTCCCAGTCGTTTTAGGGCTAAGAATCAAAGCCCCAAGGTTTTTTGGAAGAAAATCAAGTTGCAGAAGAGTATTCAAGCTGAAATGGTTATCGACTTTTGGAAAAAGATGTTGTTTTTGAGTAGAATTGATATTGCTCGATACTAAAAGGGTGTATCGACCAGTCAATATAGTTGGTTTTTTTTTTTTTTTTAAACTATATTTAAAGTGTATCGAGGCGTATCAAGGCGTATCAAGCCGTACGCCTCGATACGCTCGATACTCTGTTTTTTTTTTTTTTTTTTTTAAATGGAGAGAGGAATCGAGGTGTATCGTGTCGACTAGTGTCGATACAGATACGTATCGGCGGACACGGTGCGTATCGTGTCGATACTTGATTCCTTGGCTACAAGTCTATGAAAGCCATCTTATTCCATCTTTTAAGAGCACAATTAACTTCCTTAAACTTTTAGGCAAACATAACAAGGAAACGAATCATTTCCTTGATGGGGATCTTCCAAGCCTCTCTCATAACAGACTGAAATTCATCATGGGAATTTTACATGTAAGAATTTGAAGGGCATGAGTCCAAAAGAGAACGAAAAAGCCATTTGTCTTACCGAATCCTAGCCAGTTTGCATGAAATTCTTTGGTTTCCTAGTCTCCTATTGTTCCAAGTGAACTTCATTCCTACCCACTTTTAATCATCAACCCTCTATCATCAATGCAAGAGTTAAACTCCCCCACTGACCCACATCAATGTTGCCTCCAAATTTCTCATGGGTAAACGCTCCACGTTAAAATCATCCAATATACCCAAGGAATGTCCCTGATGGAAGCTTCCAGGCTTCTGAGGTTTCCCAAAGCTTCATCCTATGAGAACCCATATTGGAAGGATAGACTGCAGTAATATGAATTTTGTTTTCTCCAATCCCATCGTAAATATTGACATGAATGAACTGATCTGAAGAGTATGAGTGATCCGAAGGCTAATGTGGACCCTATCCACGTTCAAATTATCTTCTCTGGAAGTAGGCAGTTACTATCTTCTCTGGAAGTAGGCAGTTACTATCTACATTACTGTCTGCGATAAATCGGCATATTTAAAGGATGATCCTCCTGATTCTAAGGCTACTTATTATGGTACTTGGACCTGTGTGAATGCCACAGTTATGCTCTGTTTGGTTAATAGCAATAAGCTAGCGACATTGATGAACATCTCCAAATTCCTCATCGTCACAGGTAGCCAATTAAGTTGAGGGTCCATAGGAACATCAATAGTTTTCTATCTTAGCATACCAATATCATTCAGAAGATCGAGGACATACTTCTATTGAGAAAGGCTAATACTTTTGGAGCTACGAACCACTTCAATACCAAGGAAATAACGAAGACCCATTAAATCTTTCGTCTGAAAATGCTGATAGAGGTAGGCTTTAGCCTCATCAATACCTGTCAAGCCGTCTCTGTGACACCTAAGGGTGGCGTGTACCGACCATCCTGAGAGATCATTGAGGGGTCCCCACAAAGATACGGCGAGTATTTGGTGGTTCGGGGATCGATAAGGGTGCACACACTTAGTCCCACATTGATTAAGGGGAAGAGACTGGGCTAATTGATAACCCTTAGCCTCTCCAACGTATCAAGAAGCATTTCAAAGCCTTGAAGCCCATGAGCCAAAGAGGAAAATATCTTGATGGTTGTGCAGAGGTTGGGGTGTTTCAATCTCCAAATATAATAATGTCATCCTCATAAACCACAAGAATAACAACATTGGAATTGTGAGCGAACAAAGACTAAGTGATCATAATTGCATGGTGTGAAGCTGTAGTCAACTACGACTTTTGTGAACTTGTCAAACCAAGGATGAGGATACTGCTTCAGATCATTTATTGCTTTGTGAAGTTTGCACATTCCGCGGGCAGCGCTCTCCCTCTGCGCAACATATCTTGGAGGTTGCTCCATATAGATCTCCTCATTTAAATCACTTAATCACCATATAAAAAGGCATTCTTGACATCCATTTGAAAAAAAGGCCAGTCTAGTTCGACCATAAGAGATATAAGAACCCGAATAGAATTGAAACACGATGGAAAATGTCTCAAAATAATCATAGGTCTGAGTAAAACCTTTAGCAACCAAGCGAGCTTTTTGACGTTCCATAGTACCATGGTGTTATTTTTGTGGTCTATGTGGATGGCATTTTTATTTTTGGAGATGACTTGACAGGTTTTGATGAGGCTAAATCCTTCCTCCATCAGCATTTTTAGATGAAAGATTTGGGGATTCTACTTTATTTCCTTGGTTTTGGAGTGGTTAGTAGCTCCAAAGGTATTAGCCTTTCTCAGCGAAATTATATATCCTTGATCTTATGATTGAAATTGGTATGCTAGGCTGTAAACCTATTGATGTTCCTATGAACCCTCACCTTAAATTGGCTACCTATGTCGTTGGGGATTTTCGAGATGTTTATCAGTATCGCGGCTTATTAGCAAGCTTATCTCACTATTACTTGGCCTGACATTTGTATTCTGTTGGGGTTTTATGTCTGTTCATGCAGTCTCCAAAGCAACTTCATTGGGATGCTACTTGTCGGATTTCGAGGTATCTCAAGGGTGCCCTTGGTAAAGGATTGCTTTATCGGTCTCATCAAAATATTTATTTCCGTGGTTGTTCTGATGTTGATTGGGTTGGTGCCGATGATGATCGTCGATCTAGTACTGATTATTGTACATTTCTTGGAGGCAATCTTATTACTTGGCACAGCAAGAAACTATAGTTGTTAGATTTAATGCAGAAGTTGAATACCGTGCTATGGTCAAACTACGGCATAATCAAGGTTTTAAATCTCGAATCTCGACCCTGTATTGGTGAGGTCAGAGATTTCCGTGATTCTTGAGATCTCGTTGAGATCTTGAAAAATCTCACAGTGGCACTACATTTTTTTACCATATAAAGGTCGAGATTTTCGATATTTCCGAGATTTTGAGATCTCAAGAAGGTCGAGACTTTCGAGATTTCGCCGAGATCTCGCCATGATTTAGAACTATGGGCATAATTGATGTGGGTAAAGAATCTTCTTGGTGAGCTGGGATTTACAATTACAAACCTATTCTTATGTACTGTGATAATTAGGTAGCCATCATATTGCTAGCAATCCCGTTTTCAAGGAACTTACCAAGCATATTGAAGTCAACTGTCTTTTCGTTCGAGATGCTGTTATGCGTAACGAGATAGCTACTTCTTTCATTAGCTCCAACTCTCAACTTGGTGATATGTTTACAAAGACGTTTTTTAATGTCTTATTTCTTTAAAATTGTTGCAAGCTGGGACTTGGTGATATTGATGCCCCTCCTCCAGCTTGAGGGGGAATGTTAAGAATTTGGTTCGGTAGTCTAGGTGCACCTAGGTTTGTTATGTTTAGATTCTTTTGTTTTTAGTCTTTATCTTGGACTCTATTAGAGGTTCCTACTTGGACTCTACTTTTGTATTTTGGATCTCTTTATGAGTTCATTTCTTAGTCTATAAATAAAGCTTAGGGGAGAGACAACATTACATTCTCTCTTCCCCCTCAGTTTTTCTTCTCCACGATCTCGCTCCCATCCTGGTTCGGTACACTCTTGTTTCAAAGGTATTAAGATGTATTAAAGATACTAGATGCCAGTTATTTTTTCACTATGAGGTCGATTAGAGGGATGCAAAAGTAAAAGCTTTCTCATGGGTATTGTATTGTCCTCCAAGAACCCAAGAGCCAAGGAAAATGTTCTTTTCTTCTTTACATTTTATTTTTCCATTTTGAGTTTATGACTTGGAAGAAAATATGGTATGATACTGCATTGATTTAAATGTTGGATCATGAACAAGATACTTATTGTTTCATTTCTTAAGATAGGAAAAAAAAATTGCAAATGCATTATAACCTAAATAAGATATGGATTTCATTTTGTTTGTTGGTTTCCATTATGTTGTTTCTTATTTCTTAATGTATTATTTGGAAAGAACATTAATTTTTAATTTCTATATACAGGGTTGCTCCCAATCTTTACATGTGTTTGCAAACAACATAGCAAGCAAAGGCATTGCAGTACATACAGAACTTGGTGAACTTCATCTTCACATGGCAGATGAATATCAAGAGTGCTTGAAAGAAAGCCTATTTGGTGTGGAAACAAATTCTGGATCCTTGGTGCATATTGCAAAGGTAAGCCTAGATTGGGGAAAGAAGGACTTTGAATCCATTGACAAACAAGGTCCCAGTGAATGCAAGTTGGATCTCTCTGTTGATGTGACTGGTATGGGTGTATACTTTAACTTTCGGCGAATTGAATCCATTTTGTCAACAGCCATGTCCTTTCAAGCACTCTTTAAAAGTTTGTCTGCTGGAAAAAGGACAACACATAACAGGGTTGGCCGTTCGGCCAAACCTTCGGGGAAAGGGATCCACCTCTTGAAACTAAATCTTGTACGTTGTTCTGTAGATTTCTGTGGTGATGTGGGTGTGGAAAACACAGTTGTTGCAGATCCCAAGCGTGTGAATTATGGATCACAGGGTGGACAAGTTACAATTAGTGTCTCCGCTGATGGTACACCTCGCAGAGCAAACATATTATCCACAATGTCCGAGGAATGCAAATACTTGAAATATTCATTACATCTGGACATTGTCCATTTCTCTTTGTCTGTGAATAAGGAGAAGCACACCACACAGATGGAACTTGAAAGAGCTAGATCTATTTACCAGGAATATCTGGAGGAACGTAGACCTGTTACAAAAGTGACTTTGTTTGACATGCAAAATGCAAAATTTGTTCACCATTCTGGTGGACTTAGTGAGGTTGCTGTCTGCTCCCTTTTCAGTGCAACTGATATTTCAGTGAGGTGGGAGCCTGATGTACATATTTCACTATTTGAACTTATGTTGCGGATGAAGTTACTGGTTCACAATGAGAAACTTCAGGGAATCAATAACACAATAAAGGAAGAAACGATTATTAGGAATGATGTGAAACCAGAAATAGAAGTTACTGTAGATTCGGTACAATTTGATAGAGAACAAAAAAAAAGAGAGTCTGTTTTTGCTATTGATGTGGAAATGTTGACTATCGTTGCTGGGGTTGGAGATGGAGTCAATGCAACGGTTCAGGTGCAGTCAATTTTTTCTGAAAATGCAATGATAGGAATACTATTTGAAGGGCTTATGCTTAGTTTTAATGAAGCCAGAGTGTTAAAAAGTAGCAGGATGCAGATTTCTCGTATTCCTAGTGCATCCAATTGTCCGTCTGATGGGAAAGTACCTGTAGTTACCACTTGGGATTTGGTTGTTCAAGGCCTGGATGTTCATATTTGCATGCCTTATAGATTGCAGTTGCGTGCCATTGAAGATGCAGTTGAGGATATGATGCGAGGTTTGAAGCTTATCACAAATGCTAAAACTAATCTTATATATCCCATGAAGAAAGAGAGCTCGAAACCAAAAAAATCATCTTCATCAAAATTTGGACGTGTCAAGTTCTGTTTACGTAAGCTCAAGGCTGATATTGAGGAAGAACCTATGCAAGGGTGGCTTGATGAACATTATCAGTTGATGAGGACCGAGGCCTGTGAATTAGCTGTGAGGTTGAAGTTTCTTGATGATCTTGTCTATGAAGCCATTCAGCGTTCTGGAAGTACCGATCAAAATGAATCTTCTGCCGAAAAGAAAGTCTCCCATAATGGAGTCGAGATTAATGTGCAGGATTCTTCAGCTCTCCAAAAATTGCGAGATGAAATTCATAAGCAGGCATTCCAGTCTTACTACCAGGCATGTCAGAAGCTGTTGCCTTCAGAAGGATCAGGTGCCTGTAAGAATTGCTTCCAAGCTGGTTTCAAACCTAGTACTGCCCGAACTTCTCTTCTATCTGTTTTTGCTACAGAGTTGGATGTAACCTTGATGAAAATTGATGGTGGTGATACTGGGATGATAGAGATTGTAAAGAAGCTTGATCCCGTCGCTCTGGAAAATGACATACCTTTTTCTCGGCTTCTTGGGAGAAATATTATTTTGCACACTGGCTCTCTTGTTGTCGAGTTGAGGAATTACACATTGCCACTTCTTTCTGCCACTTCTGGTAAATGTGAAGGTCTTATTATTCTGGCACAGCAGGTGAGGTTCAATTTTGCTCTTTTTCTCTTTTCTGTTCACCTTCTTGTAAGTGATATGCTTATTTTCCGCCTTCTGGTGTATTGTGTTTTGAGTGTTTCATTCCTTGGTTTCATTTTTCTCATGACATATGTTAATGGCATGTATCCACACTGTGTTTTTATAGTAGCCTTATGTTCATTACGTGGAAGATAAATGATGCGTGATCTTGAACTTATTTGTGGTTTTTGTAAAGGAAGTCGTTAAAAAATTATCCTTCTATGTGTGTCATTGGCATTTTGTTAACAATTGTATCCCCATTTCAATTGATTCTGCTTCTTCACTAAAGCTTGGAATAATGATTAATATGCTACATTGCTACCTTAGTCCTTCTGTACTGAACGTAATGGCCATATTAATTGGCTGAAACTGGGCGATAGGAACTCAGGCTACTTTAATAGAACCATGAGAGCTAAACAAAATAGGAACTGAAATCTTCCCAAACTTTTTGAGGGGAGCTGGGAATGTTCCTATCTGCTGTGGAGGAGACCATAGTTATCAAAGCGTTGCCTAGGCGTTCGGACGAGTCAGATAAGGCTAGGCGGCTGGTCGTCAGTGTATCACGCCTTGTTTTATTTGTATATTTATTTTCTTAATTAATGCAATTTATAACATTTTTATTAAATGTATAAAATACATATATACAACATAATGCATGGAACCATGTATTGAAAACAATAAAAATTGATGCAATAACCCCCTCCTTCTGTATAAATCCTCTTATTAAGATGTACTCTTACAATGCCATGGGTGGGCCTTGGGAACGCCTTGCCTTGGGGACATACGCCTAGGCGCCTAGCATAGTTGTCAAGGCGTCACCTAGGGGTCTAAGAGGCCTTGTGATGCCTTGGAAAATCAGGTGCCTTAGTTGCCTAGGGGCTCCATCAAGGCTCCAACGCATTGGTTCGCCTTGGCCCCTTGACAACTATGGCACCTAGGCACCTTTGCAGCGCCTTGGGTCGCCTTGGTGCCTTGACAAGTATGGAAACCTAGAAGGAAGTGGAGGATTGTTTAAAAAGTCTTTGCAGACCTGATTATCTCTCGATTGATGTTGGTATTCCAGATGGTCTTATTGACAAAGTATTACCAGAAGACCAACAAGCCCTTTTGGAAACCATTCCTTCAGAAGAGGAAATTCTGAAAGCCATCAAGGACACTAAATCCCACAAGGCCCTGAGTCTTGATGCTTCAGTATGGACTTTTTCACCTCAACATGGGACATTGTGAAGCAAATATTAGTCAACGCTGTGCAGAGCTTCTTCTCCATGCCGAATCAGATTTCAGAAAGCCAAACATTCCTCTGCTCTATACCAAAAGTCGAAGGAGCTTGCTCTATCTCAGACTTCAGATCATTGCCCTCTGCAATGACCTTTACAAATTTGTGGCAAAGATTTTGGAGAACAGGCTCAAGAGGATGGTCAATTACCTAGTTAGTGCAAATCTATTGGCTTTCATCGAGGGCAAGAGCATTACTGATAACATCCTTCCCTGCTCAGAGCTGGTTTTGATAGGAAACCCATTCCCTAACAGCCTTAATGAAAGTAGATATCCACAAGTCTTATGACTATTTAGGATGGAGATTCCTTATATAAGTATTGATTCAGATGCACTTTCCTCCCACCTTTTTGACTTGGGTGCACCGCTGCATCCCTTCAGTTCATCTCTCTATCCTTATCAATGGGAGCACAGTGGGATTCTTTGGCAGCGACAGAGTTATCATGCAAGGATGCCTGTTGCCCCCTTTTCACCCTCATTATAGAGGTCCTCTCTCAGAGACTTCAGTTAATGGTGGATTGCACTGCAATTGATTTGTTCCCCAAGTGTAAGGCTATCAAGTTGACACACCTTGCCTTTGCAAATGACATTCTGATCTTCTCCTAGCCCCATGTTAAATCCCTAGTGATGATTTCCAGCACCCCTATGCACTCTGGGGTTTTTGCATCAATAAGCTGAAAGCCTTCATCATCCAGGAAGGGGTTGATGAAGATTATATGGAGAACTTGAGAAGAATTTCACGGCTTGATTTGGAAACCCTTCCAATTAAATTTCTTTGCTTTCCTCTGTTCTCCTCCAGGTTGTCAACCCACCACTGCTCTTTGATTTTGGACTACCTTCAAAGAAGCTTCAATTATGGGAAAAGTGAAAGCCAGATTTCTATCATATGCAGGGCGCTTAGAATTGGTCAAGTCTATCATGCAGAGTTCTTACTTATATTGGCCAGGTGTCTTTGGGATCCAGCAATCTATCTCTCCGAAGATTGAATCACTCATGAGTGCATTTCTTTGGAAGGGATTAGACAACTAGTCCCTTCATAAAGTGAGTTGGGCTTCAATTTGCCTGCCAAGAGAAGAGGGAGGGATTAGGCCTATGAACGTTGTGGGGGGTTAATAAAGCTTGCATTCACTCTTCCCAAAAAAAATAATAATTGCATTCTGAAGTTGATCTGGAAAGTACCAGTCTGGAAAGAAGCATTTGGGTGGAGTGGCTTTACGCAACGTTCCTTAAAAATGATTCTATATGGACTGTGCCCTGTCTAGGGTTGAGATACTTGGTGGCCGACATTATAAAGACGGGGATAGATACGGTTCTTCAATTCTTACTATGGTTGGACAATTGGCACCCCATGGAGTCCTTGATGCAGTCCAAGTGTACTGCAGGAGGCCCAAGCCTCCTATGGCCAGCCTAGCCAACTAGCCCAGCAACAACTGGACAGCTGTAGAAGTGCTGGAGAACATCTGGAGGACAACTGGAAGGAATCTTGACTAGTCTTGTTCTTCTAGAAGATCCTTTGAGAGCTGTCCAAGATGTTTACTTTATAAATATATATACTTTCTAAAGTTAATTTCTTTCTATTGCTAGTTACTTTTGAAATTTAGTTCTTTCTATTTTAGTTGTTTCTATTTTCAGTTTTATAAAGATTTTTTGGGCTAGTAGAATATTGGAATCTCCTCCTTTGTAAAGTTTCCAAAAAAGAGGAAGATTGAGTTACTTAATTAGGATCAATCTTACTTTCTAAAATTATATTCAAGCTTCAGCTATAAATATTAATGCAAGGAGAGCATTCTAATGTTTTGGAAAAAAAAAAAAAAAGGCTTGCTCAGCACTTGGGTTCGGCTTGCTGGCTGAGAGACTCAGCCAAGCCTAATTCACTTACTTCCCACCCCCATCCCTCTCTTTATACCCCATCGGTTTTTTTGTACCCCATCGGTTTTTTTGTATCTCCCTCTTATTTGCTGCTGCTGTGTTTTCTTTTACCTGCAAGCATGGAGATCCATTCATAAGAAGGATTAACACCTGCTGAAATTCATTTAGAAGTACTGCTGAATCATCTGAGATGTTCCTCCATTGCAGCACTGCTGATCAACCAGTGTGAGGACTAAGAACACTGTTCATGGCTACTGGAACCTGAGATATTCTGCTGAGATATTCAAATTCCAATAATATCCCATCCTCTCAACAGATCTGCCTCATCTTTTGATATTGTTTAACAATCATATGGAGCTTCATTTGACGGGAAATTCTCAGCCATCCAACGATCAGATTGCCCAGAACAGATAAGTATCTAATTCTGGTTCCTAGTTTCTAATTATGGTTTCAAGGGCAAGCCCTTGCACCTGGATCCGTCTTGGTTAAGCATGGGGCTCATATCGGCGGATTAGTCCGCTGTACTACTATCCACTAGCAGGTCCCACACTTATAATGTTTCTAAGCAAGGCTTAGTCGGCAGGCACAAGCCGGCGGCACCTTCTTCCGGGCTAATGTCCATCGGCTCGCCCTTGTGCTGGCCTATGCTTTCAGCAAGTGTGTCAGAGGCTACACAGGGCTGGCAAATGTACCAGCCGACTCTTGTCAACTGGCTTAGTTCTAGTAGCCCCTTAAAATCTTATGCCTAGCTGGTGAATGTGAGTCGGCATATGCTACCGCCGGGCTCCCAGCCCCCGGATAGGCACTATATGTAAGTAAGCCGGCAGATGCCTGCCGGTGGATACTACCGCCGGGCTCCATCCACCGATTTGTCTACAGATGGCCAACTGACTACCTGTTTCCTTCGGGAATCAATTGTAGGGTTCCTAGCTTTTCTTGGGACTCACATATCGGCATTGTAGACACGTCCACACTGGTCTAAAAGACATCTAATGTATAAAAAAAATCTATTATGGTTTAGGAAATCTTGTGTGGGACTCGGGGTGAAGTCTTCAACCGACTTCCAGTTTAGCAGCACTTTGTCTTCAGGTGAGGGGTTGGATCCGGAGAATTAATAGGATATTTGATATGCCTGCTTGTAATTGGAAATAACATGTCTTTTGATAATTGTAATACTTGTTCATTTATTTGCATATATGTATAACTATGAATGCTATTGATTGAGATGTGTTTAATCTATGTGGCATTCGTGCACCGAAGTACTGGTGACATTTGGCCATATGGACCCGGCTTTGCATAGCTAGCACTCTAGATGGGGCTCGATGCCTGATGGGACTGGGGTCGAGGATCTCTGCTAGAGTGCGTCCCCATTTAAATTATGTGCACATGTTTAGATGTAGGTGGTTATTATATTCACACCATGGTTATGAACCGTTGCCAATAGGGGGTTACGTACTGGCATGGGCTCAAACACCCCAATACGTTGATGTATTGGCGATGGGGATCCGGTTGGTCAGGGGTCTTGGATGCCAGGACGGAGCCTATTGTTGGGGGTTTGCATGCTATTGGCCCGGGGGCCGGGGCCAGTAGTGGTTCACTCTTGGGTTGCGAAAGGTCGCGGCCCGATGCCGTGGATATCGCATCTACTCAACCTTGTGCATGAGTGTTGAAAGCCATTAGTCAGGGATTGGGGTGGAATCTCGAAACAGCACTGTCAGAATCATTACACTAGGTCTAATTAATTCGTATGCGTATTTGATACTTGATTCCTCACTGAGCTGGTATGTGAGTTTACCCCTGTACCGATACTTATTTTCAGATTCTGATGCAAGTACCCTTTCAGTAGCTAACTTCATGGAGTCTCTACCGGTAGACGTGGGTTCTTCTTGCGAGGACCTTGATGAGGAGCATGGCGAGGGCTACGTCTGCAGCGATTGCATCTACGGGACTTGATGCATCTTCCCTCTCCTTTCTTGATTTATAGTTTTTTAGATTAACTGTATAGTTTATTTGTTGAAGGTTTTTGTCAAATCTATTCTTTTAGGATATTACCTGTACAAATATTATACGTTTATGTTTTGAGAATTACAGCGTATTTGAGATAATTAACAATTAATTTAATTTATGAATACAATGTAGTTTGCATCAGTTATTTATATGATTTCGTATTGCTTCCGCCGCTGTATTATTATCGATTGTTACTTGACTTATGTTGGATATTGCGTATATAGATTGTTGTCTAGTGGTTAGAGCATGCATGTGATCTTGGGTGGTTCGGGTCCCCAATAGCGACCCGGGTGTCACGCCCGTATCCACAATGGGTCGTGACTCGTGACAGGCCTTGTTTTCAGTATGACCCTGAACATAGCTGATTAGAAGGCAATAATCCATGTAGCCAACCCCATTTAGTTGGGATAAGGGATTGTTGTTGTTGTTGAATGCTTGGATTTTATTGGAATTTATGTAGATGCACTCATACACTGCAGTGTATTCTTTAGTTTTAAAGTTGATTGCTTTATTGTGTTTACACATAGCTTTTTGATTCATTTGCACTCCTTTTCCATTCTAACTGCCACTTTTCTTCACAGGCAACATGTTTCCAACCACAAATTCAACAGGATGTCTTTATTGGAAGATGGAGGAAGGTACGCATGCAACGATCAGCTAGTGGTACAACCCCTTCTCTGAAGCCATACTTAGATTTGCCTCTATATTTCCAGAAGGGGGAAGTTTCATTTGGGGTGGGATTTGAACCAGTTTTTGCTGATATAAGCTACGCTTTCACAGTGGCTTTGCGCAGAGCTAATCTGAGTGTTCGCAGTGTTGAATCCAATGCTAACATACTGAATGCTTCAGATACTTCTCAAAGTACTAACATCAATCTTTCAGATTCCCAGCCACCTAAAAAGGAGCGCAGCTTACCATGGTGGGATGAAATTAGGAACTACATTCATGGGAATAATAGCTTATGTTTTTCTGAAACCAGATGGAATATTCTTGCAACAACTGACCCTTATGAAAAGCTTGACAAACTGCAAATTGTTACCAGTTACATGGAAATCCAGCAGTCAGATGGTCGTGTTTATGTTTCGGCTAGAGATTTTAAGATTTTTTTGAGTAGTTTGGAGAGTTTAGTTAACAAGGGCATTTTAAAACTTCATAGTCATGGTGTTCGTGGTGCTTTCCTTGATGCCCCTGTCTTTAATCTTGAAGTTAACATGGACTGGGATTGTGAATCTGGCAGTCCCCTTAATCATTATTTATATGCACTCCCCAGTGAAGGTGAAGCTCGAAAGAAAGTTTATGACCCCTTCAGGTCAACTTCTCTCTCCCTCCGCTGGGATTTTTCTCTTAGACCTTCCCTTACTACATCTGATGAACAACTGGTATCTTCCACCAGGGAAGATGGAGGACTTCTAGATGGAGGTGTTTATAGTTCTCTGTACAAATCAGAGCATGCATTAATTTATGGGCCAACTATAAATGTTGGTCCTCATGATTTAGCCTGGCTTTCCAGATTCTGGAACTTGAATTTTCTTCCTCCACATAAGTTGCGTACCTTTTCTCGATGGCCACGTTTTGGGGTCCCAAGAGTTGCTAGGTCAGGCAACTTGTCTCTCGACAGGGTGATGACTGAATTTATGCTTCGCCTGGATGTAACCCCGACTAGTATCAAGCATGTGGCGTTGGGGGATGATGATCCTGCTAGTGGATTGACATTTAGTATGACAAAGTTGAAATATGAGATTGGCTTCGGTCGTGGTAGACAAAAATTTACTTTTGATTGCAAGCGTGATCCTCTTGATCCTGTGTACCAGGGTCTTGACCTTCACATGCCCAAGATATATTTGAATAAAGGGGGTTGCACATGTGTTGGAAATGAACTTAAAGTGTCAAGGAGAAATTCAAAATCTGCATCAACAGATAAAGCTAGCCATGAAAAGTGCAACCATATGGGCAGTTGCACAGAGAAGCATCGTGATGATGGATTTCTGTTTTCTTCTGAATACTTTATGATTAGAAAGCAAACTCCAAAGGCTGACCCAGCAAGACTATTAGCATGGCAAGAAGCAGGACGAAGAAACCTTGAGATGACATATGTCAAGTCAGAATTTGAAAATGGGAGTGAGAGTGATGACCCTGCACGATCTGACCATAGTGATGATGATGGATTTAATGTGGTCATCGCTGACAATTGTATGCGTGTGTTTGTTTCTGGCCTCAAGCTTTTGTGGAACATCGAGAATAGAAATGCTGTTTGGTCCTGGGTTGGTCGCATATCCAAAGCATTTGAGCCTTCTAAACCTTCTCCTTCACGGCAGTATGCACAGAGGAAAATCCTAGAGGAGAACCAGGTAAATCATGGAACTGAAATGCTTCAGGATGACATCCTTAAGCCTTTATCTGTGACCTCCCAGGGTACAACTTCCCCTACTCCACAGCAGGTGGAGAGTTCAGGATCGGTTCCATCTCCTTCACACTCTGTTGAAAAGGAAAGCTCATCCTGTGGCGCAGTTGGTAGGTCTCACTCTTACCTTGTGGTACTGTTTGGATTTGTTAGTCTGGGGATCAATGCTGGTACAGAGTATTTCTGGTTGTTCACAGATATAAAATCGTTAAAGGTTCTCTCACAATGAATGTGTGGCTACTGTAGTCTATGGGCACATTCCTCAATGTCCATATGGTTTATCTGCACTATATATTTCCTAAAAGCATGATTTAATATGTTACCATATAAGCTTAAGTAAAGGTGCATTTGTTTTGCTTTCTCAACAGAAAAAGATGGAAACGTTGAGGACCCAGAGGAGGAAGGAACACGACATTTCATGGTGAATATTATTCAGCCTCAATTCAATCTTCATTCGGAAGAAGCTAACGTAAGCCCTTCGAGTTCTTTTTAATTTTTTTGGTCATATTTCAATTTATGAATTGGAACTCCGTCTTTTACTCTTTTACCTTATGAGATTTGCATTTCATTGGTAGAAAAGCTTACCTTGTGCTGAGGCTTTTCTCTACTTGCTCCCACATACATTTATTACTATGTTCCGAACCTTCTATTTTTATGTCAGCTTAAAGTTGGGGTTTTGAAACTGAGCTATGGTTTTCCATCGGACCTGCAGTAGTTAACTTCACTTTAAACTTCTATGTTAATCTTGTTTCTTCGTTCCATGGTACATTGGAAGATCAAATGCATTTCAAGAACTTCTGAAAATTCTGCTTACATTCTGTTCCCCTTATCTTTCGTATGTTTTAATCATGTGCTAATATTCCCCTGTACCAAATGTTTTTTACAAGACAAATCATTCTACTCCATGAATTAGGGTCTCATTTTCCTTTCTTATTTTTTGGGAGAAAAAACTTTGTACCTGCATTCCCTCTCTTAAGTTGAGTAAATCTTGACTCTTTATTCAAAGTATACAGGGGTCAGCTGCAAGGTTTTTTCTTATCAGGATTCATGGTAAAGGGTTTGGCCATGAGTTCTTACAATGCCGGTTACCAGCCGCCAACCCTGCTCCTTTAGCTTGGGACTTGGCAGTACAAAAGCACTTGTTATTCATTTTAATTTTTCCTTCGCCAAGAAGTCAATAGAGTCAAAGCTGAACAGGAGGTTCAACCGTTCGAGTGTAAATATTTGCAGTAAATGAGCTTCCTCCGTTAACACTTCTGAAATATAAGACTGAATATTTAGATAGGCATACGGATATCTGTAAGAAGGAAAATTAATATGACAGATGATACGGAGTGGGTTTTTTTTTTGTTTTTTTTTATTTTTTTTATTTTTTTTATTTTTTTTATTTTTTTCGGTGAATCAATAATATATTCAATAAGCTTAAGAATACAAGAGGGGACTCCAAGAAGGGGACCACAGGAAGAGACAAGGAATAAAAAACTTAACACGAGGGAATACAACCCACGGATTCCCAATGACAACAAGTTGGATACATAAATTACTTGATGGCAGTAAATAGGAATGTAGGACTCATTTTGTTTAGTTTCACTTTTGTTTCTCTACCAGGGAAGGTTTTTGCTTGCTGCAGCCAGTGGCCGTGTATTAGCCCGTTCATTTCATTCAGTTCTCCATGTTGGGTATGAGATGATTGAAAAAGCACTCGGTACTGGAAGTGTACAGATACCTGAATCTGAACCTGAAATGACATGGAAACGGATGGAGTTATCTGTGATGCTGGAGCATGTACAAGCTCATGTTGCACCAACTGATGTTGATCCAGGGGCTGGGTTACAGTGGCTGCCAAAAATCCTTAGGAGCTCACCAAAAGTAAAACGTACTGGTGCATTATTGGAAAGAGTGTTTATGCCTTGTACTATGTATTTCCGGTACACAAGGCACAAAAGTGGAACTGCAGATTTGAAGGTTCTTATGCCTCCTTAAATTTATGTTAGAATGTATTTGTTAAGATGTTCTTACTAGATAACTAGGTATAACAATTGATATGCACCATATTATTTTCTTTTTAAATGTTTCCTTATTTCATCTCTTAACATTTGCTGGCTTGGCCACTTTTGTTACCACAGGTCAAGCCATTAAAAGAGCTCACTTTCAATTCGCCTAATATAACCTCATCAATGACATCTCGCCAGTTTCAGGTTATGCTGGACGTATTGACCAATCTTCTTTTCGCAAGGCTTCCCAAGTGAGGATATGCATCTTTATTTCCTCATCAATAAATTTGGTTATGATTTTATTATTGCCTCTGCTCTATTTTTTTTTTCCTTAACTTAAATTTTGAGGCGTTTAATTTGAGAAGCAGAGGCATATTTGACTATTACTGTCTTCACCTTCAGAAAACTAAAATGCTGTTCTTCCTGGATATTTTTAAAGGCTACTATCACATCCTGCTGATCTTTTTAGTGTTCTGAAAGGCCATGCATCAGTGATTTGTCTCTATCAATTACGTTTCTATCAATAGAAATGGAGACTACAATGTGAAATAGCTATCACGGGTACCATGCATGATCTTTAGGTATTAACTCTTAAGATTTCAGCGTTGAGTTTCTTTCTCTGTTGTTCCATCATGGGAAGAACTCTTTGGCATTATGAATCTCTCTCTCTCTCTCTCAATGTGGAAGGAACCCACATTCCCAAGTTTATCTGACATCCAGATTCCATTCTATGACAAGATTTTCATGTCAGTATTTTGTGGCAACTCTGGATTCAAATCCCTGCAAATCTTCCTCCTGATCTGTTTGTAACTGTGTTGTGGAAATGTTGTTGCTGCAGTCAATAGGCATTTGTATTCAGTTGCCTGTGGAATAATGAAAAGATCTTCTATTGGACATATGATGGATTAAGAACTAGAATGTCTTAATTGTTATTTAAGTGAAGATAGACCTTTAATTGGAGATGATGGATTAGTATCTTGAGTGTCTTAATTAATATTTTAGGGAAGACAGACTTCTGGTTGATGGGATATATACTTTGTTTAATTTTATTTTTCTTTTCTAGGAGTTCCTTGATTTATAATGCCATTAAAAAACATATAGTTCTCAGATACTGTAGTAGAAGTCCTTTTGAAGATTTAATGCAGGAGAATCGAGCCCTAACCCTAGATATAGGAATCAAGGTAATTAACTGCTGAAATTAAACCAGTAACTAGGAAGACAAATTTGTGTAATTGACAATAAATATGCATTTTAAGAGGAAACATAATAGATTAGTAACAGAACAAGCATATAAGAAGAGACTGAATTCAGGCTTAGAATTAAGAAATCAAATTTTAGAAACAAAACAAAACATTGCATTAAAGAGAAATCTGATATCTGTTAACTCAATGGTCCAAAAGCCTTGTCAAATTGAGTTCTCCCTCAGACCGGGCCAAACAATTAAGCACAAAATCTCAGATTTCTCTGGTGTAATTAAAGAGATGATTTGACAGTTATTTGGAAACAAAAGAAAGATGTAATCTGATCTCCAGATTGGTCATATAGGAATATATGAAAATCAGTAAATAAAAAGGGAATAAAGGGTATTGTAAACACACAATTTAAAACATGGGGACTGACCTGGATGATAGATTTGGGATGACTTAATATAACCTGCAGCAACTGAAATATTTGATGACGAAGAACAAAGCAGAATGGTGAAAGAAGAAGAAGAATTGATGAGAGAGAGAGAGAGAGAGAGAGAGAGAGAGAGAGAGTCAAACTCTTGTTTCTCAATTCACTAATTCGATAGGGGGTTTCAAGTTACAACTCTTTTAAAAACTTAGTAAACATGAATCTAATTGAAATAAAATTGCTAAACAGGATTCTTAAAAGATAGAACCTTCTATTGGCTAAACACACCCATGGCTTTACTTAAAAAGAACCCCACAACTTAAGCTGAACTTTAAAATAAAATTCTGTTACCCTCTATGAATTTTAGTTTTGGTCTTTGTAATTAGGTTTATAACAATTAAATCCACTAAAATTAGAAGAACATAAACAAAGCCTTATCCCAACTAAATGGGACCGGCTACATGGATTCTTGTCCTTAGATCAGCTCTGTCTAATGTCATACTTGAAGCAAGGCCTAAGCTATGCATGTCTTTCATCACTACCTCCCCTAGAGTCATCTTAGGTCTGCCCCTTGCTCTGTTACATCCTTCTATCGAATCAAATTACTCCTCTGTACTGGAGCATCTAACGGCCTCCATTGCATAGATTAAAATCTCGAGTCTCGAGGTCGTCTCGACCTTGAGAAAAAATGAGATTTCTGAGATCTTGGAGAGAAACTACAAAAAGCCCGAGAAAGGCAAAAAATGCAGTTTCGAGGATAAAATGGTCATTTAAGGCTTAATACTCCAGAGAAACCCTATTTTAGCATATATAAACACATTTAAATCATAGTGTTACACTAGTAAAGGATCAAAGAAGGCCAAATGAGCCAGTAAATTATATTTTAGGAGAAAAATAAACATATTAGCACTTAATTAGTTAATTGTCATAGTCAAAAAACCCAAAGTAATCAAGTAGACCATACAATTATAATTCATACATTATGTCACACCCCAATTCCGGACAAACCAGAAGTGTGAGTGAACCGACTCTAAACCACGGTTCACACCAGGATCTCAATAGACCGTGTCAACCAATCATTTCTAAGCAGTCTAACATAATCAGAGAATAATACATAGCAGCGAAAATAAATAAATGAGCCAAGATCTAAATTGTAATTTAAATAAATATCCAACTTATTCCATCATCCATTAAAATTAAATATTATTTATTACAATGCTTTAACAGAAAATAACCAAGTCACTGGGAGAAGACACAGAACGAGCACTCGCATGACGCATCATGCTCGTCCTCCACTGCCTGGGTATTAATGGCGAGAATGATGCACGTATCTTTGGAGCAGTCACAAAGTCATCAACGGTGTACCCGCATCCAAATCCCGAAAAAGAATATATATATATATATATATATATATATATATATATATATATATATATATATATATATATATATATATATATATATATATATATATATATATCTGGTGAGCTCGCAACATAGCTCAGTAAGTACAAGACCAATGCAACAGTACAATATGCATGAGATAACATTACAATTTGGGCCTGGTATAACTTGCAAATATGCTATGGTAAGGTTTGGCGGCCACCGCACCTCCATGCACGAGAGTGTGAGCACACCCAACAGTCAGGCACCTACCACGCTACTGCTGTTGCCCCACATCACTCACTTCGGTATGGAGATAGGACTCGAGTCTGGCGGGCAGGAAGAACCACAATCCCACGTCCTCCCCCTGATACCCCATACCGTATCAATACCTAAACCCCTATTAGCAAGGGCTTGCAAGTGGGTCATGTTTCTAACCAGTCCTAGATATCAATACAATATCAATGGCCTTACCCCAGCACGGCTCCCTACGACCTAGAGATAGGGCTCGAGTCTAGCGGGCAGGAAGAACCACAATCCCACGTCCTCCCCCTGATACCCTAGTCGTACAAAGTCTGCTAAAGTAAAGGCTATACGACTCTACCCCAGCACTACTCCCTACGACATAGAGATAGGGCTCGAGTCTGGTGGGCAGGAAGAACCACATTCCCACGTCCTCCCCCTGATACCCTATTCGCACTGAGTTTGCTAAGGTAAAAGGCGATACGAGAAAAGTGTTAGCTGTGGATATATCTAGGGCACATCCCCTTCACATTCTACACACTAACTAAAACATACACATGCCTAACATCCAACAGTCCTAGCATATGAAATGCATGAATATATAAAGAACAACTACATAGCATGTGAGATGCACAAACATCAAGCAATCAGATAAACATAAAGTATTCACAGAGGTTTACTGTTAATTAGTTATTTAGGTTTGGGGTCTTGTTCCTTACCTGACGCCTAACAATGATCCCGTTCTGCGTCAGAGAGCTTACTCACGTTGTCTACAGGTCCTACATAATCACATTTATATGTTAGAACCCATTCATAAAGGTTACAGGGGTCAGAAACAGGCTTGGCCAAGCAGACCAGTCTCGAAAACCATACCGGTCGTAGGTACCGGTTGCAGTGTTGTGCAACCGGTATATACCGGTATACCAGTTGCACTTACCGGTCTCTGAGTGAGACCGGTATGTGCCTGCGGTATATACCGCAGGCCCATACCGCTGGACGTATAGTCCAACCGGTATACCCCACGGTTTGGATCCGAGAGCGAGATCTCGGATCTCCCCTCCTTGTCGGCTAATGGTTAGGTCTCTAGGGTTTCTTCTATCCCTTACTAAGGTCCCAGCCTTCTAATGGCCTTTGGATTTTGGCTAGAACGCCGTATCAAACTTAGGTTAGATCCGACTGAGGAAACAATGGAAATTATAGGCTTTTCGGCTCCGATCCGACATCATAAAATTATTAAGAGGATAGAGCACTTACCGGCGGTGTCTGACGGTTGACGGCGTGCTCTTCCTTCCTGGGCGGCTTCCACCTCCTTGCTCCTTCTCAGCTCTTCTCCAGACAGCTAGAGTTTTTGAGAAGGAGCAATGGAGTGTCTCCTTCTCTATTAATAGAGGGATGCCGTCCATGGAAAGTTTTTCCCTCAGTTGGAAACTTTCCAAGTTTCCATTCTGAGAGATAGGCCCATTGGAGTTTGTCTCCAGCCGAACTCAAGCATACCGGTCGCACATACCGGTATGAGTGCCTCAGACTCACTCAAACTGGTATAGTCCGACCGGTATGGGTATACCGGTGGCACATACCGGTTGCACTATACTGCAACCGGTATAGTGAGACCGGTATGAGATTACCAAAATTGAGTGGTACTTGTACCTGAAACTTTGCGTGGTTCATCACCCGGCTTTGCCTTCCGGTCCAGCTATGATTGGGACACCTGTCATCATATAAAACTACGGTTTAGACCCGGTTTTTGACTACGGTTCTTACACATTATGTCGAGACTAGTTGAGAATTAGTCGAAAACTGGTCAAAAATGGTCGAGAAATGGTCGAAAATGTCGAGAAATGGTTGAAAATATCAAGACCACTCGAGATCTCGTCTCGACCTGTTCGAGATCTTCGAGAGCCGAGATTTTGAACCATGATCCATTGAACATGGCCGTATCATCTCAAACAACTTTCTCATAGCTTATCATGTATTGGTACTACTCCTAAACATAGTTGTTAAGGCGTCGCCTAGGCGTCCAGGCGTGATTTGAGGGCCTGGGCGCCTTATGAGTATGGCCTAGGCGGTCGCCCAGGCTCTCTGGGTGTCGCCTAGGCGCCGCCTTGGACGCCTTGGGTGCCCAGAATGCCTGGGCGGTCGCCTTGGGTCTTATATGTGTTTTTTTTTTCCCCTTTGATCTCTTAATTTGCTTCACAGGATTTATTAAGCTAGACAGGAACAACATTTATCAAACAGTACTTATTTATGACTAATATCATTTACTTAAGATATTATTTATAAATAAGCAAATACCCCTTATTTGAATCCAATAAAAATAGTTTAAAATTCAAATTCCAGAAGGATAAAAAGTCAACCCTCCAGTTCAAGAACAAAAACCGTATTTTCGGGTGCGGGGGTGATTTTCAACTTCAAAATGCTAGGCTTTTTTCCAAATATAAAAATTCCATAAATCTTATTATAGTAAAACATCACTAAAAACCAAGAGTGCGCCAAAATATTCTCTTGCTTTGATGCCCAAAAAATAATTTACATTCAGACGACTTTTAATAGCATTCGCGTACTTCGAACAAGGTTTGACCGGAGTGTAACTCCTTCATTATAACTCGGATTCAAGCAATCTAGGATTTGTTGGAAAGCTGATTATACTAGCTTTGCAATGAATTTGAGATAGCTTGAATCCGAAGTATATTAAAGGAGTTACGCTCTGGTAAATTTTGTTAGAAATAAGCAAATGTTAGTCATAAATACGTGTTGCCTACTTAACTTAATTATTTGTTTCTTTGTTGGTTTTCTTATATTAATTAAGCTATGTCTTAAATGTTTATTTATGTAGAATGTTGCATATATATATATATATATATATATATATATATAAACATTAATATAGCATTAATATTTTAAAAATAAAAAAAATACACTGGGAACGCCTTGGTCGCCTAGGCGGACAGGATGGCCTCAAACGCCTTGGATCGCCTTGTCGCCTTGACAACTATGCTCCTAAATCAACTCTAATACGATCGTTCTTTACCTTATTCTTCCTAGTTTTGCACACTTCCATCTCAACATCCTCATCTCAGCTATACTAAGTTCATCTATTTGATGCTTCTTAACAGCCCAACATTCCGCATTTTACATCATAGTTTGTCAGATGACTGCTCTATATAATTTTTCTTTAAGTTTTAAAGGAATACACCAATCACATAACACTTCAGATGGACCTCTCCACTTCGTCCATCCTATTTTAATCATCTATGAAACATCATCCTCTATATCACCTTCTTTATTTATGATTGAACATAGATAATTAAAATAATCACTTTGTTGTATATCCCTCTTATCAATTTTCACCACCTCATTATCCACCTTGTGTGACTAAAGTTATACACCATATACTACTCCTTCGTTCTACTTATCTTAAAACCCTTTGATTCAATGTTGATTTCCATAGCTCCAACTTGGCATTAATCCTTGCTTTTGTCTTATCTACCAAAATAATATCATCAGCAAAAAGCATGCACCGATGAACTTCATTTTGTATGTCTCTGGTTAATCATCCATGATGAGGGCAAACAAATAAAGCTTAAAGCTGATCCTTGATGTAAGCCAATTGTAATTTATAATTGGGTATTCACTACCTTGACCCCCCCGGGTTTTCACACTACCATAACCAAATCACATCAAAACAGCCACTGTTATTGATGTGTGACTGCATAAGACTGAAATTGTTTTTGAACATAAAGTATTTTTGATAGATAAGTTTTATTTATACATTGATTCAGTTTCAATAGACGTAGAAAACTGATCAAGAAATTGTATTAGTTTTGGGCAGTCATTTTCTTACTCTTCAAAATATTTTCAACTTTTCATTTCAGGCCCCAGAAAAGCATTCTTTCATACACTGCTGAAGCTGATGAAGATATTGAAGAAGAAGCCGATGAGGTGGTTCCTGATGGTGTTGAAGAGGTAGAACTAGCCAGAATCAATCTTGAACAGACAGAACGAGAGCGGAAGTTGCTCCTTAATGACATTAGAGGATTATCTGTTTGTAGTGATACTTCTGGAGACCTATCTCTCGAAAAGGATGACAATTTGTGGATGTTAACTGGTGGAAGAGCCACGCTGGTGAGAAACTAATTCTACATGAAAACTTAGAAATGACAAGCAACGTTTAGTTTTCATACTTTTTAACTTTTTCTTTTTAATTTTTACTATTCATCTAGCGAATCGAAATGCAAGATTCATATTCTAGGTTTAGATTTGGTTTGCTCTTTTCTTTTTCTTTTTTTTTTTTTCTTTGTTACAGTTACACTATGCTGGAGATATTTTATTTTTTCTGGAGTTGTTGCTGAAAAATCCTAAATGCTTTATGGTGTACTTTGCTTCTTATCAGAATTGAATGTCATAAAGAGGGCTGTCATCTAACAATAATTTTGTGTAAGTAGGTTAAATTAACTAGTAAAATCATAGTTATCAAGGTGCCGCCTAGGTGTCGAGGCACCCTTGTGACGCCTTGGAAAATCGGGCGCCCCATCGGGCCTCCAATGCCTTGGTTCATCTTGGTGCCTTGACAACTATGGGTAAAATTTGGTGGTTATGAAATGCCCTAAGATATAGGTTAATTTACATTTGTGCTTTGCCTAAACCTTGTAGTTTTGTACAAAGGTTAACAGCATTAGAGTTTTGTCTGTACGTAAGCTCTAAAAATTAGGGAATATAAAAGGTACATGAACATCTTATGAATACTATCATAGATCTCACACAGTGCAAATGTCTAAAAGATATGGCCCTTCGGTTAAATTATGTTCATTTTTTTTTGGGTGAACAAAAAATTATATTACCAAAACACAAGGAGGATTCAAAGTACAGGTCCCCATGGAAGCAATCCAGCAAAAATCACATGGCTTTACAAAAGGATCACACAGGAATTCCTATCCACATCAAAATTGGATAGGTAATCCCAGGAACTAATGATAAATCTATTTCTAGGTGTATTTGGGTAAGATCTTTTAGTAGGCATGGACGACTTCCGTTTGAAGGCATTGTGAATCACCTCCATTCCCTCTCGAAGATACGAATCTGTCTCATGACGGGCCAACAATGGCAGAGGATACCTTCCCAAAGGTGGGATGAGAAGGGGCACTCAAAGAAAAGATGAGTGATGTCCTCACTCTCAGTGTTGACCAGCAGAGACAATAGTTAGGCTTCATGCTTATCCCTCAAGGAGGAACAGCCTTGTAGGAAGGATCTAGGTGAGGGCTCTAAGCAGTAAAGCTATGGCTAGGGATATGGCCTTGGGACCAAATGACATCACATCAGGAACTGTAACCGCTCTAGATCTGACAAGATCCCAAGAAGACAGGGAGGAGTGGATACTCGATGCTGTACCAGTACATCTAACAAGTGGCCTTTAGGTATAGAGTTGAGGGCAGAGCAAGCCTGAGTCAAGCAAGAAAAGGAAAGATGGCCTGGTCTCCAATTTCCCTCTGAGACAATAGAGGAGACAAGAAGGATGGGCCTTGGCCCACTGGTAAGGTTGTTCCATTATGACTTAGGTGGTAACGGGTTTGAATAAAGAAACAGCCTCTTTGCAAAGCGGAGGTAAGGCTGCATACATCATTCTCTCCCCAAGCCCAGTAGTGGTAGGAGCCTCGTGCACTGGGTACACCCTTTTGAATAGAGTATAGTTGTCAAGGCACCTAGTTGATCCAAGGTGTTGGAAGCCTGAAGGATGCCCAAGGCGACCAAGTGACCAAGGCATCCGCCTAGGCGACCAAGGTCGCCGAGGCGATGCATTGACAACTATGGAATAGAGGAGACGAGCCATTCTATCTCTACCTAAGTCCTGTCTATTCCTTTCCCTATAATTATTTAGCAGCACTCCATCAGGGTGCCAATCATCCAGCCAAAGGAAGTTAGAGGATCCATTATCAATTCCTGTCTTGATGAGGTCAGAAGCAAGAGATCTCTACTCCAGCATCTTCCTCCAGATCCATGATCAACAATTTATCTAGCCTATGGCCCTATGCCCATTTTTTATTTAAATAGTATTAGAAACTGAAATTATAAAGACAAAAATAATCAATTCATGGCCCTTTACTTTATCCTTTATCCTGAAAACTATCTGATCTCGATCCTCCTTAAATTCGTATGGTGACCTGCAAAAGAGAGCTTCTCCAATAGCATGTTCATCCTTCTGAAGCCAAAATGCCTTGGGTGCACTTTGATTATGTGATGGAGTACCAAGAAAGGTCCAATTAAGATAAAAGAATGACCAGAGTATTTATCAATGCTGTACTGGATGACAGGAACAGGGTATTAAAAGATGATGATGATCTAATGGATGGATTGAAAGATATGGTATAGTCCTAATGGAGGTAGGTGTAATGGATGTATGAAGAACAACAGCATTAACAGATCTGAAATAAATTGCAGGAACTATACTACTTGAAGATGGAAGAAGAAAAACAGAAACAGAAGGTGAAGATATAGACTTCAGGGCCTCAGGCATCTCACCTCGGAACTCATTGACTTCCCATCAATCTTTCTAGTTTTCCACTAGAGAGCCGAATCTCACAGCCATTAACTGAGGCTTACAGTTGCAGAGAAGACAACAACCAATATTTCATTCATAATTTTCGTGTTCAAGTTTGTAGCTCCTTACAAACATATATAGAAGACTCAAAACAAGATGCAAACTAGTCCTAGAACTCCTCCAGAGAATAACTGACCTTGGAGATAGTTTATTTCTAGTAGAACTCTACCTAAAATAAAGGAAAGTAACTTAAAAACAACTTGAAACAATAAAAAACTAAAAACATTAAAAGTCTTATCTGACTAAATAAAAACTTATCTAACTAGACTTGGGATGTTAACACATTAATCCCATATTCCTACCTTTTACCCATAGTTTAGGCCCATCAAAGTGGCCTATTACAACGAAAACTCATGGGATCAAGGGCTCAACATGCATATAACCCAACTTGAGGCTTATTTCCACTAAAATAAGCCCCAATGTTGTATCGTATCTGCATCACCCAGGGGCTATGTTGCCAAGATGTGGGAGCAGCTATCAAAATCTTGACATGGACATGGATGTTGGATTCTGCAAATCCCAAAACAGGACTTGGGGACTGAGGGGGTATTCAGATTTTTTGAAATTTTTATACTTGTAATATTTTATATCACAAAACAATTTTATATATGTAATTAAAGATAAACTTAAATGGAAAAGAATAATGCTTTTAAGTATAATACTTTGACATCAATTATTATTTCTAAACAAAGTATTCCAAAACAATGGTTTGTACACAGGCTCCATGGGGTCTTTGTCTGTGTTGCTGGCACCCCCACCTGCTATTCATCTTCATGCTGGAATGAGTCTATGGTATGCCGGTGGTTAAATCTGTGTCCGCTCTTATGAACATGCGATTCAGCAGGGTAGGTGCTGAATCTGGGTAAAATAGCCCTCAGAGCTGGGGGATGTCGTATTCTAAATGCCTCATGCTCTGTGTTGTACCAATTCAGTTCGTTGTTGTGATAGATTCCCAACTAAAATTAAGGTGGGTCCAACAGAAACAACTTACATATTTGTCAACCATAATAACATCACACTTTCTTGTATGATGTGCCTACCAGATGTGATGATAGTTGATCTGCTGTTCGATTATTGTTTTATTTGGCTGATGTGTGATAAGAGTGGGACATGGTTTTGTGGTTGATTTGGGCCTAATCAATTGGTGAAATTTTTGGCTCTTTGGTTCAGTTCAGCTTGGACCAAAAGGGGTTGCTTTATTTCAAGATTAGTGCAGCAAACCCAAGGAACTTTCAATAACAAAGTAAAATTAGCATACAGAGATGCCCACAAGGCTGAGAAATTAAGTTTTGAAAATATTTCGTTGGTTTAGAAACCAACTGGAATTTTGTTCTTAGCTCCTTACGGCTTCTACTTCTGTGTGTTATCTTTTTCTTCCTTTTTTTTTTTTTTTTTTTGGTTGGGGGGGGGTCTCACCCTTGTAAATGCAACTTAAGGAAGTAAATGGATAGCCGAAAATCTGGATCCGATTCAAATTCACATCCATTTAGGGGAATCCGAATTCGAACAATCTAGGGTCAGATTCGGATTTCACTCAAATGGATGCGGATCCAGGAACAATGTAGAATATAGGTGTTAACGATGTAAGGGCTAGGCTGGGCTGTTATTGTAAGGAAATGGGTCCACTTAACTTAGACCCATTACCCTCCCTTTAGTCTTATTAAATAAGTGTTAGGCCTGGTTACACTGGCCCATTACCAATCTGACATATGCTATAGGTGCTGATCATTAAAGATCAGTGTCCTACATGGACTGGATTATGATTTAGTTATTCAAGATCTTCTAGGAGTAGGAGTTTCTCTCTCCATTTTGATTGTAACTAGGACTCAAAGTAGATCCTTTATTTTCTGTATTTCTTTTTCTATTTATACAGCACTAGGAGGGATTAAGTACTAGTGGATTCTTCTCATCTTCAGAATCGACACCTCTCTCTCTCTCTCTCTCTCTCTCTCTCTCTCTCATAGCTGTTTTGCTACCATATCAGAACATTAAAGATCAATTTCTGGGATCTTAAGCTCTGTTGGTTTGATAGTGTCTTACTTCTTCACATCAGTTTTTGGTTGCAGCAACCTTATGCTGTACCTTCATGATTTTCTTTTATGTTACTACCTGCTGCTGTTATCGAGTTTTGTTTCTTGAAAATCAGATTTCGATCCCTTTATTTTTATATTTACTGCAATTATTGAGTGCTGCCAATCGAGATCTGCTGATCGAGATCCTTTTCCAGATCTGCCAAAATCAGATTTCAATCCTTATATCTGTTGCAATTATCGAGTGCTGCCCATCAAGACCTGCTGATCAAGATCCTTTTCCAGATCTGCCGCTATCTAGTGCTGATCAGATCTTCAGCTTGAAATCACACTGACGACCTTCACTCGAGCTCTTCAAGATCTGGGTTCTTGTGACTGCTACCACTATTCTTTGCTGATCAGATCTCGAAGACCCTCTAGATCTGCTGATATCTACTGTTGATCAAGATCTGCCGCCATCCACTGCTGAGCAGATATTCTTCACGATTTATCCTTCTTGTGACTACAACTATAATTTTGCTACCACATCTACTGCTGATCAGATTTTCTTCAAGATCAGCCGCCATCTACTGTTATTACTGCTCATTATTATTATTTTTTTTTAACTAATGGCTGATTCCAAGTCGTCTTCGGATACTACTCATCACCGTGTTCAAATCACCTCAATGAAATTAGAAGGTGTTTCTAACTACCTTTTGTGGGCTCAAGCTGTCCGAGCATACATTCACTGTAAAGGTAAACTCCAATACCTAACTAATGACAATCCATCTCTTGATTCCAAAGATGCCGCTTCTATTAAAATCTATAATGAATGGATGTGTGATATCTCCACTCTCCAGACCTAGTTGTAGGGTAGCATTGACCCCTCTATTGTCTCTAATATCATGTTTCATAAGTGTTAAGCAACAGTCTACTCGATAGGGATTGCTCCAGCATGAGGAGCAATCCTCATCGAGTAGGACTCCTCATTGTGGAGGACTTCTAGCGCAGCAGCAGAATTAGATAAGGACTCTCTGTCCTTAGTAGCAGAGTTGGAAGAGGATTCTAATCCTCAAGTAGCAGAGTTATAGGAGGACTATCTGTCCTCGGTAGTAAAGTTAGACTAGGACTCTACAGTCCTATTTAATAAACAGTTTAGTGTAGACAGGTTTCCTATTCTGTTTAGAAGTTCTTTCTAATCTTAATACTGCAGTCCTATTTGCGCTACAGTTGCGGGGACTTCTATTTGTAATTGGTTTCTTTTTTATTATATGTGTGAAATTGGAGGGAGAGATATCGCTAATGACTTTGCCCCTTCTCTAAGTAAAGCCGACATCTTCCTCTAAATTCTTCTCTGGTTCTAGTTCAACCTTTGTTTAAGTTGTTTCAATAAGACTGCTAAAGATGTATGGACTGATCTCAAGGAAAGTCATGCTCAAGAAAAGAATATTTCCTGGATTTATGACCTTTATGAGAAGATGTTCAATTTCTCTTCAGTGATAAGTCCTTTAATGAATACTATAGTGGCTTCAAAGGTACTATGGAGGAACTCCAAGCTGTGTAGCCCCTTACTACTAATCTTGAACAACTCAAGGCTCAAGAATCTGAGTTTTATGTGGCAAAGTTCTTAGTAGATCTTCCACCAGAATATCAATCCGCCACAAGCCAACTAGTGGCAGGTGAGAAGGTCCTTACCGTTAATGAAACATTCTTTCATTTTCAACGCTTAGTGCCTTCAAGTGATTCAACTACTACCAAAAATAACTTTTCTCTATATATTGGCCGTAGTTGAGACTCCTCCTCTGGTAAACCTTGGCTCAGGTAAAGACTGTAGATGTGGTTCCTCTGGTCGTGGGACTGACCGGTCCAGCATGATAAGGCCAACAAGTATTGTATTCATTATGGGAAGAGCAATCACAATGTTGATAAGTGTAGGGCTATGTATGGTCGCCCGGGATGGGCTAAGGCTCTGACCAACTCTAATTCTATAGATGATGCTTCTCTACTTACTATAGCAATTGCCTTTACTCTAGCTACTGCTCCTGCTCCTGCTCTTGCTCTTGGCAACCTTAATTTAACAAATCAGCTCAAAGCATTAATACGAAGGATTCATTAGCTTGAACAAACAACTCCATCCATTTCTGCCACCCTGGCTCATACAAGTACCACTGCCACACTTTCCCCCATTATTCTTACTCCATGGATTATTGATTTTGGGCCCTCTTGGCACATGACTGGTAAGTCTCAAGTCTTTACTTCCTTTAAAGACACTACTAAATCCGTACCTATTTTTCTTGCTGATAGGTCCTCCACCCATGCTACAGGCCATGGAACGGTTTCCCTAACCCCTTCCATGAGTTTGTCCTCTGCTCTCCATTTCCTTAAGTTACCCCTTAATCTTGTTTCCATTAGTCAACTTACTAAATCACTAAACCACGCAGTTACCTTTTACCCTTCTTCTTGTGTTTTTCAGGATCTCAAAACCAGGGCGATGATTGGTGAAGGACTTGAGCATGCTGGTTTTTACTACTTGGAGCATACTGGGCCAACTACCATCTCTGCTTTCTCTACACCACTCCAATGGCATCACCGACTTGACCACCTTTCCCTCTTCAAGATTAAGGCCTTAATCCCTAGCTGCAAATCTCTCTCCCATCTTTAATGTGAGGCCTGTGAGTTGGGAAAACATCACCGCTCCTCCCCTACTACCTGTCCTGAGACTCATAGATTCGTAGTTCTCCCTTTTTCTATAGTTCCTTCAAACATTTGGGGACCATGTTGTGTCCTAAACAGACTTGATTTTTATTATTTGTTATCTTTGTGGATAATTATTCCAAGATGACCTAGCTTTATTTGCTTAATGACTGTTCTAAGTTTCTTTTTTAAAGAGTTTTACAAAGAAATCCAAGTTCAGTTTAATGCCTCTATTCGTATTCTCTAGACTGACAATGCTCTTGAATACACTTAGAAGGCTATTTATGACTTTTGTTTTACTAATGGCATGATTCATCATACTAGCTGCTTCTATAGCCCTTGGCAGAATAGAGTCGCTGAATGTAAAAAATAAGCATCTCTTAGAAGTTGTCCGTTCTCTTATCTTCCATATGCATGTTCCCAAGTATTTTTGGAGTGATGACATACTTACTGTTTGTTATCTTATCAATCGCGCGCCATCTTCTGTTCTCCACAATAAAATACCCTTCTCTCTTCTCTACCCAATTGCTCCCTTATTTCCAGTTTCCCCTTGAGTATTTGGTTGTGTCTACTTTACTCATATTCTACAATCTCAGCAGGATAAACTATCTCCTCGCTCCCTTAAGTACATTTTTCTTGGTTATTCTCGGACCCAGAAGGGCTACAAGTGCTATGACGCGGTTACCTGACACCATTTTATCGGTGTTGATGTTACCTTCTTTGAAGATACATCTTATTACCGTACTCCTATCCCTGTCATTACGCCCCATCGGCCCCCACATCTGACTCCATCACACCACTACCACTCATCACACGTTCGATGACTCTCCACGATCCGCTGTCCATACGCCTTTACTACCACCCTAGCAAGTATATCAATGAAGGAAAAAAAAAATGTCCCTGGTCCATGCTCCAGCTACTACTCCGTCTCTCAGTTCTCTTACTCTTGGTGCTAAGGTCACCCCTGATCTCCGTATTGCTCTTCGTAAAGGTACACGTTCTTGTACTCAGCAATCCTTAATTACATGCCTTATTGAACGGTTCGTTACTACCTCCCATCTCCCCATCTTTGCCTATAATCTTGTTTTTTTCTTTATCTTCCACATTTGTTCCTTCCACCCGCCTCGAAGCCCTTAGCTCATCCAGGGTGGGAAGTGACTATGGATGCCGAGATGGATGCATTACTTTCCCATCATACATGGACGCTTGTTGATCTACCTGCTGAGAAGACAATTGTACACTGTCGCTAGGTCTACACTGTTAAACATAATCCGGATGGTTCTGTTAAATGCCTTAAGGCTCGTTTGGTTGCCGAAGGGTTCACTTAAACGTTTGGTGTTGATTACTTTGAGACCTTTTTTGCGGTTGCCTGTCTCAATTCGGTTTAGGTTATTATCTCCTTGGCTGTCAACTTTGATTGGCTTTTTTATCAGATGGATGTGAAAAATGCCTTCCTTTATATTGACTCACAGGAAAGGTTCGGAATTTTAGTTTCGGTGGCAAAAAAAATTGATTTTAGAGCCCAATTTTTTTTGTAATGCATTTTTAACCTTCTTAACATATCCATTGAATGATTTGCACAAAACAAATCCCAAATGATGTCTATATCTTACCATAATATGCTAATGTACGCCAAAACCTAAGGTTGTATTCCGAGTTAAATAGGCAGCACTTATTTATGACTAATATCACTTAAGTAAATTTTTATTAACTTTTATATTTCATTTACTTAAGATATTATTCATAAATAAGCAAACACTTCCATTTGAATCCAATAAAAATAGTCTAAAATTCAAATTCCAAAAGAATAATAAATAATAAAAAAAAGTCAACATTCTAGTTCAGGAACAAAAATTGGATTTTCAATCGCGGGGTGATTTTCAACTTTCAAATGTTCGCTTTTTTCTCCAATTTAAAAGTTTATAAATTTTATTAGAGTAAAACATCAATAAAAACCAAGAGTCTGCCAAAATAATCTTATGTTTTGATGTCTAATAAATTATTTCCATTCAAACGACTTTAAGCAGCATTCGCATACTCTGAATAAGGTTTGAACAGAATGTAACTCTTTCAATATAATTCGGATTCAAACAATCTCAAATATTTTGGACATCAAAACAAAAGATTATTTTGGTATACTCTTGGTTTTTAGTGATATTTTACTTTAATAAAATTTATGAAATTTTTATATTAGAGATAAAAGGTAGCATTTGAAGGTTGACAATTGTCCTACAATAAAAAATCCAGTTTTTGTTCTTGAACTAGAAAGTTGACTTTTTATCTTTTTGGAATTTGAATTTTAAACTATCTTTATTGAATTCAAATGGGGTTTTGCTTATTTATGAATAATATCTTAAGTAAATGAAATATAAAAGTTAATAAACATTGATTTATATAATCCTCAGGTTCTAGCATACTATGGTAAGAAATAACATTTTGGATTTTTTTTTTTTTTTGTGCAACTCATTCAATGGATATGTTAAGAAGGTTAAATGCATCACACAAAAAATTGGGCTCAAAATTCAATTTTTTTTTTCCATTGAAACTAATTTTGAAACTTGACAATTTTTTTTCATGGTTTCGGCCGTTTTGGTTTGGCCGGGCCAAAACAGGCCGTTTCTGGCACGAAACTGAAATTCCAAACCTTGGCTAAAACAATCACCACGTGCCTGGTTTGATAAATTTAGCACGATTGTTACCATTGTAGTTTCTTTTTAAGTTACTCTGATCACTCTATATTTGTTTGCCATGGACATTCTAAAGTTACTATGTTAACTGTCTATGTCAATGATATTATTATCATAGAAGATGACAGTTACACATTACTGAAGTCAAATCTTATTTAGAAAAACACTTTCAAATGAAAGATTTGGGTCTACTTCATTATTTCCTTGCTATTGAAGTAGTCCGTAGTAGCAAGGGCACCAGCCTCTCCCAAAGGAAATATGTACTAGATCTTTTAACTGAGTCTGGTTTACTTGGCTCTAAATCGGCTCACACACCAATGGATTCTCATCAGAAACTTGAGACTAATGACAGTGCTGACTTCGCTGACTAACTTACACCGATATAGGCGGCTAGTTGGTAAACTTATCTATCTTACAGTGACTAAACCTGATAAATCCTATGGTAGTTGTCAGTCACAATTCATGCAAGCACCTAAACAAGCTCACTGGGACGCTGCCTGTCATATCTTGAGGTATCTAAAAAAGTCTCCAGGCAAAGGGCTTATTAATCTTCATCACAAGCACACTGATATCGTAGGGTATTCTAATGCTAATTGGGCTGGTGCTGATGGTGATAGATGTTTTACAACTAGAACTACACATTTTTGGTGGCAATCTGGTCATATGGAAAAGCAAGAAACAAAATATTGTGTTTAAATCTATTGCAGAATCTGAATACCGTGCTATAGCTCATTCTACTGCTGAACTTATATGGCTAAGGAATCTTCTTCAATCAATTAGGATTCCCAATTCATTGCCCTATGACTATGTTCTATGACAATTAAGCTACTATTTACATTGCTAGTAATCCTATCTTCCATGAGCACACCATGCATATTGAGGTTGATTATCACTTTGTTCGTGATGCGGTTCTAAAGAAGCTCTTGGTTACCCCCTTTGTCTCTTCTTCAAATCAGTTAGCTGACATCTTTCCAAAGTCCTTATTTTGCCCGGCATTTCGGCTGAACTACTCCAAACTTGGCATTGGTGATTTATTTGTTCCAGCTTGGGGGGGGGGGTGTTAATGAAGGTAAGAATTGGGCTGTTAACTTATTGTAAGGGAATGGGTCCACTTAACTTATGCCTATTCATAGTTGTCAAGGCATCGCTTAGGCGCCCAGGCCCCCTTGTGAAACCTTGAAAAATCAGGCGCCTTGGTCCTAGGCTCCTCATTAGGCCTCCAACGCCTTGGTTCGCCTTGGCACCTTGACAACTATTGTATAGGCTGAGCCAAGGCTTTGGAGGTCTAACGAGGCGCCTAGGCGTCCAATTTTCCAAGGCATCACAAGGCGCCTGAGAGACGCCTTGACAACTATGGGTGTATTCTCTTCCCTTTAGTCATATTAAATAAGTAAGTGATGGACCTGGTTACACAGGCCCATTACCTATCTATTCTGGACTGTATAGGCGCTGATCATTAAGATCAGTGTCTTATATAGACTGGATTATGATTTAGTTATTCTAGATATTCTAAGAGTAGGAGTTTCTTTCACTATTTTGATTTTTAACTAGATAGAGTCCTAGATCTTTTATTTTCTGAATTTCTCTTACCATTTATACAGCATTAGGAGGAGGGATTAAATACTAGTCAATTCTGCTTCTCTTCAGAATTGACATCTTCTTCATAGCTGGTTTGCTACAATAGGTTTAAGTCTTATTATTTTCTTAGCGTTTTCAACATTTCGCCTTACTCTCTTGGACAAAGGGGAAACTGGGGCATAAGGGTCCTCTGCTGCATGCAGCTGCTGACCGCCGATTGCAGAAGGGGATCGAAAAACATGTGAGGAGATGGTGTATGTACACATTCGAATCTTATTCTAGGGTTTAGAATGGTGTGTACGGATTCGAATCGGATTTTAACCGGATATCTAATTAAAAATCGAATTCAAATTCGAATTTGGATAAATCCAGAGGATTTTGAATCGGTTTTGGATAGAGTAATTGGTAAACAGATTCGAAATCGGATAGTGATGTATTCGATTCAAATTCGATCCGTTTACATTCAAATGTTTACTAGGGATGCGTTTTCTACAAGGCCAGCCTTTTTGGCCATTATTTTGTCTCAATTTAAGTTTTTATATATATGGATTCTTTCAAAAAAATTTGATTTTCTCAGAGTTTTGTATTATTATTTTTTAAAAATTCTCCGCTGTCTATTCTTTTTCATTTTTCCCTTTGATTGTTTTCTTTGAAGTTAGATACAAATATTAATTTTCCTTCAGAATTTGTGTGGAAGTGGAATTGTTAAGTAAGCTAGTCAAATCGTCTTTGCTTCTTGCCATTCTTCCCATTTCTATTGTCTGACTTAAGTAGAGGGACACCCCACTTCCTGACCACTGTTATTGTTTTTACTAAAAATATGCCCACTGTCTGAAGGTCAACTAAGCAACTCTTTCTCTTAATAAATCTCCAAGCATTTGTACACATAACCCTTTGTGTTGGGTCTTAGTAATTTTGTCAGTAAGCTATGTAGAATTTTGGCCAAGAGGAACACTGGAATTTTGGAAGAGCTCCAGGACAATGACATTCAGATTAGTCAGCTTACACTTCAACTATAACTGGTGTAACATCCCTTTTTTTTTTTGGTTTTTTTTTTTTTTTTTTTTTTTGCAAAGCAACAAAGAGGGGCTTTTGGTGTTTTATTTCGTAGGTTTGCATAATTCCATCGGGAGAAGTCTCCCTCCAAACTTGTAGGAGCTATTTTTCTTCTCCACCTATTGGTTTGTTGAAGATGCTGACTCATGAATCAAACCACATAGATTGAAAACCTTGAACATATGCATTGGGTCAATGTGCTTGCGGTCTGCAGATCACTTTGCAAATAAGAAGCATTTAGACTGTGCTTCTTTTTGTTTTCTATAAGAAAAGGTTCCACTCTTTTGCCCAGCCCTACTATCCTCCCTTTCTTTTTCTTTCTAATTCTGAGTATGTTATCCTCTTAAATTAATCCTCACCCACATTTATGTATGTAATGTATTTAGAGTCTGACATGCTCCATGTTTATCAGGTGCAAGGACTGAAGAAAGAGTTGGGGAACACACAAAAATCTCGAAAGGCAGCATCTGCATCATTAAGGGTGGCTCTGCAGAAAGCTGCCCAAATGCGGTTGTTGGAAAAGGAAAAGAACAAAAGCCCTTCCTATGCTATGCGTGTTTCTTTGAAAATCAACAAAGTGGTGTGGAGCATGCTTCAAGATGGTAAATCTTTTGCTGAAGCTGAAATAAATAACTTGGTGAGTATTTGGAAATGGACATGAAGAACGTGGCTATAATAATTTGGTAGGAAGTAGCAGTATATATTGTATGAACTGTTGCTTTTCGTCTTTTCATTTTAGACAAAATATTCTTTGACGATTCTGTTTATAATCCTGAAAGTTTTTTTCCTCTATCAATAACAAATTAATTCATAATAATAGAAAAAGAAATAATGAATGACAACACATTCGGCAAATACACGTTTATCATGATATCCAATTTGAATGATCATTTTTCTTATCATTTGATGATTGTTGTCTTTTCTCTAGCCTCCTCTAAAAGACAATGAATCCATGTCTTCAACTTCTTTTAGGAAAAAAGACCAATCTGAAGTTTAAAAAGGAAATATCCAATGTCTTTCATTTCAAATTTACCATGAACAAACTATTATTCTGTTTTTGTTGATCGGGCCCCCCTGGGGGGGGGGGAGGGGGGAGCCTTTTTGGTGAATGAATAAATGTATTAACAGCACTCCAGAAGAAGTGAAAACAAATCTGGGTGTGCAACAGACAGAGCCAGGCTCCTTACAAGAACGAGGGCAGAAACCATATAAAAAGGGAGCCACCGTAAAAATAAATAAATAAATAAACCAAAACCATCTCAGCCAGAGTCGTGGTTCCATTAGGATAGGATGAACCTATTTCTGAAGGACTCCGGAGAAGATTAATGTAAAGGCATGACGATTCCACACACATCAAAGGTAATTGCATCCCAAATTTTGGCAAGGGATCTCGATCTAGCTGTCCACTTTCGAAGATTTCTCTCGAACCAAATATAGTATACAGATCCAGCAAATGCGAGCTTGACAATAGTGTTGCAAGGAGACTTATCTTCGAACTTCTTGGCTATCCACTTCCTTTTAAGGTCAAAGGATCTAATCATCCTCTGGGAAGGCCAGCATTTCTGGGGGATGTTTTCCAAACTCTTTTGGAGAACGAATGATCAAAGAACAAGTGATGAGTCTCTTCTCCCGAGGCCCCACAAAGGATGCAGGTGGCACTAGTAATGAGACCCCATTCAAGCAGAAGGGACCCAGTTGGAAGGGACTGAGTCAAGGCTCTCCAGAGAATGAAGCTGTGTCAGGGGGAGTGACTTTTAAACCACACCACATCATGCCATGCCACCTTCTAATTCCGAGATCTGATGAGCTCCCTGGCAGAAGAAGACGAGAAATAAGGGCCAAATAAATTCATGGTGGCAAATCAAGAATTCGAGATCTAAGAACACAAGGAGGGGAGGAAAGAAACCCAATCAAATGAAAGTGAAACTCAACGAAATTCAGAAGATGCAATCGTAGGAATTAATTCTGCAGTAGGATCACTTTTGCACAATATCAGCAGGTTAGAGCATATAACCAGCAAAGGAAAAACAATGTTAGCACCCCACAACAATGGTGTTTGCACTTAGAACATCCAACAACATGTTCTGATCTCCAGAATTAGGGCTGATATGCAGAAACAAACTGGCAGCAGGATACCAGTAGCCAAGTGCAACAAAATGCTCAGAATTAAACCAGAAACTGAGGACACGTTGGAACAGAAACACTTACTTGATTTAAAGGAGGAAAAGAAAGAGAGATACAAATGACTGAAAGAACAGGAGAAGGGAGAGGAACAGAACTGTAGGCTTCCCACCTAGGTTTTGGTTGTCTCTTCACAACTGTAGGTCTCTCACCCAAAACTGTCTTTCACAGCACTCACATGCACTTAGCATCTTTGTTTAATCAACTCAATTAGTCTCTCTTTCCAGCCCCTTTCTATTTCTTAAATAATTAAGCAACTGTTACAAGATTGGAAACTTTAAAAACAGAAACTACAACCTCTTGCACATTAATTAGTCAATCAAGCAATCAATTGATCAATCAAGAGCTGAACTGCATTGGCTGTCAATCAATCAATTAAGAGCTAGACTAATTTGGCTGTCAAAGTGTCAATCAACCAATCAAGAACTGGACTGGATTGGCTGTCAATCAACCAATCAAGAGCTGGGGAATGGATGTCAATCGATCAATCAAGAGCTGGACTGGATTGGATGTCAATTAATCAATCAAGAGCTGGACTGATTATCAATCAATCAACCAAGAGCTGGACTAGCTGTCAATCAATCAAGAGCTGGACTTGACAAGCTTATCAATCAATCCAACAATCAGTTGTTCTTGCAGCTAGGCCAGAACTGAGCTGCAAGCTATGTGGCCCATGAATCCATGGGCTACCCCATGGCTGAACTGCATCATGACACTTAGGCGTCCAAGAGTTATATATGGGTCTGTGCAGTGGGGTGCTTTATGTTATCTACGAAAAGTGGGCGCTTTACTACCTGAGCATTTGCCTCTTGTTTTTGGAAGTTTGTGTGTTTGTGTATGTTTTTGAATTTTTTTTCTTACATGTTCTAACATCTTTGTTTTTATTTATTTATTGATAATTGTATGGCTTAAATGTTACTGATTCATGTGGCTTAAATGTTGATTGTTCATATGGCTTAAATGTTTATTCTTACTTATAGTTGTGAAGGCACCAAGGCGAACAAAGTTGTTGGAGGCCTGACGGACGCCCAAGGCGACGTAGGCGCCCACCTAGGCGACCAAGGCAACCAAGACGGCCTATATTTCAAGGCACTACCAAGGTGCTTGGACTGCTAGGCGGCGCCTAGGTAACGCCTTGACAACTATGTTCTTATTGTAGTATAAGCATAATTATATTCAATGTCATAATAGATAGAATGGATACGTATTTAATAATAAGAAAAAAAAAAGTAGGACAGCCATAGTTGTCAAGGCGTTGCCTAGGCGCCCTTGTGACGTCTTGGAAAATCAGCTGCCTTGGTTGCTTAGGCGCCTTGACAACTATAAGGGCTGCGCTTAGGTCAATTAGGCGACGCTTAGGCAGGCACTTCCTTGCCTAGGCGCTTAGGTGGCCACCAATGCTTTGGGTCGCTTTTTCACTTTAATAATTGTTGAATGATAGAATGACTTGTCTGTAATAGACAGAGGTCCTCTTATTTATAATGTGAGAATGAATAAAAGAAAGAAAGAGGTAGTACAGGTAGTACAATACAAGTAGTACAATGAGGGTAGTACAGGTAGTACAATTGTACAATACAGGTAGTACAATGAATCTAGACAAAAAATGAAATATGTAATATTCTCAACATTCCCCCTCAAGTTGATGCATATTGTCACACCCCAATTTCGGCTAAACTAGAAGTGTGAGTAAATCATCACTGAACCAACGGTTCACACCAGGATCTCAATAAAACCGTGTCCACTCATACAAACCATTGCACATAACCATAATCAGAATATAATTAAATACAGCGGAAGTTTTAAATTAAATGAACTGAGTACTCTATTGATAATTAAAATAAATTATCCAATTATTCAAAACCCAAAACATAAATAATTATCCTTACATCATTTATAAATCTAATTAAAAATAAATAAATAAACAAATCAAATATCCTAGAGGTACATGCAGAAAGGGCACTCGCATGAAGCGTCATGCTCATCCTCCCCTGCTTGCACTTCCAAAGCAGCAACACCTCCATATGTTGGAGCATCCACATAGTCCTCAACAGTGTAACCTGCATCAACATCTTAAAAAAAACATGTATATATACAAGAGTGAGCTCACAACTTAGCTCAGTAAGACAATCAGATAATGCAGCACACATCATGCATGAGTAATATTCACATTATGGTCTGGTTTTAAGTTTGCAATGTGCTATAGAAAGGATTGGCGGCCACCGCACCTCTATACACGAGTGTGTGAATCTGCCCAATGGATCAACACCACTGTCGTCTCACATGCACCCACCATGGAATAGAGATAGAGCTAAAGTGTCTGGATCAAACACTTCCAACACTTACCCTGGTGCCCTACCCATACCAACACGTAAGCCCCTATTGGCGAGGGTTTGCAAACTGGGCTCGCAATAACCAATTCTATATGTCATCACAGTAGGTCCTATCCCATCACAGCTCCCTACAGCATAGAGATAGGGCTAGAGTTTAGTGGCCAGGCCGGAGACCACAATGCCACTTCCTCCCCCTGATACCCTACCCGCACCAAGTATACTAAGATAGAAGCGATACGAAAAGGTGCTAGTGTGAAGAATGATCCCAGACCCCAAGCCCTTCCCATTCCACACACCAACAAAAACAATCACATGCCTAACAATCACATCCTAGCATAGCGAGTATGCATGAACAATATAATAACTGAAACTAAAGATGACATGTGAGTATGTACAACACCAATCCACAGAATCATAATTATTAACAATGTTTTACAATTATTAAGTTATTAGGGTTTAGGTCCGATTCCCTTACCTGACGCTTGATTGCTAGCTTGCTCCGCGTCACCGAATCCAAACTTGCTAACACAGGGTCCTATACGATGTTAGGGTTGAATTAGAATAATTTTCTTAGGGTTCACGTTGGTCGGAAACCAACTGGTATTGAAAACACCCTCACAGTGCATACCAGTCGCAGGTACCGGTCACAACACTGTGGGGCAAGGCGCGACCGGTATGGTCGACCGGTCCCCCACAAACCAGTCCTCGAGAGGTACCGGTCGCATATGGTACGACCGGTATGGTCGATCGGTATGCCCGACCGGTATGCCTCCGGAAGACCACCAATCTTGGTGTTCGCCTTCCGTCGGTCACCCATTATTGGTTCTAGGGTTTCTCCTATGCATTCTAGGCCTGAGCAACGAGTTAGAGTTGTTTCATGTCCCATTCAAGTCCTAGTTTCGATGATCCTCAGCCTAGCGAATCTAGGGTTCATCGACTGTATTAGGGTTTGACGGCAAATTTAAGGGTTTTGGACTAATACCTCGCCTCGCATGGTATTGATCAATTCATGATTAATCATCTATAATGCTTAACTTAGAGAGAAGTCCAAGCACTTACCGTTGGTTCGCAACTATGGTGTTCTTCGTCCAACGGCGGCTCTTCTTTCACCTTTCTTAGCTCCTTCTCCTTCTTCGATCTCTTTCTCCTCTCTAGGGTTTGTGAGAAACAATCAAAGAGTTCTAAGGAGGTTTAAGGGTCCTTAAATATACTAGGATAGAGTTTAGGAAGTTTCCCTACGTTAGGAAAGTCCCTAGGCTCGAGATTTGGAAAGCGGGACCAGCAAAGATCCGTTTCCAGATCTAACCAGTCTGCCCGCGCATACATACCAATCGACCGGTACCATCGACCGGTACCATAGACCGGTATGAAAAATATCATACTTTTAGGTCCATTTTCGTACCTGGTTGTCATTCGCTCGTCCCGTCTGGCCCGGTGATGATTGGAAGACCTGTTACGACATGAATTAAAGGTTTAGATCGGGTTCATGGAGTGCGGGTCTTACACATATATATCATGCATGCCCAACTTGGACAATATCATATGGAAGGATTTCCCTGGCAAACCTTTGGTGAAGATGTCTGCTAGTTGGTCCTCTGATCTAACAAACGAAACCTCGATTTGTCCACCGTCCAGTTTCTCTTTGATGAAGTGACGGTCTACCTCAACATGTTTTGTCTTATCATGCTGAACCGGATCATTAGCAATGCTAATGGCTACTTGATTATCACAGAATAATTTCTTTGACTGGTTACACATAACCTTCAAATCTTTGAGTAGTCGTTGTAGCCATAGTAGTTCACATATTCCATTCGCCATTGCTCTGTATTCTGCTTCTGCACTGGATCGGACAACCACATTTTTCTTATTGCTGCGTCAAGTTACCAGATCACCACCCAAGAATGTGCAAAAACTAGAAATAGACTTACGATCAGGACTTCCTGTCCAATCTGCATCTGTATAAGCCTCCACTTGGATTTGTTTATTTGGTGAATCTGAAATGGCATATGCTTTCATTTTCAGAGGGTCATTAGGAGATAACAAAATTCCTCTTCCAGGGGCTAACTTTAGGTAGTGCAGTATCCGATAAACAGCCTCCATATGTGTAGAGTATGGGTCGTGCATAAGTTGCCTTACCAAATTAACTACGAATGCAATATCTGGCCGTGTGTGAGCAAGATATATGAGTCTGCCAACAAGTCTCTGATATCTTCCTTTGTCTTCTGGTGTGCCTTCTTTTGCCCTTAGCTTGGTATTGGGATCGAGAGGAGTATCATAAGCTCGAGCCCCAAGTAACCCTGTTTCTGAGAGAAGATCAATAACATACTTTCTTTTAGACAGATAGATGTCTTTTGCAGATCTGGAAACTTCAATCCCAAGAAAGTACCTAAGTTTACCAAGGTCTTTGATCTCAAACTCCTTCCCTAGAAATGCCTTTAGTTTCGTGATTTCATCATTGTTATTGCCAACAATGATGATATCATCTACATATACAAGTAAGGCAGTAAAAGTGTTAGGGGAATGTTTTATAAATAAAGTATAGTCAGCATTGCTTTGAATGTAGCCAAATGCTACCATAGCTTTATTAAATCTTCCAAACCATACTCTAGAAGATTGTTTTAGACCATAAAGAGATCGCTTCAACTTGTAGACTTTTCCTTGGCTTTTATCATCTGTGAAACCCGGTGGGCGGTCCATATAGACATCTACAGTAAGTTCTCCAAGTCCATGAAGGAATGCATTTTTTACATCTAGCTGTTGCAAGTTCCAGTTGTGATGTACAGCACAGGACAGTAAAACCCTGATGGTAGTCATTTTGGCAACTGGAGCGAAGGTTTCTTGGTAGTCAATCCCATATGTTTGAGTAAATCCCCGTGCAACCAATCTAGCCTTGTACCGATCAATAGTCCCATCTGGTTTCTGTTTCACTGTAAAGATCCACTTGCATCCTACTGACCTTGATCCTACAAGAAGTGGAACAAGATCCCATGTACCATTTTTCTTCAGAGCCCTCATTTCTTCCACCATTGTAGCTTTCCACCTTTCATCCATAATTGCCTCCTGCCATTTTTGAGGAACAGACACAGAAGAGAGCGAAGACACAAAAACACGAAAATAAGGGGAAAGGGAGTCATAGGAAACATAATTGGAAATAGCATGTAGGGTGCAGGCCCTAGTTCCTTTTCGAAGTGCAATTTGAAGATCAAGATCAGAAGGAGTAAGTTCCTTACCAGAAGAAGGTTCAGTAGACTCAGTTTCTGGATCCAGGGCTAGCGAAGGGACATGTGCAGGAGTGGTAGTGGCCTTTCCTTGCTTGTCTTTGGCATGACTATAAACTTGCAGATGTGGCTTAGTGGTTGGATGCTTGGATGGTGCAGCTGTATCAAGCATGGACTATTTCTGGTACATCAGGTATATCTGGTATAAGTACATTAGGGATATCAGGTGCATCTTCAACTGTCTGTGTCTCCCCCTGAAGAGGAGCCTGATAATAGGAGAGATGCTCATGAAAAATGACATCTCTACGAACAAGGACCTGACGAGAGGGAGGATGATAACACTTGTATCCTTTATGTATTGCAGAATACCCTAAAAATATGCACTTTAATCCACGTGGATCAAGCTTGCTAAGGGAACGATGGTTACGAGCATAACAAAGACAAACAAAGACTCCAGAAGGAAGAACAAAATCAGAATTTCCAAGTAAGATGTCCAAGGGAGCCTTCTTGTCTAAAACTCGAGAATGAAGGCGGTTGATCAGGGATGCTGCAGTGAGGACAGCGTCACTCCAGTATTGAGTGGGAACATGTCTCTCAAACATTAGTGCTCTAGCTGTTTCGAGTAAGTGGCGGTTCTTTCTTTCAGCGACTCCATTCTGAGCAGGAGTGTCCACACAACTTGTGTGATGGATTATCCCGTTTTCAGCCAAGTATTGCTGAAAAAATCCTTCAAGATATTCCTTACCATTGTCACTACGGAGCATCTTCAACTGAGTTTGAAACTGCTTCTTGATCATATTGTGGAAATGGCGGAAGCATGCAAAGACCTCATTTTTTTGACGCATCAGATAAACCCATTTAGTACGAGTGTGACAATCAGTAAAGGTTACAAACCACCTATGACCAGAAATAGAGGTAGTCCGTGTTGGACCCCAATAACTCGTCTTTATTACATTGTTTAAATAATTTTGGAAAAAAATGAGATAGAACAGCAGAAGAGGGATGCCCAAGATGGCGGTGCAATTGCTGAAGGGTACTAATTGCGGAATGGGAGGAAGGTGTTGAACGACCATTGTCAAGCAAGTACAAGCCACCATGCACACTACCATGTCCAATCGTCTTCCCGTTCTCCAGATCCTGAATCACATAATAGGTAGGAAAAAATATTACTTTACAATTTCGAGACTTTGTAAGACTACTAATGGAGAGTAAATTTGTAGATAAATTAGGAACATGTAGAACGGAATTCAAATCAAGGGAGGAAGAACAGTGGATGGATCCAATTCCAGATATAGGAGAGAGGGATCTATCAGCGACCTTTACAGTATTATGTCTAGAAGAAGGAGAGTATAAATATAAAAGGACTCAGACGAACCAGTCATGTGGTCAGTGGCTCCAGTATCTATAACCCAAGGGCTAGAGACAGAGAAAGCAGAATGACCATCATGGGAAATACCTGACTGAACAAAAAAAAGAACCTGGATTGGTAGATGCAGATGTGGATGATTGATTTGTAGTCGCACGAGGTAGTCGAAGGAGATGCCGGAGAGTCTGAAGCTCTTGTGCAGAGAGTTGTGGCAGAGGACCAGTCGGAGGACTTGCTTCAGTTTGATGTGCCTGAGCTGCGTGGGAGGACTTTGCCTTGTACATACCTTTTTCCCAGCGTTTTGCTTCAAAATCTGCTGGTTTGCCCTGAAGTTTCCAACATGTGTCTTTGGTGTGCCAAAGCTTGCTACAATACTCACATTTGATAGCATCACGGGAAACAGGAGGACTCTTGTATGTCTAAGTATTTGTCTGGAGAGCAAACATATCCAGAACAGCAGAGGACAACATTGTTATTCGTCGTTGGTCCTCTAACTGAACCATGGAATAAGCCTGTTCGAGGGTGGGGAAAGGGTCCCTGCTGAGAATTTGTGAGCGAATAGGATCAAACTCTACATTTAGTCCTACCAGAAAAGTATAAACCCTGTATTTCTCTTCCCTTTTGTAAAATAGGGTAGCATCTTCTTCACATTTAGCATGAATAGAATCATAAAAATCAATTGTTTGCTAATAGCTCCTCAACTTAGTATAATATTGGGATACAGTCAATTCTTTTTGGATAGACATAAATTAAAGCTGCATTTCCAACTTGGGAATAGGTGTCCTTAGCAGACTTCCAAATTTGTGCAGTAGTATCCAATAACAAATAGCCCTCGGCTATAATGGGTTGCATGGAATTGAGGAGATATTGCATTACCAATGAATTTTCAGCATGCCATTTCTCCAAAACAGTGTCCTTGGTCAGTGGTTTTTCCTTGGTGCCGGTGAGATATCCCGATAATCCCCGAGCTGTAATTGAGAGTTGGGTGGCCCGAGACCACATTAGGTAATTACCACCATCAAGTTTAGTGGTATTAGTGGGAATAGTGAGATTGTCCATTTTAAAACTCTCTATCCCATAAGAGGTTACTTCAGATGTCATCCTTGAGTTGTGTATTCAAGAACAAACACCCAAAAACAATATGAACAGCCTCCCTGTTTGGTTATAGCACAATATATGGAGATCATAGTAGAAATATCACTTGTTAGATAACCTAACTTGTCCCATGTGCAACATAATATATGGAAATCAATTCTGGTTTGCACCCACTTTTTTGTTTATTGGGGTAAACTCAGAAACTCATAGATATCCGACCAGACTGAACCATACTATTAATATCCAGACTGATAAAAAAAATTGATTTTCAATAAAGAGAATAAAAAAATGATCCGTAATGAGGGATAAAAAAAAGGGCAGTACCTATATCATTGTATGATTCCCTCTTTGGTTGCTGCCCCTAGTGGGGAGAGAAAAAAGAAACAAAAAAAAAAAAAAGGAAAGTCGGTAGTCGACGGTGGTAGGTTGACGGCGGCGGTGGTGAGGCGGCGGAGGGATCTGGCGGTAGAACTAACTTGGCTTTGATACCATGTTGAATGATGGAATGACTTGTCTGTAATAGACAGAGGTCCTCTTATTTATAATGTGAGAATGAATACAAAGAAAGAAGGAGGTGTACAGGTCGTACAATGAGGGTAGTACAAGTAGTACAATTGTACAATACAGGTAGTACAATGAATCATGAATCTAGACAAAAAATAAAATACGTAATATTCTCAACAATATGGATGCAATAAAAGAGTGACTTAAAACCTATAAGGGGGCTGTTGAGTCAAATTAGATTTCGTCACAAAGCAAGTGGGCTGATTTCATTTTCTGTTTTATAACTTGCAAATCATGAGATAAAAGCACAAATCCTGAAAACTGATCAATCTGTAGTGTCTTCAATCAAGAACTTGGTAACTAATTAAAGGTTGTGGAAAAAACCAATGAACTAACCAGAATTACTAATTATATTTAAGAAATCTAACAAGAACTTTAGTAGAAACAAAAACACATCCAAGTCTTCAGAACAATATGGTAGGGGAGACTGCTTTCGGAGTGACGGTGTATCATATTTGGTTTGAAAGAAACAAATGTGAGAGGCTAAGGAGAGATCCTTTGATCAAATATGGGAAGTCTTTACCTTCGATGTGCGTGGAACGATGATGCCTCTCTCTCCCTCAACCACGGATATTGAGAGGAATAGATTCATTCTTTCTTCTTGGAATCTTGATTCAGGATGAGATGGCTTGGTTCTGTTGTTGCTTGGGGCTTGAATGCCTTCTGTTTGGTCTTGGGTTTTTGCCTGTTCATGTAAGGAACCTGGCTCTATCCTCTGCATACCCAGGTTTGTTTCCTCTTTTTCTAGGGTACTATTGATATATCTATTCATTCATCCAAAAAAAAAAAAATATGGCAGGGGAGACAATATACAGCCTAGACGACAGCAGCGGAGAAGAGATTTGTCACTGGAAACATAGTTGTCAAGGCGTCGCCTAGGTGCCCAGGCTCCCTTGTGACGCCTTGAAAAATCGGGCGCCCCATCAGGCCTCCAACACCTTGGTTCGCCTTTGGCGCCTTGACAAGTATGACTGGAAATGACCCATTTCTTTATTCTTCGTTAAAATATGTTCTACAGTTAACCACACAGACCGTTCTATATAAACCTTGCTTTAATCATACTCCTACAAATACTGGGAAACAACTCTACTTAATTTGTCCTTACTCTTGGCTGTCATTTGAATAGCATTGCAGTATGTGTGCCTAATACTTCTCAATCCAAGACCTCTTAGCTGCTTCGGTTAGAGTATGTGTTCCCAACTCACGATATGAAATTGTAGCAATTTAGATCCCTTCCTAAAGAAATTCTTGCTGAAAGTATTCCCTTTTTTTGCTACTGACAGTAATAATATGATTGAGATTTAGTGAAGTGGGAACTCCCTTCCTAAAGGGACTCTCACTGAAGAAGTGAAGATGATCTGTTTTGTGAGCTATAAGTGGGGCAGTAACTTGGTGATTCTTCCCAAATGAATTCACTGAAGATGTTTCATTTTTGTTTGTTTCAATATGGGGACAATAATTCAGGGAAGAGGCACTGGAAATATTTTTGGATGCCAGCAAGGAATTCTTTTAAATAATAAGTGTTATGATAAAGGCTAAAGGCCAAACAGGCCTTTAGCGATATCGGCTGGCAGTAGTTACCGCCAGTGATATTGCTAAAGGCTGTTGCCTTAATTGTTATATGGCTGTAGCCTTATTTGTTCTTCTAATCTTTTCTCTTTTGGTTCTAATAGTTTCCCTCTGTAATCCTCTCTTATTATAGAGACTTTTCTGTAATAGTCTAGTTTCATTCTCTATAAATATAAGATGTAGAGAGGAGAGTTTTTTATTGAGTTTGGCCACAGCACACTGCTGTTGTCAAGTTCTTTTTCTCTCCTTCTCTTCTCCTTCTCTTCAATCTTCTTCTCTCTTTCTCTGGTTTGTGAACTTGCTGTTTATCCTTTGGTGAAATTGTTACAATAAGCTTGCTTCTCCTAGATAATTAAGCTGCCTTCTTAGTTCCATCTGTTGAGCTTCCTTTTCCATTCTCTCAGTTACCAGCTCCCATATTCTAGTCATTTTGTAGGATTCACTAAGAAGAAGCCCAATGTACAAGGAAGAAATTGCACCAATACTGCAAGAATCATGGGGTCAGCTCCTTCATATTCTTCTCATCCAATGGATTTTTGGCTTTTTTCTTACAGCATCTCTTCCACAGGGATCAGCCTTTATTCTTTGTAGCTCATTCTTGTTGCTGTTCTACTTGCTTGGTTGTTGAGATTGATTTTTATCTTCCTTTTTGTCTCATTGAGCAATATCATGCACATTAACACTCCTACAAATATCTTTTCTTAAAAACTCAATATGATTCTATTCACTCAGATATTCTGTTAAGAGCAATGAGTGCGTTAAAATCAAGGCCTCATACTTAACCTGACAACCAGGGAAAGCGGGTTGAGTCAGGGGTTCAAGTTTGCACAGCCCAAGTTGCAGCTCCAGCCTCAATCAGCAGTGGACTTATTGGTGAAATCCTACAGAAGGTGCTATGGACTTGTACCATGTTGATTTCTCGGAGGATTCAAAATATTTTGAAGAGAGAAGTTCAAATCCTACCAACCCGAGCAGATACAGGAGAATGTTATAAAAAATAAAAGAAACATGGGAGGTCCTATCCACATTAAGCAGTTTGCGTTGTTAATCAATCTATTATTGGATATGCCACTAGATGAAGAGTAAGCACCATGGCAGTACACCATACTGCTGAAGAAGAAGAGTTTTTTGTGGAACTCTGTTGATGGGTGAGGTAGTGGCATGAGCACAGTAACTTGGTGGAGGTGGCTGATGAAAAAACTGAAATTCTAGTGCTGATTTGAAAGATCTAATTCAATTTGTCTCACCAAGTTTCGGGGGTTATTGGAGAAGAGTGGGGCTGCGAGTGACCAGGCTGGTGTTTTGGAATTGAGAAATTTGGAATCAAATTGAGCCTGACTGCCTGAGGTTGGCCCACCCTGGTTCATGTTGGTTCAAAGTTGAGCACAAATTAGGTCCAACTCGCAACCCCTGAGAAGGAATAGTCCAGGAACTAACATGGCTGACGAGAATTTGTAAGGACGTTAATGCGCTCTAATTTGTTAAAATGGCGAAGGGTATTACAGTCACAAGTCACAACTTTAAATGCTTAATGAAATGCCAATGCGGTGTTGTTTCTATAGATAGTAGCAAAGTGCTTGTGTCTTTGGCCATCATTTGTTCCACAGTATTTATTTCTTGAACTGTGAAGTGTGAACTATGGGTAGATTTAGTTGTCCATACTCTTTTATCTCAGATTATTGTGCCTTGCTTTTCCCCACAGCATGTAAGCCTATATTATGTTATTATCTGTATCCTGAGCCCTGTGGAACATATTTGTGCATAATATGTTGCATTTCATAAAGCTTTGGATTGCACTTTAGCCTATATTTGTGGCTTGTACGGTTCTACTCTTTCAAGCAAAATTCCATCTGATAAATTTTTCTTGACAGAGTTATGATTTTGATCGTGATTACAAAGATGTTGGTATTGCTAAGTTTACAACTAAGTTATTTGTCGTGAGAAACTGCCTGCCCAATGCGAAATCCGACATGCTGTTATCAGCTTGGAATCCTCCTAATGAATGGGGAAAGTATGTAACTTGTCTCATATTATATTCTTAGTATGACTGCCTTTTGTTTTCATTATATCCTTAGGTTTGCATTGGTATTTGCTACCATTTTTGTTGTTTCAGTTAGTGCTAATTCATTGATTTATGCTTAAAATACAAAAAAATCCAGACATGAATGTCTTGCAGTTCTTTTCTTCCTAATGTTAATGATGCTCCTGGTCTCCCTCTGACCTATGGTATGACCCCTAATGTTAACTGTCAAACTTAAAACACATGGGTCTCTCTTTCCTTATCATGATAGTCTTAGCAAAATACCTATGGGCCATTGACTGCACAAACTATTTCAGCGACACTTTCCCAAGAGATTTCTGTCAACACCCTATACTATTATACTGCTTAAAAATGATGTTTTACCTTGATATTATAAACCTAGAATATACAATACACTATAATGGTATTGGGTACGTGGCACATTGGATTTAATTTCAAAATATCTGTTGATATTGGTAAATATATAAAACCAACCAAAATTAGGTAAAGTTTATGGATTTTTTTTAAATTGTCCTTGAAACTTTGGGGAATTTTATTTCATTCGTGAGAAACATCCTTGAATGTTAAATGACAGGAAATCATCCAAAACTTTTTCTTTTTTTTTTTTTTGGAACCTGGTTTGAAGAATTGTCGCATATGTTTGAATGGATGGGTGAATTTGGTGGCGATTAGTCTTGTCTACCCCAAAAAATATATCTTTAAAGTTTTCTTCAAAATATTAGAACTGCTAAAATTCCATAATACAGCTTACAATGACTAATGAGAATATATGGTGGACTTCATAACTTACATTTCCTTCTATATATGGTGGAATGATGACATGGCAAAAGCATGTAAGATTGACAGCTGTTACAACCCCTTTGATTTCTATGGTGGTAATTAAAGAAAAACCTTGGTAAGGGTTTCAATCACCTTGAGAAACCTAAGATTAGAACTACAGCCCCCAAACAGTAAATAAGATAGACCCCTGAAGGAGTGTAATGCAGTTGAGACTGCCCAAATGGGCCGTGGATGAGTTCTACAGTCCTTGGGCCAGTGGTTTATGGGTTATTTGTTGTACCAGGCTAGGTGTGCCTTAACTATATGCTCGTAAGGGTGACGTATGGTTTGAGTATGAGTGTATGACATTTTTTTTTTTTTGGATGAATAGATAAGACGATATTCAAGAGAGCACAAAGAATACATGGAGCCCTAGAATAGAATCATAGGAGAAAAGAAAATTACACAGGATCAACGTCTTATCCATAGAAAATTCGATAGGTAGGTCCCAAGAAGTCGCAATAAATCTATTTCTAGGAACATATCGACAAGATTTGACTAAGGGGATTAGGGTGCCTCGGATCTCAAAAGTGATGGCTTCCCAAATCTCATTGAAACTTCTAGGCCCTGTTGGATAACACACTGGCTCTTGGATTCCATTGATTCTATCTCCCTGGGAGCAATTTGAGAGCTGAATAAATTTTGGTAAATCCGGTCCAATTCTAAACTCCCAGGGAGTGAACCGGATTCCATTTGACTCTGGGATCCCAAATTTGGGAGCTAAAAAAACTAGCTCTTGTTGCTCTAGAGCAGCCAAATCTCATTGAAACTTCTAGGCCTTGTTGGATAACACACTGGCTCTTGGATTCCATTGATTCTATCTCCCTGTGAGCAATTTGAGAGCTAAATAAATTTTGGTAAATCCATTCCAATTCTAAACTCCCAGGGAGTGAACCGGACTCCATTTGACTCTGGGATCCCAAATTTGGGAGCTAAAAAAACTAGCTCTTGTTGCTCTAGAGCAAATGAAACGAAGCTAAAAAAGGAAGTTGGGCCAAAACCACCCACCACCACCCACCACCCCACCACCACCGCTACCCACCACACCCACCGCTACTACCACCACCACCGCCGCTGCCACCGCTACCACGCACCACCCACCACCGCGGCCACCATCACCCACCACCACCACCATAAGCTCTGGAATCAGATCTAGAGCAGCGTTATTGTTGAGAATGTCGTTAATACAGTCATGGGGTAAATTAGTAATTTTGTTATTAGTTCTTTATTTTCTTTTCTTTCTTATTATCATTGAGGATAAGATTGTAATTCTGGTTTTAAGTTTTTTATTATAAATAAGATGTGTGAGTGAGGACAGGCATATCTCTCTCATTCTTTTTTAAATCAACATGATATCAGAGCTAGATTAGCTTTCTTCTAGATTAGCTCTGTTCTCTTCTCTTCCCTTCTTTTCTTTTTTTTTCTTTGTTTTTCCCAACCCTATTGCTGCCACCATCAACGCACTTGCTTACAAGATCCTGAATTACACACGAAGACGGAAAGAAAGTCACTTTGCAATTACGAGATTTTGTAAGGCTACTAATAGATAGCAAATTTATAGCAAAGCTAGGAACATGAAGAACAGACTCTAAAGTAAGGGTGGAGGAGCAGCGGATGGATCCCTTCCCAGAGATAGGAGAGAAAGACCCATCTGCCACTTGGACTGTATCTTTCCCAAAAGAGGGAAAGTACAGAAAAAAGGAGTTGGCTGAACCAGTCATGTGATCAGTGGCTCCAATGTCCATAACCCTTGGGCCATGAACAGAGGAAGCACAGTGACCATCATGAGAAATGCCTGACTGTACAAAAAAAGAACCTGGTGTGGCAGATGATGAAGGATGACCGGTAGAGGTTGCAGTAGATAGCCTAAGTAGATGTCGGAGAGCCTGAAGTTCTTCTGTAGACAATATAAGTGGAGCCCTAATGAGAGGGCAAGTCTTTGTCTGATGAGCCTGTGGTGCTTTGAAATTCTTAGATCTCTGCATTCCTCTTCAAGCCTCTTGGCCTCAAAATCGGTTGGTTTGCCATGCAATTTACAACAAGTTTCTTTGGTGTGTCGGTCCTTTCCACAATAGTCACACCGAACTGGTTTGGGTAATGCAGAGCCACTTAGTTGAGTGGTTTGGAGGGCAGACCTTTCTACTGGTAGTGAGAGCATCATAAAAGTACGGTACATATCCTTAGACTGAACCAAAGCATAAGCCTGTTTTAAGATGGGAAAGGCTCCCTACTGAGGATTTGAGCACGAATCTGATCCAACTCAACATTAAAGCCAGCAAAAAAATTATAAACCCGGTGTTTGTCCTTTGCAAGTTTCATGGCAGCAGCATCAGTGGAGCTCACAGCAGTAAAGGTATCATAATAATCTAACTCTTGCCACGGACCTCAGAGTTCAGTATAATATTGGGAGACTATAATGTCCCATTGCTTGATTGCACCGATTTTCACATGGAGATCATAAATTAAAGAATAGTTTCCAACCTAGGAATAAGTTTCCTTGGCAGCCTTCCAAAGCATTAGGTAACAGTACATACCCCCGGCCAATTTTGGGCTCTATAGAACCAATTAAATAGGCCATCACAATGGAGTTCTCAGATGCCCATTTATCATATAATTTATCTGTGAGAGGGGCTGCCTTCTTTTTACCATTAATGTAACCTAATAGGCCTCTTGCAGAAATTGCCATATGTGCGGTTTTAGATCACATCAAATAGTTGGTCTCATCTAACTTAATTGGGCTAAGGGCAATAGCAGTGAATTCAATCTTAGAGGTTTCCATATTAGGAGAATCAACTTCATAGGAGTCAGCCATGGGAATGATCAAAATGCAAGAACAATCTGACTGATAAACTGGAGCATAACAATTCAATGGTTGCTCAACAATGGAAAATACCTTTTACAAAGGTGCCATTTATCAATCTTCTGGGAACGAGAGACACATCTACAACAATTTTCGATCTCTTCATACATGGGAAGAATCGAGGTTGGCTATGCATGTGATCTCTTCAAAGCACATCCTTGTAACAAGGGATACACGGCAACTGATGCAAACAAAACCTTGTGGAGATGTTTAGTTCATAGATGAGAAATTAGAGAGGATGAGAAGAAGATTTAGATGGGTTAAGGTATTGCAGTAGGGTTTTGGATGGATTTAAGGATTGCGGTAATACTTTTGGAATGGGTTTAGGTGTTGCCACAGGTATAAGGGATAGAATCAGGGGTGGCGGTAAGTCACTAATAGAGTTTTACAGGTGGCAATAGGTATATTGGATAGAATCAGGTATGGCGGCAGCTCTGGGAGAGATAAAAAGTGTGTCAGCATATCTGTAATAGAGTTTTAGGGGTGGAGGTAGGTATATGGGATGGTTTTAGGTATGGCGGTAGGTCTGGGAGAGGTAAAAAGGTGGGCGGTAGGGCTAGGGTATGTGCAGTTGATGTTGGCAGGGGTAGGGAAGAGGAAGAAGGTTTGGCGGTAATATGGAGGCTATCGACAAGAGTGCTGCAGGTAGCTATGGTGGAATGGAGGCTGTCAGCAGGTTTAGAGGAGAAGAAAAAAAGGAAAAAAGAAGAAGAGAGGAGGGAGGGCTAGGGTGATACCATGCTGAATCAGAGAATGGGAGAGAATTAATTATCTCTCCACACAACCTCTTTCTCATTTATAATGAATACAATTACAAACTAACAGGAATTCTAGAGTGACTAGGAATCCCAACTCTAGAGTGACTAGGATTCTAAGGAAAGGAAATAAAACAAATATAAATATAAAATTACAAGTATGCCATGCCCTTATATAATTCGACAAGTCCTTATCAGAACCTGCCAAGAATATGAAGGATTTGAGATTATTAACATTCAACCCGATGGCCTGAGATATCACCAAAGCTTGATAAAACCTCGGAGATTGCCACGATCGATTTTTTATAGGCCCTAGAGAATATCGTAATACCATCGGCAAATGCTAGGTGAGCAAGGATCAATAACTTAATTCTCAACCTAGTATCGAACTGGTCGACAACCGAGAATCTCGAGATCTCATCGAGAACATGCAATTTTTTTTCCTGAAAGTTTCATCTGGGTGGTCAAATGACCATTTTAAGGCATGATAGTCAAGGGAAACCTTATTTTAGCCTATATAAACATATTTAAATCATAAAATTATAAAAATAATCACATAGTGGTATCTAAAAAAAATTATGACATAGTGGTTGCAAAAATAGTAACACATACTGGTATTTTGCCCACAGAAACAGTCCTTCCCCCCCCCCCTCCCTTCCCCCTTTCCCACTTCCATGTGACCATTACCCATGCCGGCTTATAAGTTGGAAGAGGCTAGTCAATCTACCCTCTCAGGGGATTGCCCCCAGAGTGTGTGTAACTTGGGCAACTAAAATGCCCTATTCGATTATGCCTCTCTGTCTCTTGGGAAGTCAACTTTCCAGTTTGAAAACAAAAACTGGATTTTCGATCGTAGGATGATTTTTATCTTTCAAATTCTAGCTTTTTTCTCCAACCTAAAAATTTCATAAATCTTATTAGAGTAAAATATCACTAAAAACCAACAGTCTGCCAAAATAATCTATTGTTTTGATGTTCAAAAAATTATTTCTATTCAGGCGAGTTTAAACACCATTCGCATACTCTGAACATGGTTTGATTGTAATGTAATTTCTTTTATATAATTCGGATTCAAGCAATGTCAGATTTTTTTAAAAGCTAACATAATCAGCTTTCCAACAAATCTGAGATTGTTTGAATCCGATTTATATTGAAGGAATTACGCTCTATTCAAACATTGTCCGGAGTACGCGAACGCTATTTAAAGTCGTCCAAATGGAAATAAATTTTTGGGCATCAAAACAAATTATTATTTTGGCAAACTCTTGGTTTTTAGTGATGTTTTACTCTGATAAGATTTATGGAATTTTTAAATTAAAGAAAAAGGCTAGTATTTGAAAATCGTCCCGCGATCGAAAATCCAGTTTTTCTTATTGAACTTGAAAGCTGACCTTTTATGCTTTTGGAATATGAATTTCAGACTATTTTTAGTGGATTCAAATGGGGGGTGTATTTGTTTATTTATGAATAAGATCTCAAGTAAATAAACATTTATTTAATTGATCTTAGTCTTGAGTATTGTTCCTTGAACCATTCTATGCAAGTTAGGTCTCAATGCAGTACACACACACGAAAAAAAAAAAACAAAAAACAAAAAAAAACAGGTCTCGATTGTAATTTCGACCAAGACATTGTTAACTATTTGTCTCGGGTGTCATCTCCTCTTGACCTACTTGTGAGTTGTGACCACCGAAAATTTTCGAAGTTTTAGCGAGATCTTGCCGAGATTTCAAACCATGCTTCATGTCACACCACAGGCACCAAGATCATGGTTGAATACCTCACACGCAAGACACTGGGGTGGGTTACAATTAGGTGGTTTCCAATCGTAACACACATTCTGTTTCCAAGAGTTACCCTTGTCATCCACGAATGTAATAAAATCTGGAAGAGGCTCGACAGCGGAGGTTTCCACACAGAGCCTAGCAAAGGCCAATCTATCCATCAATTTTGATGTGCCTATCAGAAAATTGAGCCAATAGAACTTAACACCTCCTCATACCAGAAAGGGAAGGGGAGCCCTAGCAATGAAATCCATAGTGGAAGAGAACGTAGACCAAGTTTGTCAAAAGACTCAAAACTCACTAATTTGTCCCATTGCCTGAGAATGATCGGATTCATTGCTACATAATAAAGTCCCCGCAGGGGGGGGGGGTGGAAGAGGGTCTCCAGAAGCTAGAAGGGGTGGGGTGCCAGCTATTAAGGAGAGAGTCTTGGCCGGAGGCTTGCCGACCATGGGAGGGATAAGGGGCGGCAAGGACTTGCGAGGTTTCAAGATCCTATGTGCATTTTGCATTATTTGAACGAGTATGGATTTGCATAGAGTTGGTTCTTCACAACTTCAAGGGGTGATCAAACTGCAGATATCAAAAGATATTTGAAAGAAGTAGTTGGTGATAGGAGAGGTGCACAAATGTATAGAATATAAACATATGATGCCAATCATAAATATCTCATGCAGTGAATCCATTGACTTTCCATAATCCGATGTTTCACTTTAACTGAAACCATTTTATGAATTTGGCTGAATTTCAGTCTTCACAAGAATTGGGATGTTTCAGTCGAAACCACCAAAACTAAATTCCATATTTCCAAATCCTTTGAATGCATAGTCATTGTTCATTAGACATTCAAAACAGCTAGGATCCATGTATCCTGTGTACTAAGGATTCACCTATTTCTCATTTTATGCTTGTTGTGTACACACATGTTTTTTTGTAATAATAATTAAAAACATAGAGTGAAAGAGGGAGTGAGTGGGAGGGGAGCAGTATTTCCTGAAGAAAGAAATATATATGTAGTAGCATGGAGAGGAAACAATTTTATAACGCATCTAGATTATTGGCTATAGAAAGTGATAATTAAAATATTTTTTAAATAAAAAGATGTCCTTAATTTTTAGGGTTACCTTTATCAAACACTTAGACCAATCCTTCGCCTTACATAGCTTGTGTATGTGTCATGGCTTCCTAAATATGGCATGGTTGTCTTTCTGAAACAGCCAAATGTAGAGAAGAAAACAACAGTAGTAGCCATGGAACCACAGCACAAAATTGCCCCTGGACCTCTGGAGTTTCATTCAGATTCTGCAAAAGTATTCCCAGGCAACGTAAGGTAACAGCTTAAGGCATTAGGATAAAATCGTACTCCCTCCACAATCACATTCCTTCCTCTCTTCCAATCTATACCATTAAAAGGTGAACAATTATTGTTTGACATTTTACACCAAAATATCCTTGAGAAATATAGGTTCTATCACAGGACTTTAAAGAACTAACTACTACTAGCTAAAAGGAACCCCATCCAGATCTGGGAGGCCATTTCTTTTGATGTCAGGGGCTTCATTCTCCCCATTGGGTCCTGCAGCCCAGATACTCCAGCTAAAAGATTCATGGCAAGTGCGTTTGGATATGTTGTTGGTTTAGTGTGTTTTTTGTTTCTGGCCTTCGGGTACTGTTTGGGTTGTAAACCTGGGGTCTCTTCCCCTTTGAATGTTCTTTCTGGGTTTTTTAATATAATTCTTAATTCACCACACACCAAAAAAAAAAAAAAAAAAAAAAAAAAAAGGAACCCCATGTGACCTGCACATGAGTACGAGAGTATAAAACGTGGACCCTAAAATAAAATGAGAAAAAGATATTCTTGTAGCCCCCTTGCCTTCTTTCTTGTAGACTTTTTGTTGCATTTCTTTTTCATCTGGAAATATAAAGCTTGTTGGTATGTTTCAGGAGCCTATAGTAGGTGTTATATAACTGTCCGTTTCCAGTTCATGGGAAAGAAATTTTTTGATCTATAATCATGCATCTTTTATATAATATATATGAAATGTATTCTTACCATTTCTTTATATGTATTCATATGATCGTATCCAACAGTTTTGAGTGATATACTCTATTTATGTTTTATGGTATATAATGTACTGAACTGCCAATGTGCCACTTATAAAGAAAGTGGTAAAGTTTCAGGGGTTTTTTATTCTTGTATATCTCGATATGATTCTGAAGTCAGAAAGACTAGATTCTTTAGAATGATTCTGGAATTGTCACATTTCACTGCTTTGGCTGCAGAAATGTTATGCTTCGTGTAGATGCAAAGCAAGGAGCTCCAAAGGATGCGAACTCTACTATTGAACTTTTTCAGGTCATTGATTTTCTTTGTTTTTTTTTTTTTATTTAACCAGTTTTTCTTGTTTCATTAAGTTGATTTTTAGTTGGGACTACTGGAAATCATGTGCTAATAATTTATGATGCCACTAATGGAGTACTGTCTAGGTCAGCACTCCTTGGCCCATTCTGTACATTCTTAGATTTTTTAAGTCAATATGATACTTATTTGGGTGCTGCTAAGTAATCCTCAAAAAAAGGACAGCAGTTCTAAGAAATATTCTAATAGAGAAAAACAATGTTCCTATGTTTCTCAAAATATTCATTAATGTTGTCAGTCTAGCACCCAGTTTAGGAGTTACGGAAATATTGATCATGGGCAAATATATGGCTGCACTATATCGGTACAAAGCATGGAATGAAGATCCATTTTCCATTCATCACATTTTTTGTCTTTTTGGCCTATTTCTTCACAATGAAACTAGTCCAATCTATAGATTTTTTATTATTCGAAAGGTTATTTCAGAGTTAGTCATGGCCAATTTATGGACGGTCCAAATTTGTGGTTGAAATTGTTACTTTAGTAATTTGAGATTCTAAATTGGTCCTACTAGATTTGAGATCTATTTTGGTGGGATTTATTATTGAACCTGCTTATTCCACCATTGCGAGCTTAATGCCCTCTAGTCAGGTATAAGTGAATGGATAAGTGTCATGATTGAGAAGCCTTCATTTCTGCTGGCTGGACCAAATAGGCTGGGTCACCTGTGTGACAGTGGATCACTTACTGCATAATTCCGGTTTAAAGCCAGCAAATCATTCAGAGAGCTTCTTACTTGAATAGTGAGCCTTAGAAGGGCCTGGTTCTTTCATTATGGCCGGGCTAAGTGAGTAAGTGCGAAAGCATGTGTGTGGAGCTTCCTAGTAACTTTTAGCTCCCAAAAGTGTGTGTCAAATAATCTCTTAAATAAGAGGACGAGAGAAGAAGCAATCAGCCTTTTCTTTTAGAGGAGATGAGGGTGGATTCTTAAGTATGTCAATTGTGTACTTAGTTGTGGGGTCTATTTCTTGCAGGGATATGATGCATCACATTACCAATTGTGTCCATGCAGTACCCAATTCAAACTTTCTTCTTGTGTTTGTTAGATGAACACTGCCTGCTTTATCCTTCTAAGGAATATGTTTTGATGGATTGAAGCAGTTTCCCTTGCACCTTAAATTTGGAATTTCTTGAACACTATTTGATGACTTCATTATTGCTTGAATAACATAACAGCATCTATCTTTTACTATACTCCAGGTGGAGATCTACCCGCTGAAGATACATCTGACAGAAACAATGTACAGAATGATGTGGGGATATCTTTTCCCAGAAGAAGAACAAGACTCACACCGGCGGCAGGCAAGCTGCATGTCTAAATTTTTAATATGATAGTGTGTACTATTGTCAACTGCAGAGCTTATAGCTATTGGCTGAGTCACCTTCTTAATCATGCAGGAAGTTTGGAAGGTTTCAACCACTGCTGGCGCAAAACGCGTAAAAAAAGGCACAACTTCTCATGAACTGCCTGTATCAAGCAGTCATTTAACAAGAGAACCTGATGCTCCCTCCAAATTGGGTACCCCTGCAGCATCTATAATTACTTCTGTTGCTAGTCAGTCTTCTGGATCTATTGATTCTTCGCAAGTGAGTTTCCTGAAGCATTCAAGTTAAATGTGTCATTAGAGACCAATTTGCATATGGGGACTAAATTGCTGTTCAAATTATTTAAGTGGCCCGGAAAAAGTAATTTGCTATCCATCTTGCATTCAGATAATAAATAATTAAGATTCTTGGGAGAGGAATAGTTTGGGTAGCATTCAGAACCATGGATTTGGTGAAAAGAATGTGGTGTGGGTGTTCATGTACATGCATCAAAAGTTTGGTTTTGTCTTGCTCCATTGTGACCTGGTAGTCATGGGTTTGAATGTGGAAATAGCCTCTCCGCTAAGGGGGGGTAAGGCTGAGTGTCAACGGGCCGGTGGTTTCGGTCCATGTTGAAATGGTGTCAGGCTTTACAAGCCTAGACCAAAAGTTGTCCATTAAGGGTTCGGGCTGGGGTGGGTTGCGCTGGACACAATAATTAACGGGCCAGTCCAGTGTCAGGTTGTTATCGGGCTGGGCTGATTTCGGGCTGGCTCGGTCCGGGTTAGGTTTATCGTGCTTATTGGGCTGCCTAAGCATGTGGCTATTTTCGCACGACAATTTTTTTGTGGCGCTTTTTATTTATATTTATTACAATTATAAGCAATTGAGTTTTGATTGATCTTAGGGGCATCTGAGCATGGATAATAGATTGCATATTTGCATTTATCTGGTTGGAATCGTTAAATCCTTGGTCAATTGGTTATTTGAGCAGCAAAAAGAATCGGCTCGGGCTAGCTCGGGCTTCTTAATGGGCTTTACCTGTCTTCGGGTTAGGTATTATCAGTTCGGGCTAGCTCGGGCTTCTTAACTGGCCGGTCAAATCCGATTTCGGTCCGTGCTGAAATGGTGTCAGGCTTTACAAGCCCAGACCAAAACCTGTCCATTAAGGGCTCGGTCCGGGCTAGGTTTGGGTTATATCAGGCCGGTTCGGTCCGGGCTAGGTTTGGGTTATATCGGGCGGCTCGGTCCGTGCAGGCTGGGCCCAGATTTGACACCCCTTACGTAAGCTCCTCCCCAGTCTGCGGGAGCCTCGTGCACTGGCTACGCCTCTAGAAGTGCACGATTTTGCTTACTAGAAATGGGTCATCAAGATAACATATCACTGGAATGACTGTTTGTGTTCCACACATGCATTGCCTTGGATTCTGCCACCAATGAATGCCTGTTCAACTGGTCTTTTTGGCTAAGTATTTGATTTGACAGATGATCAAACTTTTTGATTAAATGCCAATGGTTAGATGATCAGGTTGTGATCTATCTTATTCTGTAAAATTATCAGAAACATTTGTAGTGAAAGGCTTAAGTAAAGTGTAAATATATTGGAGGGTGGGGTTTGTGAGTCTGTTAGATTGGATCAGCATTTGATTTAGGTAAGAAAAATTTTCATCTAACCCCCAAAAAGGATGTCAAATTCTATCTACTATCCAATGGTTTTCGAAAATTCTAACCGGCCCCATTTAACTGACAGACTTGACTGAACATGTGAGTAGACATTCCTACCCTTTCTATTTGAAACTTTAGAACATTAAAATGAGATAAAGTTACTAATTTGCCCCTTTCTTTAAATCACTAAAATGAAACTCATCTCTGATCATAACCCGACAACATTAACCTCATCTCTCCAAACCCTCAACACTTCACCACAGGCGCATCTTAGGCCGCAGCCATGGCTACCACAACAGCCGCTGCAACATCATCATTCCTCTGAACTCGTCTCAGGACATACATTCTAAATCAGGGAAATTCCAAGCCCAGTTCGGTTTCGGTGGACCCAAGAAAGCTCCACCGAAGAAAGCCCCAAAAAGGTTTTCGGACTGGCCTCTGTGGTTCCCAGGTGCAAAGGAGCTGGAATGGCTCGACGGAACCTTAGTGGGTGACTACGAGTTCGTCCCGTTCAAGTTGGGCAAGTCATCTGAGTACTTGCAGTTTGATTACGACGGGTTGGACCAGAACTTGGCGAAAAACTTGGCCAGTGACATGATAGGATTTGCCGTGAACTTGTCAAATGTTGTTCATGATGGCGAGATCTTCTTTTGCCCATCTTTTGGTTATACTCTTGAGTTTCGTTGTTGGGAAAGACGAAGTTTTCAGTTTTCTAACAGCGAATAGGAAAATGAATTTTCTTAGCAAGAAATTGCTCCTGAAGCACACCGTTTTCCGGTGTTTTTTTTCGTATGTTATGGAACTCTGTATTTTCATCTTCTTTTCTTCTTCTTTTTTCTAACCTTTTTATAGCCCATCTGCTGCTGCTTCTCTTTCTTTTTTTTTTTTTTTTCTTTTCTAAAAAACGAATGAAATATTCTTAGTCTTCTCTATGGAAACGGAGAAGACACCACCTCCACAAAGGCACCTATGGCATTGCCTAATTGCCAGTTGCTTCCTTCATTTTCCGGCTTATCTAACACCTCACTGACCTCATCAGAAGTCACTTTGTTGCTGTGTCGATCTTCTCTTCCTCGTCCCACTGCTCGAGTTTCGATTCCATCTACGTCCTAGATGGAATCGCCTCATCTTTACCTCCAACCTCCACTGTTCGCCTCATTTCTCTCCCCTTCTCCGCCACCGATCATGGCCTCCCACCGGAAGCAAAGAACACGAATAAACCAGAATAGAAAGAGGGTTTCTTCATTTTACTTTTACTGTAGAAGATGAAAAATTGGTAAATAAAGGTGTTTTTTACTTTGGGGGGCATTATGGTCTTTTACTTTTAGAATAAGGGCAATATTGTCCTAATATTTTCAACTAACGGAACTCTACTAACGGGTAGGGTCTCTTTGATTAACACTGGAAAAATTTTGGGTGGTAGATGAAACTTTTGAAATTTGTGGGGGTTAGATCAAATTTGACATAGTTTTTGGGGGTTAGATGAAAATTTTTCTTTAGGTAATCTAGGTTCCAGACAATGGTGGTGCATTTGCAAGAAAGTTGCTGCAGTGATTGACTCGTATGAGTATCTCTTTCCCCTGGGTACCGTAGATTTGGCCCACCTGTGAATATAAGCATCCAGTATCAAGTATAATGATATATGATCAGGCTGTGATCTATCTTATTCTGTAAAATGATCAAAAACTTCTATAGTGAAGGGCTTAACTAAAGTGTAAATATATTGGATGTTGGGGTCTGTCGAATTGGATCAATCCTTGATTTAGGTAATCTAGGTTCTAGACAATGGTTATACATTTGCAGGAAATTCACTGTTGTGGTTGACTCATGTGAGTATTTCTTTCTCCTGGGTACCTTAAATTTGACCCAGCCAGTGATTATAACTTATAAGTATCCAGTATCAAGTATAATGATATAGGTACTGTAAATAAAGAGAAAAGGGAGAGAGGAGTGAAAGAATTATGTAACTATGGGAGTCACAATTGTGATTGTGGATTGCCCAATGCATTTAATATTTATAGATATTGTATACAACCCAAACGGGCAATAATAAAAGATGAAACATCCTAGAAGGAAAGTGGATAAGAAGGTAAGAACCTAGAAGGAAAGAAGGGAGAAAGGCAAAAAAGGAAGGAAAACCTAGAAGGAAAGAAGGGAAAAAAACAAAAGAGTAAGGAGGGGGAGAATCAGATCTCCCCCATCTCGAGGTTAGGGCTAGCGCCTAGCACTAGCTCGAGATGGGGGTCCTCCCCATCATAAACTATCATAACACTCCCCTTCAAATTGGAGTATATATATATCAATCATACCCAGTTTGTTACAAATATAAGTAATTCGCTCATTCCCCAAAGATTTGGTAAACACATCAACAAGTTATTCTCCTGTACAAATATGGCAAGGAGAAACAAGCCCTTGTAGAAGCTTATCATGCATGAAGTGATAGTCGACCTCAATTTGCTTATTGCGCTCATGAAAAATGGGGTTGGAAAAAATATGAATGGAGGCTTAATTGTCACACCACAGTTGCTTGGAAGACGTGTTGAAAACCAAGTTCGACCAATAACTGTTTGACCCACATCAGCTCACATGTGCCCTAGCACGATGCTCAGACTCTGCATTAAACCGAGTGCCGATAGTCTATTTTTTACTCTTCTAGGATACCAAATTTCCACAAACAAAAGTATAGTATCCAGTAGTAGATAGTCGATCAAAGGGAGAACCAGTCCAATTAGCATCCAAAAAAACCCTCAACACATCCATGTCCATGATCAGAATACAGAAAACCATGATCTGCAGCCTTCTTGAGATATCGAAAATGTGACTAATAGCATCCATAGTTGTCAAGGTGATGCCTAGGCATCCAGGCGGTAGTATATGGGCTAAGCGATTCATCGCCTTGTGTATGTTCAAAAGGTGACCACATAGACCTAGGTGGTCGCCTAGCGGTTGCCTAGGTCGCCTAGGCATTGCCTTGGGCGCTTTAGATGCCCTAAAGGCTTGGGCAGTCGCCTTGTTGCTGATGTCATTAATTAAATGAAAATTTTCACATACCTCCCTTAAGGTTTCAATTTACCCGCAATTCAACCTTCCCCCATTATCGGCCACACACTATTAAGTTCCCTAACTGAAAAGGTGAAAAGAGTTTTTTACCCTTATACTAAAAACCAGTCCAAAAGTACATTATAGTCTTGCTCTTGCACTCTTGTTTCTTACTTGTATGCTATTATGATCTAACTTCTTAGTTTATTGATTTGTGCTTTTTTGTTTTTTATAAATATGTTTCTTTATGTCCTATATTTTATCCATTATTTTATGGTTTTTTCATATTAATTAGGTTATGCCTTAAACGTTGATTCTTTATGTAGCATACTGCATATATATAAACATTAATATAGCATTGATATTTTAGAAATAAAAAAAAATACACCGGGAACGCCTTGGTCGCCTAGGCGCCTAGGATGGCCTCAAACGCCTTGTCACCTTGACAACTATGACAGCATCCCAATGAACATTCGCTGATAGGATAAGAACTAACTCACAACACTAACTGGAAAAGCCACATCCGGAGAAGTCACAGTAAGATAATTTAGTTTTCCAACCAGTCTACGATATCACTTAGGATCAAGCAAAATATCACCCTCATCAGTGGTAAGTTTGACGTCAAGTTCCATTGGGGTATCCACAAGTTTATACCCTAACAGTCTTATCTCAATGAGTAAATCCAAAACGTATTTCCTCTAAGAAAGAGAAATATCTTTCTGTGACTGAGCCATCTCAACTCCCAAAAAGTATTTCAAGCGACCTAGATCTTTGGTATGATATTGTTGCTGCAAATGAGCCTTCAAGCTATCAATACCCGTACTGTCATCTCTTGTAATTATTATGTCATCAACATAAACGATAAGAGGAATCCGAATAATGTTGATAAAATATCGAGTGATCACTATCACATCGGGATAAGCCAAAGCTGAAAACGGTTTCTGTGAAACGATCGAAACATTCCCGAGGAGATTGCTTCAGCCCATATAATGACATTTTCAATTAACATATTATACTAGACTCTCCTTGAGCAACAAAACTAGGTGGTTGCTCCATAGAAACCTCCTAATGGAGGTCACCATGTAAGAAAGCATTCTTCACATCCAACTGGTGCAGCGACCAGTGATGAGAATTAAGAAGAGAGACCAAAATGCAGATGGAAACAAGCTTGGCCACTATAGAAAAAGTATTTATATAATCAACACTATATACCTGTGCATAACCCTTGGCCATCAGGCGCGCCTTCAAACAAGCAAGGGACCCATCAGGTTTTACCTTGATCACATATCCCACCGACAACCAATAACAGACCTGCCCATATAGAGGGGCACAAGATCCAATGTATGATTGACTTCCAAAGCCAATAGTTCCTCTTCCATAGCTGTCTTCTAGCCAGGACTAGATAATGCCTCTACAACAGACTTGGGAAAGGGGTGAGAAGAAGTTCGAAATTGAATATTGAGTACAACTTCAAACTCCCTTATGAAGAACAATAGGGATGTCAAGATCAGAGGAAGAGGTACTTAACTCAGGTATGGGACCCACATATGAAGGAGAGATGATAAATGCAAGGGAGGCCGAGGGCCTCAGATCGAGCCGAGACGTCGTTGGATGACCAGTTGAGGAAGAGGTATCTGCAGAACAGAATGTTGGACATTGTATGTAGGGAGATCATCATCCAATTCAGAAGCAATAAAGGACCCAATCAGATATGGGGTGGACTCAAAAAAGGACACATTAGCGATGATATAATATTTTTTGAATTTTGGTGAGTAACAACAATAGCCCTTTTAAGTACGAGAATACCTGACAAACAAACATTTGAGAGCACGATAGATTAGGATGATGATCTGGAACAAAACAGACAACCAAAGACACGGATAGGGAGCACAAAAGGCGGTTCAAAAGGAAACAACAAGGAGTGTGGGATAACACCACCCAAAATAGAAAATGGCATACAATTAATAAGGTAACATGTGGTCAAAAAGGCATCTCCCCAAAAAGGTTTGGCCATCTTCATTTCAAAGAGGGGACCGAGTAACCTCCATTAAATGACGATTTTCCCATTTTGCAACACCATTCTGTTGAGGTGTGTCAGGACAAGAAGATTGATGAACAATTTCCCGTTCGACCATAAAGTGAGAAAACTTACCAGAAAAATATTACTTAGCATTAACCCTTCGAAAAATACAAATAGATGTTTGAAAATTGAAATTGTATCTGAATTTCTTGAATAAAAGTGCAAAAGATAGAAAATAATTCCGAACTATATTTCATTAAATAAATCCATGTAACTCTTGAAAAATCATCTACAAAAGTAACAAAATATTGAAATCCTAACTTAGACACGATTGGACAAGGTCTCCATACATCAAAATGGACTAAAGAAAAAGGGTGCGTAGACTAGTTATTGACGCAAGAGGAATAAGTCACATGGTGAAGCTTCTCAATTTGACAGGATTCACAATTTAAATTAAAAAAAGAAAGAAAATGTGGATCAAGTCTTTTCAAACTCTAGAGATATGGATGGCCCAACTGACAATGAAGCTGATGCAGAGATGGGTCACTTAAGCAGGCAACAGACGGCGATTCCTCAAGTGGATACAGTTCCCCCCCCCCCCTTCTTTTCCCAGCCCCTACCGATTGTCCTCTTTGTCTTAAGATCCTGAAAAACACAAGAGTCAGGGAAAAAGGTTACAGAATAGTTGTAAGTAGAAGTAAGCTTACTGACAGATAATAAGTTGAACGTAAATTTAAGTAAATGGATAACTAAAGGTACGGATATAGAAGGCGTGGAATGAACTATCCTAGTGCCATTGACCTTGACCGAAGAACCATCAGCCAAAGTGACACTGGAAGTAGAGGGATAAAGGGAGGAAAATATACTTGAAACCCCAGACATGTGATTGGAAGCACCCGAATCAATTATCCATGGGCGAGAGGATGAAAGGCATGCAATTGCACTACCTGGCTGGACAAAGTAGCAGTGGAAGAAGCGGTAGACTGGGTAGCCTGATACTGATTGTAGCGAATATACTCATCATCAATCATCTAGACCATCTTTCCCTCAAATGGTGCAGATGAAGCAGGAGTCTCAAAAATGGCGGAAAAGTTGGCAAACTATTGCTGAGGGGGTTTTCCATGAAGCTTCCAACAAAAGCGTTGAATATGACTAGGCTTCCCACAATGATGCAAGTGTTTGCTGGACTAGAAGGTTGTTGTCCATGATCAGTACTACCATTATTACCACGACCGGAAGAAGAACCTCGACCCATTCCATGGCCAGACTGACAAGAAACAAGGGCCGAACTATCCATTAGAGGGGTATCATGAATGGTGGCATGAGATATCTATAACACCCGAGAAAAAGTATATGCCAGAGTAGCCATGGTGACACTGCCAAAAACCTGAGAACGAACTGCATCATATGCGGGTCTAAGATCACCCAAAAAGCCCATAGCAACCAATTGTTACCTTTGTTCTTGCATCTTCTGTACATCAGCACTAATGAGAAGTAGAGAATTAAGTTCCTCATACATCCGTTTAAAGTCTGCAAAATACTGTGTGAGGGGGTGACCTTTCCAATCCATTTGATAAAATTCCTGCGACAGCTCATATATACGGGACAAATTATTGTGACCAAAATACAAGATATTTAAAAAATCCCACAAGTTTTTACTGTATCAATGTGGGTAACAAGGTCCACAATAGAATTGTCCATAGAATTAAGTAACTGGCCCAAAATCCAGACGTCAACAATGTCCCAAGTAATATCGATACTAGACTTGGTTTTGTTTAGGTAACCCTATTGATCCCGTCCCGCCAAAACCAATGTCAAAATTTTCACCATTGCTGGAAATTGTTAAGCCCTTCCAGTTTCTTCTCCGTAATCCAATGAGAAGAAGAAATCACCACCTCAATCATAGTGGTATTAGATTCAGGATAATCAGCCATCAATATATTAAATAAGAGGTCTCAATAATTTGTTAATTTGTTCAGCCAACCGACAAGCCAAAAAATAAGATAACAATCGGTTCAGCCAGCCGACAAGAAACAAGATAAAACGAGACTTGATATGCAACAATTGATCACCTCCAAAACGAACCAGAAAAGTGAATCACAGAATAACATAGGATCAGAATATCGATTATACCTACCAGATTTTGTTTCCATGTAGAATTGAACCAAAGAAAAATTTTCCCAAAGAAACCAAATCTGAAATTAATACTTGATATGCTTTACAGTAACTCCACCGCAAAATGACAGAAAATTCTCCTCCATAAAATTGATATCACCAACCAAGAGCATCACATGAACACATCCTCATAAAATCGATACCACTACCACATGTTGGTAGAACAAAAAATTAGGAGGTGAAGTCACCCCCCTTTTTCTTAAAGATGTAACTTTGATATTGAGTAGAGAATCAATCAATATCAAAAGAGTATTGTAGGTAGAAAGAACAAGATCTAAAGTTATGTAATAATTCCTAAAGACCTTGCTCTGATACCATGTAAATAAAGAGAAAAGGAAGAAAGAAGAGAAAGAATTTTTTAACTATGGGAGTCACAATTGTGATTGTGGACTGCCCCATGCATTCAATATTTATAAGCATAGGATACAACCCAAAGAGGCACTAATAAAAGAGGAAACATCCTAAAAAGAAAGTGAGTAAGAAGGTAAGAACCTAGAAGGAAAGAAGGGAGAGAACCAAAAAGGGGAAGAAGGGGGAAGATCAGATCTCCCATCTCGAGACTGGTACTAGCATCTCGAGATGGGGGTCCTCCCCCATCGTAACATATCATAACAGGAACAATTTGGTGAATACATTTTATTCAAACTCTATGGAGGACCACTGCCTATCATGGTGGCGAGAATGTCAAGTTGTTGAATGCTGGCACCAAAACCAGGAGGTCGAGTGACACTCTGGCCTCACTTGGTTGGATGTACACACACAAAAATCCTATGGGTGGTATCGCCAATTCTTTTGATATGTGGGTGCCCTGTCAAATATTCTTTGTTAAGCCCCTATTTTGGAACAATTTTGAGCATCTTTATTTATACTTTTTTTGTGAGATTATTTTAATAGAATAATGTATCCAAATTATGTTTCAAAATGACATATTTGTGCCTGCATGCAGGTGTCAAAGTCAGATTTAAATGCAAATGTCGTATGGGGTTCGACCCCAGAGCTCAGGCGCACATCATCATTTGACAGAACATGGGAAGAGAATGTGGCCGAGTCTGTGGCTAATGAGCTTGTATCACATGCTCACTCTTCAAGTAGTGGGCCACTTGGCTCAGCACCAGAACATTCAGAGGAGTCAAGAAATAAATCAAAAGACTCCAAGCAAATCAAATCTGGGCGTCCATCTCAAGAAGAGAAGAAGGTCACTAAGTCCAATGACGAGAAAAGAGCTCAACCCCGGAAGATGATGGAGTTTCACAATATCAAGATTAGTCAGGTTTGTCGTTTTAAACTGGATCTAACATTGAAATATGAGATGGGACTATTTGTTGAGTGACTTTTGTTTCATATTGTTCTAGGTTGAATTACTGGTTACATATGAGGGATCAAGATTTGTTGTGAGTGATCTGCGATTACTGATGGATTCTTTTCATCGTGTTGACTTCACTGGCTCGTGGAGAAGGTTGTTTTCACGAGTTAAGAAGCATATCATCTGGGGGGTCCTAAAATCTGTAACAGGGATGCAGGCAAGTGATCTTGGTAACCATTCCGATTCAATTAAAATGAATGCTTTTCTACACCCATAGAGTGCTCACTGATGTTTCAATACTGATGCCTAGTTGCAACCTTTGTGACCGCATTGTTAAGTTGGAACACGGAGTGGAATTGAAACTATTAAGCTCCACAGTTTTGGAGCATCTATAAAACATTTATCTATTAGCTTTCTATAATGGTCTCCAATGCATATTTGCACACTTCTAAAATCCAAGATGTAAAGAAAGAATCTGGCATATGCATAATATGTAACAGTATTAAACAGTTTAAATATTTATTTATTTTTAAACTTTAAAATATTTTTCCTCTTTGCCTAGGAATAATCAGTTTACATTTTTTATTTTTTATTTTTTATTTTTTTATTTTTTATTTTTTATTTTTTTAACTTTAAAATTATTTTTCCACTTTTCCTTGGAATATTCACTTTGGGTATTTATTTTATTTTGATTTAATGGATGCCCATATGTAGTCACTATCTAAATGTCAAACTTGGATCCAAAAACCTATCCCACTTTTAGTGTTAGTACTCCAATTGGATGAAGAAAATTAAATTGCAACCCATACTCAAATTGTACAAACCTTATAAATTTTTCTTCAACTCATTATTGTGTTGCTCTTCTAAGAGATTGACAGGAGGGAGGAAAACATGCTCCAAGTGTTGGATAAGTTCTTTATATATTTAGGCACTAAAGTTGCAACTTCTTTTGAGGACCTAGTTGACCGATATGAGTGTTTGAGAGTGTTTGCTTCAATTGGCCAAGTGGCACCTTAAAGCATCTGATATCTTAAGTTGTATCTGATCATAAGTGAATGCATCTAAAATCATATCTTCTCCCCAGGCCAACCCACTTGCTTATTCTTTCTCCTCCTGTAGGGCAAGAAGTTCAAAGATAAAGGAAATAGCCAAAGGGAGCCCAGTGGACCTGGTATTCCTGATGGAGATCTTAATTTCAGTGACAGTGATGGAGTTCAGGCTGAGAAAACTGATCATTACCCAATAACCTGGCTCAAGAAGCCCAGTGACGGAGCTGGTGATGGATTTGTCACCTCAGTAAGGGGTTTATTCAGTTCTCAGCGCCGGAAGGCTAAAGCATTTGTGTTGCGAACAATGAGGGGCGAACCAGATAATGAGTTCCATGGAGAGTGGAGTGAAACTGATGCTGAGTTCTCTCCCTTATCAAGGCAACTGACCAAAACAAAAGCTAAGAAGCTAATTAGACGGCACACAAAGAATTTAAGATCACGAGGGCAAACAGGTCTGTTTAGTTTCTTCTTTTTACTTTATTTATAAGTTATTGTTTCTTTCTGCACTTCATGCACTTTAATCTCATCTAATCTTTTAAAGAATGTTAAGGCTACACTGCATCTGTGGTTGTCCCCACAAGGAGATTAGGTGGCACTATCCTTTCAAAAAATGCCACCTGCACAGTTTATGGATAACCAGTTTTGTCAAAGAGGGAGATTGATAAATATTTAACTCTGGTATAGGAATCAGCTGATTTTCATATGGCTCTTGAGTAGGTAGGTTATTTACTTGCAGTCAAATCAATACTAATGCAATAGTCTAAGATGCATGAAGGCAGTCTCTGACGAGAGTATTTGCAGAAACCTGATTTCCCAAGAGTGGAGTGTCAACCCCCCCCCACCGCAGGGCCTCCAACCCCTTGCCTTTTCACAAAATATTTCTGGTTGTCTCATGGATTTTCCAATTAAGATGCACTAGACATCTCATCTATTGGCCTCTGCCTCCTTTGAACAATTTTTTCTTACAATAATTTGGAGGAAATAAACAGAAAATTTTTACAACATACGATTACAATTTCATGGATTCATACTCTAATGTAATGTACCGGCTTTCTGTTCGACGGATTTCTGTTATATAAACCAGTTTTCATTTCTCCTTTGGGAATCCTCCTCTATTGTGTATAAGTTTAATATGTGAAAGTTGCATTATACATTTGTTAGTTGTCACTTATTAAAAAGTGCAAGAAATAAGATGACCATAAATTTTCTGGTTGCCACCAAATGTGATGCGACCATATATTTGGGTAAAATGTGTACACTGTTCTTTTACAATTACTATAACTGTTAAACATGAAATTAACATTGTGATATTTTCTTTTTCCCATTCTGTTTTCTATTTCAGGTTCAGCATCTCATCAGGAAGATTCACTTCCAGCATCTCCAATGGAGATCACCACATTCGAAAGTGATTCCTCAAGTGGGTCACCCTATGAGGACTTCCACAAGTAAGAGAAACTCTACTCCATCAGGCTTCATTCAGGGACTATATGTGGGGCCATACCACAAGAAAACTGCTTGTCCCTTCTGATCTATTTACTGCAAGCAGTACAGAGTTATAATTGTATTAATTCATTCAACTTGGTGCAAAACTTGGATGATGATTCAAGATGTTGCCGAGTTTTCTCCAATAAAAGGCAGACTAAGGAAGTCTGCATCCAGGTGAAATTGTAAAGCTGAGTGCTTTCACTGTGAGTTGAGTGAAAGCATTAAAGATGACCTTGGTGTTTATACAAGTATGGAACCGCATTCCTTCCCTAAGCGTATTTTTTTAGCTTCTCATTAGAAGGAATTTCTGGGATTTAAGAGTTCCAAAGTTTTGTAAGCATCTACATTTATATTTGGGAAATGAAATAAGGCCAAAGATAACTACGTAAGTTGTAACCATGGATGCAAGAGTTACAAAGTTTTTGTAAGTATCCACAATTATATTTTCGAAATGAAATATAGGCCAAAGTTATGGAGCAGTGGACACGGGTTATTAGTTAACTTGTATCTAACTGAAGGGAAATAGACATATTTGTCTCTTGTGTTTTTGTCCCCGTGTGTGTGTGTAGATTTGGACAAGCTTTCCAACTCAAGGCCATAAGTCATGTGCTGAACCATTAAATCTGTACAAACTCAGGCCCTCAACTGATATCTTAAAGTTTTTTTTTTTTTTTTTTTTTTTTTTTGGCTTATTGGCCAATTTATTTGGACAGATCTACCTCCACCTGAGATCAGATCATCTTATTTTTATTGATTTTGCTCATGAGACAAAGTTGTGGCAGGAATAAAATTAGCTGATACCAAAGTCTAAGCCATCTTTCTTTAAAAAATTTTGATAGGAGAAAAGGCCATTGTAAGTTTAGTGTTGGAATTAGTATACTCTTTTTGTCATGTACAATGCACAAAGGGTTGGTCATTTGGTGTTAAAAAAGTTTTGATTGGCCTTATAGCTTCTTCTTCTTCTTTTTTTTTTTTCTTTTTTTTCTTTTTTTCTTTATGATAGAGAGTATAACTGGTATCTCTTAAAACCAACACTCAAGGTGAAGGTAGGATTTGATCCCTGACTTATCAACACCAAACCAAAGTCCTTATTGACTAAGTTAACCGATATCTCCACTGGGCCATAAAGAACCAAACAAGTGCCCAACATAATATTCTGAAAACAAAAAGATTAAGATTATGTTTGGATGTCAAGAAAAAAATATTTTTTTTAAATGGAGGACAGAGATTAAGTAAAGTGGTCATTTTTTCATCATTGTTTTCGTGTAATATTGTTTTTCTTTTCTTTACTTGACATCCAAACATAACCTAAAAGTTGCAAGCACCCACTGCCAAGTGCCAACACTGTGGATTCCTTGACTTTTAATACTCCCATTATTAATACTAAAAAGGTATCTTATCCTCAATTCCCCCTAACAATTTAAAGGAAAAAAATTTCATTAAAAAATGATAATAATAATAAAAATAAAAAAAACTAGAAAACCATGCCAGCAATACTGACTCTCAAGAATATTCAAAACAGGTAGCAAGTGAGCCAAGGCATTACTTGTGTCAATTTCAAACCCAAAATAAATTAAGCCAGGCAAGTGCTTAAAGAAAAGAAAAATATAGTGCTTTTTTTTTCTTAGTTTTGAAGAAGGGGATAATTCATTTAGGCTTCGTCTGTTGACGTAAAATTACATATAACATTTTATATATTTTTTTTCAATATTTTTTTTTAAGAGATAAAATATAGTGATCTCTAGGGTGAAGGAAAAAAGAATTTGGTCTTTCTTTTACTTACTGGAAACAAACAATGAAAAAAATTAAAATATTACATGAAAAATTTTCCGAAAAAACAAATAGAGTCTTAGCGACTAACAAAATACAACAAGGAGCTTTTTTATAAAGGTAAACAAAGATTAGATTAACTAAAAATAAGATATATTAAGACAGGAAATTATTACATATGTCATAATACAAAAATATTGAGACAAAAGGAGGGAGGAGAGGATGAATCTCAAATAATAAAATTCCTATGTTGAAAACCAAAGGAAGCTAGAGAGACTGCCACAAAGTTACCATGCCCAAAAACATGAACAAAATGGGTTTGAGATAGTTAAAAAGGTGAATAAATTTGGACAAATGGTATTTTTATAATTTTCTGCAAATCTATATTCACCTTTTGGCCAATTTTTATACTTTTATTAAGTTGAAATTTGATTGATAAAATAATTGCGAATGATGAGTTTGATGACTTCTGCGATGTGGATCCTACTCCAATTTCTTTCTTTCTCCGATCAAATATACTCCCTTTCCATCACTTAACAAAAAAATAAAAAATCCAAACAGGACGTTGTTAGGTAGTGAACCCTTCACATGGCTTAGATTTACATGTCAATTTTATATTTGTACGGCAATTTTTCTTCTTTTTTTTTTTTTGGTATACTTTGTACGGCAATTTTGACTTATAATGTGCTGACTACTGTGATGATCTATGAGCAGGCTGTGACGGCTACATTTTTACATCTCAATATTTTATTTAGAGATAAAAAAATAAATATAAAAAAAAATATGAGGCCGAATACCCTACACCTTCAGTTTAGAGTTATTTTTTCCTTTGGATGTATTTGTAGATCCCACAATCCATATGTCCTAAGTCAGTCCAAGGGCCCATATAACCATCAATTATTATGGGTGATCTTAAGAAATAAAGAGGAGTCAGAAGACTCAGAACTCAAATGACTTTTGCTTCTTGAGGTATAATTCCTTCTCAAGTGGTAAGGAGGAGTTAAATTCAGGAATAAGGACTATTTAAGTCCTGTGTGGTGGGCTGTGGGCCCCAAGAGGTATGGTCCTTACATTTAAAAATTAATATTTGATGTGTATCAGTGATGAATAACAACCATCAAAGAATACAACTTTTCTTTTCAAAAAAAAAAAAATCCAAAAAAAAAACTCCCTCTCTCTCTCTCTTCTCACTCAGCTTCTGCTTGGGATGCAAAGTCTCCATGCATTGTGAGTGTTTGATCCTGAGGACTCCATCACCACCATAATAACTTCATATTTCCACTCATGATGTCAATACAATGGGACTTTGCAGCACGTAGCTTAGAGAAGTAGAAAATAGGAAGGTGGAATAATGCATACCAAGGAGAGAATTTCGAACCAGTCTTTCCTCTAACATCTAGTTTTATCGTGAGGTTCATGGGTTTCTGTGCTTGGATGGAGATTCCATTACGATCAATTTGCGGTTTTGTGGATTTTGGGTATTTGGTGGGTGGTGGTTAAGTGCAGCCACTACCACCACGATCAATATGGGAATAATCGAACCACGTCTACAAAATGCCAGTACCATGCAGCTGCTTCAAAGCCAACGTGAGGCTGAAAAGCCGAAGTGCGCTCAAGCAACGAAAACGGAAGCCCTGATCTACGACCACCCTGTAGTTTTCTTCGCGCTAAACGCATACCAGGTCGTTTGACACAGGCTTGGGAAGCCTTTAATGTTATCCAAGACCAATAAAAAGAAGTTTCCAGATTTGACATAATAGAAATAAGTGAATCAATCAAGTGATCGAACTCAAAAGAAAAATCATTATTGATGATCCAAGACCTGCATACCAAGTCGTTTGAGCTTGGGAAGCTTTTAATGTTATCCAAGATCAATAAAAAGAAGTTTTCAGACTTGACATAATAGAAGCAAGTGAATCGATCAAGTGGAGAAATTCTAAGGAAAAATCATTATTGATGATCCAAGACCTACATATTAATAGGTAGAACTTCTCAAAAGCCTCCTTTCTACTCGCTCACAAGGCTAGGTCTTACACCCGCCTTACTCTTTTTGTTTTTTTTATTATGTGGGGTGGGGGGGTCTTTCACTTTACCAAAAACTATCTCCGCCAATAGAAAAAGTACTTGCTTTGACCTTATGTCTATATTTCACTTGTTAAGGTGACAAAAATTATAGCCAATCCGAGACATTTATCAATGATTTCTCTTAAGGGTGTTTTTTTTTTTTCTTATGTTTGTTCCTAAAGTAGAAAGCATTCCATATGTACCTGAATAGCTTCCTTCAAAAGAGCTCCTTATTCGTTTAGGATTCACTATGATTAGCTCGACCACCATGAGAGAGTGATCGTAGAGCACCTTGACCGCAGGGAGAGAGTAGATCACTAACGCACAACGGTTGTCATAGATCAGCATACTCAAATAGGGGCAAAAGGTACCTTCCTCCGGTCGCCTTGTTGGGGAGCTATTCTAAAACAAAAAAATGAAGATCACGAAGAACTAGTATAGTTTGCTTCCGGAGTATGGAACGATCCCAGGCCAAATATCTAGTCGTCAGCGTCTTTATTATGGACGTTTTATTCTGTCTCCACTTATGAAAAGTCAAGCCGATACGATAGGCATCACAATGCGAAGGGCTTTACTTGAAGAAATAGAAGGAACATGTAGGGCTCTTCTACTGTTTTTGACTTGTGTTTTGGGGTCTTTTAGATCCTCACTCATAGGCTCTGGGTTCCTTGCGGCGCTGCCTCATGCTTGTGCTTGCTTGAATGCCAATAAGTTACGTTGCTAGAATAGGCGGTTGGCTACTGTGCTACTTCGTTTCCCTTGCTTGCGGAAGTTTAGCGCTTGCGCTAAGGATCTAATCAGAGTCAAAAAAAATTTTTAAAAGAAAGCATTTCCCTTATTAACCGGAGTACAGGTGTTCCCCTTGATCTTTAGTAAAGGCGGATTAAGCCAAAAAGATTTTTTTTGAATCGAAAAGTCTCAACATCCTCGTTGAGAGTCGCTCTACGAGACATCTAGTAGTCTCCGACTTGGTCTTCGAATCGTAACCTCCCAAGGAGCGGGGATTGCCATTCTAACTCTTCTCGGGGGATTTCATCCACAAATGGTAGCCCATAGATGATCGAAGCCCAAAAACAAAGGCTGCTGCTTCAGAGAATGCATCCGATGATGCTTTCGAGTTGCTTACTTCATTGCCTTTCCCCATGAGTGAACAAGACGAATGTGGATTTTGGGTATTTGGTGGGTGGTGGTTATGTACAGCCAGTACCACCATGATCAATGCATACCAAGTCATTTGACACAGGCTTGGGAAGCCCTTTATGTTATCCAACATTGTCTCTAGGGAGTGGGGATATCATTAGTTGGACTGTTATCTCCAATGGTGTTTTCTCCACCTCTTCTGCACAAAAGACAGTCAGATCTAGAAACACCAAGGTTTTATGGTTTAATGCGGTCTGGTTTCAAGGGCATTCTCCTTGTCACAACTTTATCCTCTGGAAAGCAATGACTTAAGACTCTTATGATGAGTTCCCTGCTGCTTGACCGGGGTATCATTTCCAACTCGTACTCATGTGGTTAATGCTGGGGTGCGGAAGAAGACATCAACCATCTTTTTTTCAATTGCCTGTTTTCCAATAAGTCTGGGAAAAAATCCAGGGAAAGTGTTGGCCTAATCATAGAAGAATCCGCTCCTTTGATCTTGAGTGTAAATGGCTGACCAAGAAATTCTAAGATAGAATCCCTTGTGACACTATCGCGAATCCCTAGTGATACTATAGCCAAGCTCACCTTCACTGCATCTATGTGCCACATCTGGTTTGAGAGAAATCTTAGACGATGGATGGTCAAATCCAAAACATTAAGCCAAATTTTGGATGCTATATATTGGGTTTGATGTTTATGGAACTATTTTGCCTTTTGGCACCTCCCCCTTTTTGGCACCTCCCCCTCCGGATACAGTCAGAAAGAGATTCATTTTGTTTTCTTGGAATTTAGTTAACTTTTTGGTCATGGGGTCGCATGACTAAAAAAACGTAGGGTCGACGGATTCTGCGACCCTACATGCGACTCTACGATAACAGATAAAATCCAGAAATTAGGAAACCTTCCTAATTCAAAGGGGGTCTTTCCTAAACTCATTGGGACTTATTATGGAGGATTTTTCTCTATAAATAGGACGTCCCTTAGCCTCTTTCAATCCTTTAGAACCCTAATTGAAAGTGAGAGAAAGAGAAGAGAAGGAAGAGAAGGAAACTTAAAGAAGATGACTAAGGAATAAGAAGTTCAGAGAAATCTTTAAATCTCAACAAATCCAAGGTTTGAACCTAAATCTCTACATGAATTGGGAGCCTATAATAGTTTATGAAGAACATAGGATTAGGAGAAACCCAAATCATTCATCCATAGACAAATTCCAAGATATTCCATGAAAAAAATCGTTATGGACAATGAATGGTGTATAAATTGTAGTTATGAGTCATAGAACAATCATAGGATGGACCATTATAGTAAGTCAAAGGATTCAAACATGAAGGAATGGACTTTAGAATGAAAGGTCGACTCAGAACACGTGTGGTTGCACGTAGGGTCGAATGATCTTCGACCCTACGAGACCACATGATCGACCACATGCCATCGGGAAGTCCCAAGGAGGGTGTGGTCGCACGTAGAGTCGAATGGTATCCGACCCCACCTGCGATCCTACACCCTGGGGTCGCAGAAACTGCTACCCTAGGTGCTACCCTACCCTGCGACCCTACCCCTGTGATTGCAGAAACTGCTACCCTAGGTGCTACCCTACCCTGCGACCCTACCCATGTGGTCGCAGAAACTGCTACCCTAGGTGCTATCCCATCTGTGACCCTACAGTTTCAGTTAGTTTAAACATATTGAAACTAATTAAAATCTATCGACTTGTTAGGTCTTTCCAGTGGTTTAAAAGTAAATTATAAAGCTTGAACGAGGATCTACTAGCAATCAAAGGTAAGGGAACAAGACCTAAACTAATTGGCTAATAATAAACTATTTTCGTTTATTGAGTCCAATATCATAAATGATTCTATGTTTATATGATTGTAATGTGCATATCATATGTCATCCACTATTCTTGTTATTACTGTTCATACATATTTAATTCTGTTTATTTATAACATGATGATGATGATGATGATGCTAGGAATACGCATGTGAATGTATGTGTGTGGTTAGTGTACTTGATGCGAGTGGAGCATCAGGGGGAGGACGTGACACTGTAGTTCATCCTGGTCACCAGACTCTAGCTCTATCTCTACTCAAGTCTTGTCCACTGACATCGTCGTATCGTCATTACCTTAGCAGAACTATTACGTCGTAGGGCATCAGGGGAGGTGGTCTCGGACCGTGTAGTCTCTGACTCTGCCGGGAGGCCTTAGCTCTATCTCTATAGACGTATTGAGGGATGCTGGGGTGAGGCATTGGATACACTATTTGACATTATGGTTGGTTAGTTGCGAGCCCAGTTTGCAAGCCCTCGCTAGCAAGGGCTTACGTGTTGGTATGGATAGAGCATCAGGGAAAGTATGATGCGGTGCGGTCCTAAGCACTTGAGCTCTATCCCTATTCCATGGTGGGTGCATGTGGGGACAGCAATGGTGTTTGATCCATTGGACGGTTCCACAGATTCGTGTATAGAGGTGCGACGGTCACCTATCATTTCTATTGCACATTACAAACTTATGAATCAAACCAAAGATATGAATTGAATGCATGCATATGTTTGTTGCATTATTTTGTTTGCTCACAGAGTCGTGATGTGTGCTTACCCTTTCGACGTCGAATATTTTTAGTTGATAATGCAGGTACAACTGTAGAAGACTATATGAATGCTCCTGTGTACGGAAATGCGACGGCAATGGATGCAGAAGTTATGATGGAGTCGCATGATTCGTCATGCGAGTGCAACTCATGCGTTTTCGATTAGATTTTATTTAAGTTATACAGACGATGTAATTGATTAAATTATTTTAATTTATGTCTTAGTTCTTTTGAAGATAATTGGATAATTTATTTATGATATCATCTTTAGACTCTCAGTTCATTTAATATTAAAGACTTCCGTTATCGTGTATTTATTCTGATTTTTGTTGTGGATGTATATGGTTTAAGCAAACGGACACAGCCTATTCGAGATCCTGATTGAACCGTTGGTTTATTGACGGTTCATCACACCATTCTAGTTGGTACAGAATTGAGGTGTGACACAGATATGTCTTCTCTTTCTTGAGGTGTTGTTAATACATTTAATTATTCACCCAACAAAAAATCTATAATTATTTTAATTTCTTTATTAAAACTTCTTTTCTAATACCTCTAACACCCTTTTTTTGCTATTCGACGTGTTGTCCCAATCTTTATCAAAAGAAATTAGGTCATATGTCGCCAATGGGTTCAATTTCACATCGAATATCTGTGTCGATGTGTATTCTCAAGATATATGATATTCCGTGACATCGTAGATTAATTCTCTTGAGATATATGATACTCCGCGGCATCATAGATTAATTCACCCTTTTAATAACCATGTGTGGTCCATGTCCTTATTAAATAAATAAATAATACCTCCAACACCTCTGCTCGCCTCTCTCCTATCCCTATCTCTAATCTCTCCCTTGCATCGCTCTCTTCCTCATCCCCCCCCCTTTGCTGTTTAGCCCCAACGACAAACGAATCTATGGGTGAGGTATTTTCGGAGAGTAGCCCGCTTCATTCTTACTTATGTGATGTAAAAGATGTGTTATATGAAAATCAACACATTTTCTCGATTGGAATATGAAACTTATGAATCCTTTAAAATGTTTTATTTTAAGAATTTTCTATCTTTCAAGTAAAACTATTAAATAAATATTAAAAAACATCATTATTTGAGACATCAAATCAATCAATAAGTCATCGCAATTACACATCTCTCTATATATTTGCGTCTCCCCATCTTTATGCTAAGGAAGGCAAACGAAGCCATTAAGTACTAGACTAGTATTGGAATAGAGAAGCTTGCATTGATAGTAATACGCGACCGGAGTTGCGAGTAGATTTCCATCATGAATGCCAAGAACCATAATGGAAGGTATCGTTATCCAACATGACATCGACCGATACGAAAACTAATCTCATTCCTATACAAATGAGTGTGACATCCAATGGTTGAATGACGTGATTGATCCCATTAACAAAAATAAAACCAATTATTTATATATATATATAAAAGTTACATCTCGTAGTAAGTGATATTTGAAGTTTTATAAAAAAACAAAAAATAGGAATTGATATTTAATGGCAAAAATTAATCATGAAACTCGTGTCATAAATCTATATAGAACCGTCGTCCAATATTTGTAGCCATGCACAAGCAAATTTTGACCAAATGACCTTGGATAATCCAAAATGTACAAACAATTTTGACCGGTATAGATTATCATTCATAATCATATTGAAAAGGGCTTCATTGGCCATTTATAATTAGTCAAAGGGGAAAAAAATAATTTATCACAGAATTCCAAGCCTTTTAATCATTCATATTTCTATATTACATTCAACCACACCATGACATCACCATTGTCAATCTATTAGGGCATACTCAAATTTAAAATACTAATCATTTTAAGTTCCCTTTTCCGATTAGACAGTGAATTCTCACCCATTAATTTTTTTTTTTTTTTTTTTGGAAGGGGACCTTGAGGGTTCTGAACCCACAAAAAAAGCATTTGCTGGTTTGAAGAAGGAATGAAGAAAATCAAAGATAAGAATGAGATGCAGAACAATAAACTGTATTAAAGGTAAAGGGAAATAATAGAGGAGGAAGGCAGGAGAATATGAAGGAAATAAGATGACTCGGAATTGAGAGAGATCCATGGAACCTAGTGAGCGATAGCTGAATCACCCTGCAACCGCTAGAAATTTTTAGGTGATAGATGCAAATGTTCTGGGGAGCACCTGAACCAGACACAAACAGCCATGGTTGCAAACTAGTAAAACTTATTTACCAAAAAAAAAAAAGAAAAAAAAACTGGTAAAACTGAATTTCTTTCTCACGGATATAGGGCTCTCTAACTACTGAACCCACAGCCCTCCTTCTACCTAAGGAATACATCTTCGGTCTGCCTACAAATCACTCCAAGCCACCTCTCCGCAGCAGCTTAGAGAAGAAAACCCCTCTCTCTGATCATTCTTTCTCCTTGTTTCCCTTGTTCTCCATCTTCTACACTCACTCTCCTTTCGGATCCCTCTACCAAGAAACCCAGTTCACCTCGCTGCTTACCTGATTAGATGGCCGCCGGCGAAGATCGATAGTTCGAATTGGGTGGTATATGATTTTTGGATTTTTGAATTTCGGATGGGGGTAGGATAAAAAAAATAAGTAAGGATAAATTGGACTTTTTCCTTTACAATAAGGACATTTTTGTCATTCAAGTATTTTCTAATAGCTGACATCAGCAACTAATGGCTCTATTAGTTGTTTTTGAATCTTTTTGATAAACGTTTGTCTAACTTAGATGGTAGATGATTTTTGTAAACAACTTGAGTAATAGGTTATTTGGTCAATTCTTTTTGGGTGGTAGCTGAAATTTTCCCATATATATATATATATGCAATTGTTTTGAATACAAGATTTTTTTAACAACTCCTGAATGATTTTAAAAAAAAAAAAAAAAAATTTAGTTTTTATAATAAAGTTATAATATTTTGAAAGGCAAAACCGTGTATCATTTTCCAATTTTGATGTGAACTCCTATATGACTATGCAAAATATTAATAAAGACTTGAATGAAAATAGTCTTCTCTCATTTTCATGAATGTAGGGTTGCTATGATCTTAACACTTAGAGATAGTGATTTTATGTCGCGGGGGCAACAACCTATAGGCGTCCTCTAGTTAACCAATTGAAAACCATAGGAATTCGAGAGGGTCTTGATGGGGGTAGCAAATTTGGGTTTTTCGGGTAGTCGAGCTTAGAATTTATACTTAATCTATAATATGGAGAAGTTTTTCTAGTCTAGCTAAGTCTAGAGGGTATCTATAGACCAGCACTATAAGATCTTCCACGTGGTATGTTAAGGCTGTGTTTGGTATGCATTCTTAGAATACACTCTAGGTCAAGAACATATTCTAAGATGACAAAAAATGTGTTTGGCATTGCATCTTAGATCATGGCATGCGATAGAAAACACGATCCATTCTGGAACGCACTCTTTAGCATATTCTGATTTCTTAGCCCATAATAGAAATACCTTGTTCTTTAGCTCACTCTTATTCTATGTTAGGATTGCGCATTCTCTAGATACATTTCCAGAATGGATACCAAGCTCTACTTTTAGGTTGGTATGCATCATTCAACACATTATGAGATGACAAAATCAATGCATTCTTATTCTTAGGTCATCGAATAAGTTAGAGAACATAACTCACTCTGGAACACACTCTTTAGCCCATTCAGCATTCTGAATCTAGAGCGAAAATACTTCACTCTTTAGCTCATTCTCATTCTATGTTAGAAATACATTCTCCATTATCAGATTGCATTCCAAATATGTATTTGAAGCGCGCCCTTAATGTTAATCTACTCACCTATCCATTATAAGAAGACAGTCTATTAAAGAAAAACTGAATGGAAACAGCTATGTATAATCAAAGAACTAATGAGCAAAGAGGAAAACAGGCATGAGAAGTGAAGGCTTTACATACACATTCACACTTTTCAATAGTTGAAAAGTGACACAAACAAACAACTATGAACTAACAAAACAAAGTTAATATTAATGTAAGTTTTTTTTTTTTTTTTTTTTTTTTGGGGGGGCGGTGTGGGGGTGGTGAATATAGTTATTTAATTCTTCGAATTATTCGCGAATTATTCTTTCGAATCGAATAATACGAATAATTCTCCCGAATTCAAATTATATTTAATGATTCTTTAAAATTCTCGCATTTTTTTATCTAAAATAAATATCACGAATAATTCTTTCATATCCGAATTATACAGAATAATTCTTATACTTAACAAAACTATTAATATCCTGATGGAGGACTTAATGCCTTAACTACTCAAACAAAGTTCTTAGAAAAAAAAAAACTTAATGTCATAATTATTTGCATTTTTTCCAATATAAGACTAATTATAAGTCTAAAAATCACGTCATAATATAAAACAGATCATTAATTTCAATTTTTTTTCCAATGTGAAATTAAATATTATAAAAATCAAATCATAATACAAAATAAATCATTAATTTTGTTCGACAACATGAAATTAAATATGAGTATAAAAATCATACAATAATACAAAGCAAATCATTACTTTTGTGTGCTTTTCCAATTGGGATTAAATATGAGTCTAAAAGTAAATATTATAATAACCATGAGGAGTAATTAACGAACATGAAAAAGAAATAGCTTTCATGAGGATGATTGGATGAATTTAAGAAAATATTTGATTTTATAAACATCAGCTCTACTAGATTGGTATTGCAATCATAATAAAATCTAATGATCCACAGTATATACTTTAATGAAATCTAATAAATCCACCGTTATATGCACATACCCATCTATTATGTATTATATTGTTATTTATAAATTAAATATTATTTTAATATCACTTATATATTATGCAAGTGTAATGATTGATTAATAAAAGCACCAAATATTAAAAATTAGCATCCGAATATTTTGTTCGAATTTTTTTTAGACAAAAGAATAATTTTCGAACGAACTGAACCGAATTCGAATTTTATTTTAAGTCCGCTTTTTTAACCGCATATTTGACCGAATTCTTAAATTATTGAAACGACTCATTCCGAATTATTCTCCTTCCGAATAATTCCCGAATCTGAATTAAATAACTATGGTGGTGAACAATAATATAATATATATATTTGGATCATATAATATCGTGAATTTTTAATTAAAAAAAAGTTTATTTGTAAGATTTTTTTTTTTTTTTTTTTGTATGTTGGCGCTAAGGCACAAACAAATACACAATGTGAGATATAAGAGAGATTAAACAATGATCTCTTGGTTCATGCACTTAATTGATAAGATCAGACCAACCAACTGTACTAAATAATTGTTCAGACCTTATAATTTGGTTCTTACTTAAACAACAAACCAAAATACGTATGCATGTGCAAGTAAATTTTGTTTTTACCACAAAAAAAAAAGTAGATATTTTGAATTAGTTAATCCTAATCTCCAACAATATTTAGTTTTTAATTTTGAAACTTTTGTGGGCTAAGGATATTTAAAGTTGAAATTCGTTATCCTAACAAAAATTTCCAATGAAGTTGCTCAATTTAGTAGTTATTTTAATCATTCTTTATTAATGTCTGATTTTTTAAACTTTTGTTGCTTAGAAGAAATTTTTTTTAATGAAAAATATTGAAACAAAATATGTTTTCTAATAGAAAACTGATTGTGGGATCATGTTATCTATATTTGGATCATGTTAGACAAACTTGGGATATTTTAATTATTTTAAAATTATTGTGGATAGATAGACCACCCCCATCCTAGTTATATGCCAAATTTTAGGTACATAGAAATTTTATATGACATGCATCATGTATTATTTTTCTTTTTCTTTGTTTCTATTATTAAAAAATACAGATTTTTTAATCCTTTTAGATTGAAATACGAAAGCAATTTGCAATCGTCGGATTGAATAACCAATAAATGGTTAACCCCATCCTATTAAACAGTTTGGCTTTGTCCATTTGCCATGCATGCAAGAAAAAGCAGATGTAGAAACTGCACTCATCTGATTTTATAACTTTTTTTTCTTTATTTTTTATTTTTTATTTTTAATTTTTTTTGGAAGGGGAGATTCAGATGTTTATTTATAGATAACTCTCTGGACATTCCCAAAATGGCAGAATTCCATAATAGACGTTTATTGGCATTATTCCAACCTTCCTTCTTTTTTCAAGGCCTATCCGAAAGAGAATGGTGTCTTCTCAATGAATTTCTTCTCAATGAATTTCTGTACCACATCTTAAGTCAAGGCCTCCCCAGTCAACCTCCAAACATCTAAGGCTGCATCAATCAGGCATCCATGATTGATTTTTTTTTTTAATTTTTTTTTTTTTGCTTTTATTATAGGATCCATTTTGATGAATGTTTTCACCTGGGGCTTCGAAGGCATTAAATTACAGTCCACAACGGTTTAGGGCAGGATCAACATTCAATATTTTACATTTTATTTTATTTAATCTTTATGTATTAGAATTTCCTTAACTATCCAAATAAAAACATTCAATGTCATTTATGATCGTATCTCCTTAAATCTTTCTCCACCTCTCTTTATTAATTTATTATTATTTTTAAATCTAATTTTCTTTTCTTATTTTTTTTTTTTTTTTTTTTGTTGGTAAAAAATGAATTCCTTGAATAGAGCCAAAGCATCATTTACGGTCAAATCATTCAATGCTTTACGAAAAATAGACGAGTGACTCTTCATCCAATACTCTGGGGATTTGAACGAGACTCTGAAAAAAGTGCCAACATTCAGACGTCGTGTAATATGGGAATAATTATGAGATCACAATTAAGAGAGAACGAATAGAGATAATAAAGGGAAAGCTTTCGTTCATGATTAGTCAAGGGTATCGAGAATAGCCTTTTATTTTCTCCTTCTTATTTTGATCTCTCCAACTTGCTTTGGAACAGTCAAAAACTTCAAAAAGATGTTATGTAATTCTTGATCTTTTAGGGTTTTTTAGTACTAGACTGATCTCTGGGAACATGAGATTAGTCCGGGATTTTGTTTTAAATAAGTAGAAATTTATTAATTCAAGGAAAAAGAACAGAACAAGCAACTCCACTAAGGAAGGGAGTAAAAAACAAACTGAACCCAGCACTTCGGAAACACTCTAGAGGCTATCCGCCAAGATAAAACAAAGAAATCAAAAACCAAGCCTAATTAGGTGTTAACATGTCAATAAGATAAGATGTTGAAATTCCTAACAAAAACTGGAGCATGCCATAATGATAAGCATGGTGATGGCATCTTTTGTTCGGATTCGTCAAACATGAGTCCACTCCCAATCTATACCCAGAATCATGGATCATGAATGTTATCAAACAGGGCCTATCTTTACTCCAAAAAAAAAAAAAAAAAAAAAACCGAGCATAGCTGACACATCCAAATCTGTTTCTGATTTTTAAAACCATTTTTTTTTTTAAAACTATTGAAGGGGAAAATAAGGATTAGGGTATGTATGGTTGTGAGTTATTACAAATTCCATTATTTTCTAAAAATAATCAAATTAAACCTTATCATTGTTTAATTTATTATCATTTAAAGTAATAAAAAATTAACTAAAATATAAAAGTTTCATAAACACATTTGTTGGACTTTCCCTCAATATAATTTGGCCAACCAATTCAAATTATATTCTAACCAAAAATAATTTAATTTTTTAAATAAGTCAATGATTAACACCCATAGGCCATAGGACTACCATTAATAAAAATGTGACTACCCTTAATGATTCCATTCCAAATTATGCAAGGCTCTCTTTGATATGTATTATAGAATTAATTATATAATATATTATAATATATATAATTATTTAGTATGATTTATGATATTTATTTATATTTAAAATAAATTAATATAATTTAAAATCTACAAATACTATAAAAGGTAATAATCTATTATTACTTCCTTATTTCTAATGATGCAAAAAAATGGTTATTATTTATGAATCGTAATTTATTTTTATAAATGATTTATCTTAAATAACTCATAGACATAAATATAAACTATGCCAAAGAGAGTCTTAACGTGATATATAGCATATGTAAGGTGGATATATAACACTTGCCAATGGATTTAAATCCTCTCCACGCATACTACATGGGGGTGTAGCAGAAATGATAGTGTCTCCTAGATTATGAGATTGGATTACATGAAATATGAAGGTTGAGATTGGATTACATGAAATATGAAGGTGAGGTGTAAAGTTAAATAAGGGATAAGATTAGGATAAGATTACATCAATTATGAAAAGTTAAGGTGTGATTAAACATGGGGTGGCGAGTCAAGATTGCATGCAACCATGGTGGGACTCATCTCAATGAGTCAGTCTGTAATAATTCATAAAAATAAGAAAATAATAATAATAAAAAAAGTACCTAGGGGAGATATGAGGAGCATGACGAAGGGGCAAACTCATCTATGTCTTCGTTTCCTCTATAAGGGTTTGGATTCAGTTTATGCGTAAAGATCTTTTATCTAGTTATTGTTTGGCAGTGAGACAACAACAAATATCATCAGGCACGTGTTCCAATGCAGTTCTAGCCGATGGATCCCTCACTGCCAAGTAGCAACCAGACAAAGGATTTGAATCCTCGTCAAGGGTTTGTTTGAACTCGATTTCCAATGGTTTGGACATAGGATGCCTACCTTGCATAAATGTTGGATATTTGTTAGATGGCATAGGTTAGACATGGCAGCATTTTGGAAGGTGCCGGCACCTCTGCTGCTACCCCCTCTCCCCTCTTAACACAAGTAGAATCCTCACTTGTGTAATTTCTCCAATCGTGATCCAATGGCTTGAGTTCACTTGAGACATACTGATGTATTGATATGCATACCAAATGAAGCTATAAGTTTCGTATTCTTGATCGGATTGAGTAGAACGGGCTTTGGGGAACTACTCGTCTGCTCCTGACCCGAACTTCAAAAGGAAAGTCAAAGGACGAAGTTGAGTCCCGGGCCATATGTATTGGTGGAGGGCGGGGGCTCCCTTCTATTCGATGGCCCAGTATGCCACCACTGGGATTAGCATTACTAAAACATATGTTGATGGACCGAAGAAGCAAGAAGGCTGGCTCTTCTTGTCTTGACGGCTCAATGCGGAGGGTGGTCGTAGATCATAAAGCAGCTCCTCCATTGCATAGACTCGACCTACGATGCTTGAAAGAGAGCCGGTGTAGATAGAGGCAACTTTAAAGTTGATTCTCCCCACTTCCGATCGGATTCAAATCGTCTCATCCCTGTAATTTGGGAGGCGTGGCGGCGACCCCATTGGATGGTCGCCATGTGGGGGTCGGATGAATCCGACCCCTCCGTTCGAACCGATACTCTCTTGTCGGCTTGGCTTGTCGGCTCGAACAGAGGGGTCGGACATGGCGACCATCCAGTGAGGTCGCCGCCACGCCTCCCAAATTTCAGGGATGAGACGATTTGGATCCCTTCCGATCCCTCGAGTGAATCTATATAGATCAATGTACCTTACATTGTACTGTTTGTTGACCATAATTCATGAACCTAATTACCATAGGAAACATATCGTGAATATCTATGAATAAAATTCAAATAATTTGATGTTTCTTTTTCTTATTTGAATTTTGATCGCACAATCATCGATTAGAACCTTGCAACGACAAAAAAGGATCCAAACCCCTCTAAACGTGCAGGTTTAAAAGTAAACAAACTAGACCAATAACCCTATCTAAATTTAGGAGTTAGTACTGGTGAATCCGGTATGGGGTAGGTTTTATTGATCGGTTCGTATCTAATCTTTTTTTTCTTATTATTATTTTTTACATACTACCACATGGCATCCATGAGGAATCGATCTGAATTGAAACCGGCGATACATCTGGGATACAGATTAGATTTAGTGATCCAAATAGGAAAGGATTTAACTCTATTATTCTCACAGGAATAAAAAATTTAACAAAAAAAAAGCAATTTCCCAAAAAAGTTTAGCAAGGGTGACATGAAAAGTGAACCTTTCTGTATCTAATTACAGGTTTCAAAGAGAACAGGAAAGAAGGAATTCAAATCCTCTTGTGTCTTCTATATCGGCATGAAGAAGGAATTCAATAACTGTCATACATTGATATATACAGCCATTGGATTTCCTGCTCAAGGGGCCGGAGAGGATTTCTTATTACCTTTTGTTCAAATCAAATCTTTTGAGAACATTGATTACCCAAAATAAAAAATTCCTGTGGGAAATTTGGCCTCCCTAAACATGCCACGTAAGCGATCCTTCCGTAATCTTTTCACGTCGCTCATTTTCTCCGGCCGTGATCGAATAGGGGGAGTCATTTAATGCCTCTATCAACATAAACACAGAATGTCTCCATTAGATCAAACGATTGGATTCACTACACAACTTCAGACAAATCAATTCCTGTACGAACAGTACTCCAGTGCACGTTTAACTTGCCTTTTTTTTTTTTTTTTTTTTTTGTTTCGAAATAAAGTTAATTTGTCTTATTCCCTTTCTCGTTATAAAATGCTAATGCTCTCCCCTGTCTCTCTCTCTCTTTGTGTGTGCAAGGGCTGATCAATCATGGCGGTTTCCGGGTCTTCCATGAAGTTAGCATCTGCCATCAATCCATCCATGAAAGCTCCAGTAGGACCAATACTGTACCTTAATTGCCGGAGACAGGTTCTCTGAGTTTAATACTTCAGTTACTAATTATTTATGTGTTTCATTAAGCTTGAGTCGCCCTCTATGCTGGGAGGATGATTGTCGAATGCTGATGGTGTTGACTTTTCAGGTTCACACAAGAGCTTCTGCGAGTAACTCCGCTGGCGAGGAAGTGAAGAAGACGATAAAGACAGAACAGGGCGCCAGGAAATTTGATTTCTCAGGAGAGAAACCGGCCACCCCATTGCTTGACACAATCAATTACCCAATTCATTTGAAGAATCTCTCCACACAGGTAACTGGGATTATGATCTTGTGTTGTACTTCAAAAAATTTTCTTTTTTTTCAGGGGTTGAAGGAATTTTACTATTTCTTTTCAGGATCTTGAACAACTCACAGCAGAGCTTAGAGAAGATATTGTGTATTCTGTTTCAAAGACAGGTGGGCATCTCAGTTCAAACTTGGGAGTGGTGGAGTTGACAGTAGCTCTTCACCATGTGTTCAATACCCCAGAAGATAAAATCATTTGGGACGTCGGCCATCAGGTGAAGAACTTTGATTTTCAACTTCAATAGAAATGCTTGAAAGAAAGGGTTTGATTTTCCTTCGTTTTTTTACGAAAGCTGATTTTTTTTTTTTTTTTTTTTTTTTTGGGGGTGGGGGGATATTTGTTTAAGAACTGGTTGCTGAACTGTGAGCAATAAATTTTCAGGCGTACCCACATAAGATTTTGACTGGCAGAAGATCTAGGATGCATACAGTTAGGCAGACTTCTGGACTTGCAGGTTTTCCTAAAAGGGATGAGAGTATTTATGATGCTTTTGGTGCAGGACATAGCTCTACAAGTATCTCTGCTGGTCTTGGTACACAATTCTAATACCCAACTTTTCTTATTCTCTCTCAGATCATAGATTTATAATTTTTTAATCTCTCAGGTCTCAACTAATCAGGTTCTCTGTAAAATTCATGTCCTTCGGTAGGAATGGCGATTGCCAGAGATCTTCTAGGGAAGAAGAACCATGTTATATCTGTGATTGGAGACGGAGCCATGACTGCAGGGCAAGCCTACGAGGCAATGAACAACGCAGGATACCTTGATTCGAACCTGATTGTTGTATTGAATGATAACAGACAGGTTTCCTTACCCACTGCTACTCTAGATGGCCCAGCAACACCAGTTGGAGCTCTCAGCAGCGCCCTCAGTAAGCTCCAAGCAAGTACCAATTTCCGCATGCTACGTGAGGCTGCCAAGGTAAGAACTCCATCAGATTCCTTCTCTGCGGTTTGACTGCTTACCTCTGGATTCAAGTATCAAATTAATCTGAATTGGATTCTTGTGATCAGAGTGTAACCAAACAAATTGGAGGGAAAGCACATGAAGTTGCAGCAAAGGTGGACGAATATGCGAGAGGGATGATCAGTGCAGATGGTGCTACTCTGTTTGAGGAACTTGGCCTGTACTACATAGGTCCAGTAGATGGTCATAGTGTCAAAGATTTAGTGACCATATTCCAAAAAGTGAAATCGATGCCTGCACCAGGTCCTGTTCTGATCCATGTTCTAACAGAGAAAGGAAAGGGTTATCCACCAGCGGAAGCTGCTGCAGATAAAATGCATGGTGAGTCTCCCCTGCAACCTGGTTTATTTTATCAGGAGAATTCTCTTTTGAGAAATTTTTTTTTTTTTACTTTTTCTTTTCAGGGGTCGTTAAATTTGATCCCAAATCAGGGAAACAATTCAAGTCCAAGCCCGCCACACTTTCCTATACTCAGTACTTTGCAGAATCCCTTATACAGGAAGCAGAGGTAGATGACAAGATTGTGGCTATTCATGCTGCTATGGGTGGTGGAACTGGCCTAAATTTCTTCCAAAATAAGTACCCAGATCGATGCTTTGATGTTGGGATTGCAGAGCAACATGCTGTTACGTTCGCAGCAGGTCTAGCAACAGAGGGTCTGAAGCCGTTTTGTGCTGTCTATTCATCATTTTTGCAACGAGGATATGATCAGGCTAGCATTAAGAACAACTTAAATTTACATAGAGGGAGAAAAAAAAATAGATGAATTAGTTAAATTTGGGAATTTTTCATGTCTGACATTTCTGAATCTGCTTCTTTGAATGGATTTAAGGTGGTGCATGATGTGGACCTTCAGAAATTACCTGTGCGGTTTGCATTAGATCGAGCTGGCTTGGTTGGAGCAGATGGGCCTACTCATTGTGGGGCATTTGATATAACGTACATGGCTTGCTTACCAAATATGGTTGTCATGGCTCCCTCCGATGAAGCTGAGCTGATGCATATGGTTGCCACAGCAGCAGCCATTGATGACAGGCCTAGCTGCTTTAGGTTTCCAAGGGGTAATGGAGTTGGAGTAGAACTCCCTCGTAATAACAAAGGCACTCCACTTGAGGTGAGGATCAGTAGAAACAACTGTCAAATTTCCAATTTCAAATGGGAAAGGTCAGTGGAGAAAAATAATCTTTTTGTGTTTTTAACAGATTGGGAAAGGCAGAATAGTGATGGAAGGCACCAAAGTAGCAATTCTAGGATTTGGTACCATAGTTCAGCAGTGTATTGAAGCTGCAAATGCACTCAAATCCCATGATATCACCATCACAGTTGCTGATGCTAGGTTCTGCAAACCTCTAGATGCGGAGCTAATAAGGAATCTAGCTAATGAGCATGAGATCCTGATTACAGTGGAGGAAGGTTCCATTGGAGGGTTTGGATCTCATGTGTCTCACTTTCTAAGCTTGAATGGCCTTCTAGATGGACATCTCAAGGTAATCTCCCTTTCACAGAACTTTCAAATCCCTTCTGAAATACCCTTTCTTCCCCTTGACCTTGATTCAATGGAGCTTCTTTGCAGTTGAGATCAATGGTGCTGCCTGACAGATACATTGACCATGGATCACCACAAGGTCAGATTCAAGAAGCAGGGCTTTCCTCAAGGCATATATCTGCAACCGTGTTGACTCTCTTGGGAAGACCCAAAGAAGCACTTCAGCTCCAATGACTACAAATATAAGAAGCCTAGTCCTACAAATAAATTGAGAGAATTTAGACTGAAAATGTATTCAAATCTTTTTAAAAAATTAAACTACGAACCAGAAAGTGGCACTCTGATCTTCAAATACTAGGTTCAATGATCTCCATCTGTGTCTGTATATATCCCCTAATCAAAATTGAGCCTTTCTTTGCTTCGGTATATCATCTGTTAGTACTGTTACAATGCGAACATATGAGGTGTAATTCTAATACAAGACCGAAGGAATCAAACAGTTAATTGAAGGCCTTGCAAGTTGATGTTGGTAGCAAAAAAGAAATGTTGTTGGTTATGTTTGAGAGAGAAAGGGAGAGGCTAAAAAGTTTCTATTACTAAGGAAGTAAATAACAAATAAGTTTATATATCATCTATAAAATATAGGATTTGGGTACATATATATATATATATATATATATATATATGATCCAGGCTTGGTTTCATGTATCAAATACTTCCATGTTGATGTTCCAATATTATTCTGTTCTGATAATATGATGGAAAATGGATGTGAGAAAGGAACTTTAATTTCCAGCCTGTATGATTTCTATTAATTTCGTATTGGATGGAAGGATGGGAGAAAAAAAATAAAGAATTTAGTTTTTCTGACAATAAATACAGAAATATTTGAAAAGTATTTCTTGTTCTACTTTGACGTGTAGAAAACCTATATTTTGGAGAACTCACCTGAGGAAAGAAATATAGTAGAGAAGGCATTGCAATAAAAAATATATATATATATATATATTTAAAACTAATTTTAAAAATTAAGGATTAACTTGAAACTAAATTAGAAATTAAGAGAGGTACAAAGGCAATTCAATTAAAATTTTGATTTAAAATTAAATTAAAAATTAAAGAGGTAAAGAACAAATGATGGAGTAGGAGAATATTCGTTGCAAGCTCTCACACTCTTGAATGCTACGCACCAAAATGGAGATGGGTTAGAAGTGCTTCAGATAACCCTACAGTACACAGCAATGTCCACTGATTTAATCAGCCAAAAATGCGAATCACCAATAATCTCCACAAGAACATTGGCCATTTCTAAAATGATGAAATCTCTTTGCATCACGAGCTATTATCTCTTTCTCAACGACCTTAGTGACAAACTTAATCCAAGTATGGCAATCCCCACAGACCCTAAGGTTTTTGAAAATCCTCACACAATCTGTGCTGTTGCTGCTGCTCAACAACGCAAAGGCTATTGCCAGCTTCTCACTATGATGATACAGAGATTTCTCCTTCTCTTGCTCATCCATGTCCTGCAACACGAAACTTGTATCAGGAACGTAACCCAAATCCCCAACCTTCTTGATCAATTCCTCCAACATTACATAAATCCCTGTTGACCTGGGATGGGACCAATCTCCAGCCATGAACGTATGCACTTCCTTGCCAACCTCAACCCAACTCATTGCTGGATTTTTTCTCAATCTCATCTCCCTCATCGTGCTTTTCATTTTAATCACTTCGCTCCAATTACCAGTTGTTGCATAAATGTTGGACAACAGTATGTGCGTCCCCTCATCTCCTGGTTCCAGTTTAAGAACACTATTTGCAACTCTTCTTGCCATCTCAACTTCTCCATGAATTCTACAAGCACTGAGCAATGTCCTCCACAGAACCACATCAGGGCTTTTCACTTGGGTAATTAGCTCTTCAGCCTCAACAAGTTTTCCAGCACGGCCCAATAGATCAACAATGCAAGCATAGTGATCTCTTGACGTTTCAATGTTTGGGTTACTGCCGATGGAAGAGAAGATCTGAAGACCTTCTTCAAGCAACCCTGCATTGCTACATGCATAGAGCACATTTAGGAATGTCACACCATTTGGCTCAATTCCCAAATCTGGCATCCCAAGGAATAGTTTCACTGCTTCATGTCCATAACCACTCTGCCCAAAACTATAGATCATTGAGTTTACAAGTACCACATCAAGTTCAACTAGATCATCAAATATCAATCTTGCTCTTTCGATGCTACCACATTTCCCATACATGTCGACGAGTGCTGCTCCTGTGAAACTCTCTCTATCAAATCCAATTTTCATGGCTAAGGCATGAATTTGTTTCCCTTGTTCAAGCATTGCAAGGCTCGAACAAGCCCGGAGAACGGTAGATAAGGTGAAAGCATTTGGAACCATTGCATGACGGATCATCTCGCATAGCATGGACAATGCAGACTCTTCTCTACCATTTTGCGCGAGACCCATAATCACTGCTGTCCAGCTCACCTGATTTGCATTGACGAACCGATCAAAAATTTTTAAAGCATCATCAACCAAGCCATACTTTGAATACATAGTGAGCAGTGAAGTTCGTGAAGCAACCGCAGATTCAAATCCAGATTTGATAACAAGACCATGTATCAACTTCCCTTTACACAGATCTCCTAAATTCCCACAAGCAATCAAGATGCTCGCAAAAGTGAAGTCATTGGCCTTAATACCTTCCTTCACCATACTAACGAAAACCTCAAGAGCCTCGCCATCTTCACCATGTTGGGTATAACCCACAATCAAAGCTGTCATCAGAACCACATCTTTGTCCACAACACGATCTGCAACTAAGCGAGCGTCGCTCAATCTTCCAAACTTAGCATACATATCCACAAGAGCGCTACCAACAAAGACATTCGAGAGTTCTAATCCTGAGACCACCAATCGCGCGTGAGCCTTCCTGCCTTCACGCAGAAGACCCAAATCAGAGAAAGCTTTGAGAGTACTGGAGAAGGTAAATTCATCGGCTCTAATTCCCTCAGCAACCATCCTTCCGAAAAGTCGTACAGCTTCTCTGCTTCTTTTATTGTGAATGTAAGCAGAAATCATGGAGTTCCAGTTGACTATGTGCCGATGGGGCATCTCATCGAACAGTTTACGGGCATTTTCTACATCTTCGCACTTTAGGTATGCATCCATGAGCTTATTGCTTAAACTGAGGTGAGGAAAACCAGACTTGATCATGTAAAGTTGAATTTTTTTTACTCCCGTCGCAGATTTTCTTTCGGCACATAAACGAATGAGAGAAACGTAAGAACTGAAAGTCTCTGTGATGCTTCTTTCGTTTAGGGGAAGGACGTAGCTGCCGTGATGAAAACACGTGCCAGGAATATGAGATCGACATGGAGCCGTAGTTCGAAGAGTTCTGACGAGACTCAAGAATCTGATGAGGCCTACGGATATCTGCATATCCAGTTGCCATCACAGGAAGAACGAATTCTTTCGGAATTTACCACTTAAGGACCCGACCGGCCTACCTCGGCCAGGCGCCCAAGCCTAATCCCGGGCTCGGATCGCTTAACCGTGCAATTGCATCCATTATAATGCATCGATGAACGTGCAAATGCAATTTTAGTAGCCTGGATGCGACTGCGGGGATTACACAGCTGCAAGAAATCCACGTCCCCTAATCCCACCATGGTTCCATGCAGTGTTGGATCGGTCAATCAGGAATTCAGGATCGCATCAGCCAGGGTGCAGCAAACGATCCAGCGTGGTAGGCAGGTGGCAATTCTAGCGAGTCAAGGCAAAAGTAAAGGTAACAGAACAATCCGGATCAGGGGCGGTCAGACCGACTTCATGCTCTTGATCACTGAGTTCTAGATACCTGTATCGGTCATTGGGTCCTTTGGTCCCCACTCCCAACCAATACAGTTTCAATCATAATAGAAACTTGGCGCATTAGCGCGCTACAACTAGCAGAGCGAGCAGCCAGTTGAAAAACTACAGCGCATACTCTTTCTTTTGGATAGCTTTTTTGGACAATCACAATTATATCAGTCCGCCACGAACAGAATAGGATGGGACAGGTTCATGGAATGACCCGGGTAGGAATATAAATTATAACTTTCCTTCAACTCACCATCCAACTATTCCAGTATGCCCATCAGAAATATCCCTTGCTAAATTTTTTATTATTGAGGTGGAATGAATGCTATTGCTTTTGGCCCCATAAAATCGCCTAAAGTTGTGCATCGGATTAATCAAGGGCCGGGCAAGCCGGGGTAGTGCATATGTATCAACAAAAGGCATAGGAGGCTCGAGGTAGCCAGCGATCTCCTTTGCACCAACGGATGGCCGAAATCTATCCGAATCTATAAACGCCACCTCCAAAACATTATCAGAAGCATGATCCTAAGAGAGAGCAAGTAAATGCTACCTTACGATCTAGAATGATTTATGTTAGACCACCTACGGCTGAAATACAACAACAGCAACAACAACCAAATGACTCAGAAAAGATGGTTGTAATTGAAACAAGTATTCTTATGATGGGCTGCAGGAGCCTCTTGTTCATCTCAAATCTCCTGCAGCCATTCGCATAGGGCTGTTGCATCCGTGTGGTTAAAGAGTTTCAGATCGTCTGATAGAATGTTGTCTACACTCTGGGAGTAGGGAGTAGAGTCCTTCCATTTCAGGAAAATAAACAGATAGCCACCTTTACCACATTCGCCTTTTCAAACTGATCACAAACTTGCTTTATAATGAGATAATAATCCCACTAGAAAGTATTACACTAAGCCTCCTGATGCAACGTAATTCATATTTTAGATAGATAAATGGATCCACATCCTCTCCTCTAAGTGTTTCGTGAGGAGAGGGGGTACCTCCCATTAGATGGACGACACCTGAGGCTTGGGTAAATCCGAACTCTTCGTTCGGGCAGACAAGTTGAGCCAACAAAGGGGTGTCGGCTGGGATGGAAGGCTCAAATTCACAAGAGCCCCAAGTGTCGCCAATCCAATGGGAACGCCCCCTCCTCCTGAAACACTTGGAAGAGAGGATTTGGATACTAAATAAACTTTCAAGAGAATTGAACTCAATGTTACCAACTGAACTACCCCTTGGCATTGATGCAAATTGATTCTGATTCGATCAAGTGAATTGCTCACTTGGTCACGACTCGCCTTGTATCCAATTTAAAACTTGGCAAAAATTGATTTAATCTTTGACCCGTTTATTTGGACCAGCAAATAATTTTGCCACGTGGCAAAATCTATTAGTTACATGTCAAACTTTGTTATGTAAACAAAGCATTAAAAATTTTAGATTACCCAAAGGTTCATGAACTAATGCCAGTGTTTCAACAGCATGAAAGGACAAACAAATGAATTTGATGCTGAAATTTGATAATTGATCAATTCAGAGTCTCAGACTACTCTAGATAGGAAAATAATCCTCTCAAGTCCTCAAGAGAAATATCCCATGGCTATCATCCATTATGCACAATTACCAATGTATTCATATACACACAGTATATAACAACCACTGGATATTCCTAGTATCAACTTGAGTATACAAGGGTATTATGATCCAGATAGATATCCATCCAATCCAAAGTATTCCTATATATCCATCCAATCACATCACCTTTCCAGTTAGTTATGCCCTCCTTATTTATTTGTTGTACTTATACTTGGTTGCTAGTTTGACTCACAACTCACCAGGTTTTAAGAAAGCAAGTCCAACTGGGAAAGCTGGTTTTCCGACTATGGTCGGAACCATGGTTTTAAGTATCCAAATCACAGTATCAGTAATGGCCGATACAGATATATAACCAAAGCGGGAACAGTTACTTGATTTAGGTTTCCAGATTCTTTTGTAAAAAATATACACAAGACCCGGCACATCAAACAAATACTACCGAAGTGACCGATACTCATTCTGACACTTTAACTAAAACCAAACCATTGTTGGAACCCACCTTCTATTAAAATTTGAAATCCATCAGTATCCTAATGATATTTTTGTGTCTTAAAGGATGACAATCACTGGAGGAGCAGATGTTCTTACCAGGATTTGCAACAAAACAATTAACATCTGGTCCCCCTGATATTTGCGCTCCAGCAATCTAACTCAGAGACAAGTTAGTGCCTATAATTACAGGTGAACCGTTTTACGCAACAAGAAGATCATTTTCACATAGTCCTGCACTACAAGGACGAAGAATTTGAAGGCACCATTCCAATAAATTTCAATTGGAGAAAAAACAAAGGGCTAGGAAATCGACCACATATGGAACAGACACACGGATCATTTCTAACTCATACACACAGGATCCTAGCATTTTATAGACAAACGATCTCCACATATGTCAGTAGCAACCGCAGAGCGCCTCCCATCATAAATTAACCACACAATTAAGGTTCGGTGCCATGGCCATTCGAAGTGACATCAAATCCCTGACTATCGGTCACCATATGGCAGGCCTCGACTTCAGTCTGTAAGAGACCAGACAGCAAGTACCATCCAACGACATGAGAAACCCAAACAATGGTAAAATGCCCAACAGAAATCCCATCTGTTCAATGATCAAATACATACTTCCAATAAGAACATACCGGCTCATCCAGATTGGAAGGAATCTCAATTTCTGAAGCATTAGCAAGATCCTCCAAATTTTCCTGCACATCCAAACAATTAAAAGAAAACTTGAATCACCAAGACAGAACAAATTAAATACTGCATTTATGCAGCCTAACAGCACTCCAAGCCTAAACTAAATTCAATTACAAAAGTGAACCTGCAAGATCAATGATGCAATCCAACCATGAGACAAATCACAAGTTCATTGGCCAAATCCAAATAAAAGGGGGAAATGATCCAGTCATCAGATGGCAGAAGAAATTTCTTTTGCAATACACAAAGGATCAACATATTTCTTGGATCCACACGACGCCAAAGAAGAAACTCAATGAATTGGATCAAAATCAAAGAGATTTTATATCACTTACATGCTCTTGATCATCATTTAATTTTGAAATCACCACAACTCTTGCCAATGAAGCTTGAACAGCTTACAATATTTAATGACATTGTGATTGAAAAATATCAGTCACAGACACAACACCTAGCTAAAACCAAGATGTTGGAACATCAAGAAATAAGTACATCATCACACACTCTCCCATCTGAATATAGTACATAAGATTGAATGAGGTCAAAAAGAAAATAAACTGAACATTCGAAGACCACAAGAATAACGGCAACATATGACTACTACGTGTTTAGTCACTCAATAACAGAGTAGTATATTCATATTATGCTAAAGGGGTGGTCACACCCAAATGGGGATAAAGTTTTAGTTTCTATTGTGACTTGTGAGGACTCTTTAAGATCCATTTATTTCACTGTAATATAGAAGAGCTTTGAGGCAAAGATTGTAGACCTCAGATCTATGTTTGCATCTGAGGAGTGATTTCGGTGGAAAGAATGAGGTTCCCATGGTGGAGTGGCAGCACAGTAGTCAAAATGCTGAGGCTGGTAAGACACTACATTGCCATGTGGCAGCAAGGTGATCCTAAAGATTATTAAGGAATGATAGGACTTCCAACTTATGCATCCACGGCATAAGGCTTGTGAGTATTTTTTTAATGTATCTAATTCACATTACATTTTATAATTGACAATACTACTAATATTATACTTCTTTTTTTGGTTCAATTTTCAGCATACTATTTAAACTTCAAGCCAATATAGCCATGTACTTGGGTTGAATGCAGACCTTATAGATGCAGTGAAGAAAGTTATTGCAAAGTTGGAGCCAAGTTCGACTTTAGAATTTTGTTAACAATATAATAAGATTGGTTGTCTGTTAGATTCCTTAGTATAGTTAACTTTCTATTTTACTTCAAGTATCATTGTAACTAGGACTGCTCTTTACTTCAAGTATTGATGGGAACTAGGACTGCCCTGTCATGTTGACATGTGGCAGTCCTAGTCGCCTTAGGCTGTACTATTTCTCTTCTATAAATAGACGTCGCAGGTAGGAGCTACAGAATTTCTCTCTCTCCCTCTTTTCCTTTTCTCTCCATCTTTTCCTTCTCTCTTTATTCATTATTTTGTTTGTCACGTGTATCAAAGCAGGTGCCATTTAGAGGGTCGTCTAAAGTTCTTCATCATGGTGTGCATACACCATTGCTGCCTCTGCTGCAACTGAAGTTCTGGTTTTGTTTTCTATTCAATTTTCCATTGGTTCTCAATTCCCATAACCAAGTAAGTTCGTTTTCTGCAATCCTTTCTCAGATCTGAATCTGCCTATGCTTCATCTGATCTCTTCGTCTTTATAATCCTTCATTAATTAATTAAGTTCATTACAACTACTAAATTTCAGATCTGATCCGTTACATTAATACTCCAATAAATCAACATAGGTCAAAATTTTCTGTGTTACTTCAACAATCTACTTAATCTCGGCTTTAAGCTTCATGGTTTACTTGCTAATGAATCATTAATTGCTTCATGGTTTAAACTCCTATGCCATTAATGTGCACTCAGATTCTTCAATAACTACATCAAAGTTGTCAAGGCGTCGCCTAGGCACCCAGGATCCCTTGTGATGCCTTGGAAAATCAGGCGCCTTGCACACCTCGACAGGCGCCCCGTCAAGATTCCAACGCGTTGGTTGGCCTTGGCGCCATGACAACTATGATCTACATATCAGTTACAGACAGGGGTTTTAAATACAATTGTTCCTTTCAATCGATTTTGGTTCTAGTTCTATTCTCTCTTCTATTGTGATCGATTGCTGGTGAGTAATTACTTCTGCATATCAGTCTATCTTAATGCCTTAATTACCCAATCAATGGCTGCCACTGGGTTTTTAATTCCTATTCATTACCTATATTCAATTACCAAGTTTTATTCTAAGTTAAATTTATTGAATTACACTAACTCTGGTTTCAGTTACCATTTTCCCTTTGTTGATCTCATCCATACATATAATACCAGATCTGGAATCCAAATCAGATCTCAGTTTGGGTCCCAAATCTGGGATCGACTTTAAGTTTCCAATTGCAATCGATTTCTGCAATCAATATTCCAGTGCTTGGTTGCTGAATTGAATTAATGGTTGATGAGTTAATTTCTTCATTAATTCTGCAATCAATTTGAGTTGGAGATCATTCACCAAGGAGTATTCCTCAGTTAAGATCTTACCATTAGATCAAAACCATCTTTTGATATCATCTCTTAATCATTGCCGGTTGCATTGCTACACATTATGATTTGCATCCAACGGCTAGTTTTCAAGATCTGCTTGCTGATTCTGATCCACTATATACCTTATCTTTTATCAATCTGCTTGTTGTTTCATCTGTTATACCTGATCTGCTGCTTCTGATTTGTTGTTGCTGTTGCCGTGACATTGCCTATTCTATATGCTACTGCCATTGATTAGCTACTGCGATATGCTACTATGATCTGTTGATACTCCCTGAGATCATCTACTACTACTACTGCTACTACTCTCTGAGATCTACTACTACTACTGCTTCACTACTACTATGCTACAACTACAGTTGCTGCTACTACTGCTACTGCTACTCTTGCTGCTGTTACTGTTCCTGTCTCTTATTCTCTTACAACAATGGCTGTTTTCAAATCTTCATCCTGAACCTACTGCCGCTGCCACAGATCTCATCCAAGCTGAGGGTGCTTTGTATGCTCCAGCTTGAAGGGGGGTGTTAGCGATATAAGTTAAGAGTCCTTAGGCTAGTTTACTTTCTATTTCACTTTTAGTATCATTGTGTAACTAGGAGTGCTCTTTACTTCTAGTATAAATGTGGAACTAGGACTGCTCTGTCATGTTGACATGTGGCAGTCCTAGTCTCCTTAGGTTGTACTATTTCTCTTCTATAAGTAGATGTCGCAGGTAGAGGAGAGTTACCCAATTTTTCTCTCTGGTTCAGTGGAAGGATTTTGGAATAAGTAAACTGGTACTAGTGGCAAATGTCAAGAATTTTCCAAATGGGAATAGATGAAAGTATTTAAGGGCTGCCCTCGGGAGTTTTGAAACCCCCGGAGCAGTGGATGGCTGGGAAAAGACTGAACCTGGTACGCAATTAAGTATCTTGTTTTCATACTTACATCGGTGTTAGGACTAGCGAAATACAAATCACGTCTTCTTGCTGTAATGCAACTGAAAAGCGGGTGTTGCATGGGGTAGACGCTTCAAAGTTGAGATAAATAGCAATCACAGTGCTCTCATAGACATGTTCTGCCTCTGATTGTGAGCAAAATTGGAGTACGCTTTCTCATCCACTCCAAGAGGCGGTACCATGATGCAGACCTGCGGTCGTGAAACCCTAATTTTGGTCTCTGTGGGCCCCACTCAAATAATATAATGCTCCAATAGTAAGAATGCCAAAACAATAAATATCTCAAGGAAATGGCAATTTGGAAAATTATCAGAACTATTTAATCTCCCTTGAATCGAGCAAACAGAAACTTAGGGCAGAGTTGTAGTTGTTTCGAAGTCTAAACCAGTGAGTGGCAATTATGTAATTTTCAGCCATAATGCAAGGGTCTTTGGTAAACAAACAAGACATATGGGACATGACAGGAAGTATATTTAATGGGTGAGGACAATCTTGGAAGGAAAAAAGATAATAGGACAAAGCAGAATTTATAATAAGTTCAAAGGCATTATAGGGAATCCACAATAAAGAAGAAAACAAAATAGAATGAAAGCTTAATCGTAAAGGAGACAGGTTATCTCCTACTTTCAGCCCAAGAGAAAGCAGTGAAAACCAGAATAGCTTCCGAAAGCAAGAGCTTCTTCCACAGGAGGCCGATGGTCCTGCAATTTCACAGGGAGGGTAAGATTTAAGGTCAAGAATCGGGGATTCAGTTCGCCCTAGGATAGGGCAACAAACCCCAAATTTTTAGTTCAAATCGATTGGGTTTTGTGAGTTTGCAACTCAATCAATTGAGTCCTGCTCTACCACTAGTGCAGGGATAATAGCAAGAAAGGAAATAAAGAACAAGAACAAGAGGGCAAATAGGGGGAGGAAGAATAACAAGCACAGATAATCAATATATGTAGAACCAGAAACTGAAACAAGAGGATGCGCAGGTTACTTACTAGATTTGCTGGTTACAATAGAAGAAGAACACAAGAGAGAGAAGAATAAGACCACGCAGGGGAGGGGAAGCAGCTCAACAGCCAATTAACGAAACTCTATTCCATATTAACAATACTGTTCCTCTCCATCAAGGTTACATTATACTTGAAGCAAAAACTTGCAACTAAATCATTAAAATCAAAATAGAAACTAATTAAAATATAAAACCATAACTAGGAAAGAAAATCCCTAAAGATACGAACACCTTCCCTTCTTGCACTCCGCAGCAGCAACAAAAATCAGAGGTTTTGTTATTTAAAGACCACACTTCCCTCTTAAAAGAAAAAAAAAGAAAAGGGGGGGGGTTTCATTATAAGTTTTCAACCAGATTTTTACCCACATGTTTTTTGAGCAAGTTGAATCATGGGCATTATAACATTAAATTGATGTTTTTTGTACAAATTGAAGGTGTTGTTGGAATTTACTAAGGCTGTCATTCTACTGGATTACAATAAATTTGAACCCAGTTCAACTAGGTCGGGTCTCTCAAACGGGTTCATGCCGGTCCAAAGAGCACTGCATCAATTCCCCTCTGGTTGGAACAAGTTTTAAAGTGAGAGAGGAACTATATCACTTGAATGATATCCACGATCTGCCACTTCGATTCATCAACCCAAACAAAATCAGTGAGTAGAGGTTTTGACGGCGAAGATGTCCACATGCTCAATCTCTTCGCATGGCATCTGCTCGATCAGAATTTAATCCTGGAGTGATGCATATGTAACTGACCTTTTGATCACGTCTTCAGCCTCGATCTGTGTCTTAGCCATCTCTTGGAAACAATCAGATTCATCTACCATCTTTTCTACCATTGGAATTCATGTTCCGTTGCTTCTAGCCCGCTGAACACTGCATCACAGAGACGGTTGGTGCAATTGGTAATCTCTTGAAAACTTGTTCGGAGATTATGAATCATCAAACTTTGTCGTGTTTCTCTCCATGCAGAATTGACTCTCAAGAAGCTTAGATTCAAGAAAAGTAAAATCAATCGCCATAGGATTTTTAACTCTGATACCAATTGATGCGAACCTGGAGTCATGAAGCCGTCGTTGTGGGCCCCACTCAAAGCATATAATTGCTCAAATAGCAGTAAGAATGGCTAGAAAGTAAATATCTCGAGGGAATGGCAATTTGGTAAATTATGGAAACTATTTCATCTCCCTGAATCAAGAAACAGAACCTTAGAGCAGAGTTGTGATTGTTTCAAAGTCTAAACCAGTGAGTCGCAATAATGCAAGGGTCTTTGGTAAACAAACAAGACATGACACATGATAGGAATCATAAGTAATGGGTGAGACCAATCTTGGAAGGGAAAAAAATAATAGGCCAAAGTAGAATTTATAATAATTTCAAGGGCATTATAGGGAATCAACAATAAAGGAAGAGAATAAAATAGAAGGAACGCTGAATCATAAAGCAGAAGGGTTATCTCCTACCTTCAGCCCAAGAGAAACCAGCGGAAACCAGAATAGCTTCCGAAAGCAAGAGCTTCCTCCAGAGGAGGCCGATGGTCCTGCGAGTTCAGAGGAAGGCTCAAAACTGACAAGGCTACTGATTCCAACTTGTCACAGGTTCAAAGATCAAGTGTGAGACACCTAATAAATCTCTGAACTTGGACTTGGCAGTAGAAAGAGAAACCAGATTCGAGCCCAACAGATAAATCCCAGCAGAGGTAAGATTTAAGGTCAACAATCAGGGATTCAGTTTGCCCTATGGCAGGGAACAAACCCCAAATTTTTAGTTCAAACCAAAAGGGTTTGACGAGTTTGCAACTCAGTCAACTGAGTCCTGCACTACCGCAAGTGCAGGGATAATAGCAAGAAAGGAAATAAAGAACAAGAACAAGAGGGCAAATAGAAGAAGGAAGAATAAGCACAGAAAATCAATAAATGTAGAACCAGTGGCTGAAACAAGAGGATGCATAGGTAGGTTACTAGATTTGCTGGGTTACAATAGAAGAAAAACGAGAGAGAGAGAGAGAGAGAGAGAGAGAGAGAAGAACAAGACCACGCAGGGGAGGGGAAGGAGCTCAACAATCCCCATTCACGAAACTCTATTCCTCTCCATCGAGGTTACAATATACTTAAAGCAAAAACTTGCAACTAAATCATTGATATAAAAATAGAAAGGGAAAATTACGCGGACCTCCCCTTGAAAATGAGTTAATACAAAGTGCTACCTTGCCTTGCGAAAAATGGCATGGACTTCCCTTAAAGCACTAGATTCATTTGCAAACAGTCTTCTCCAACGAAATAGTCTTCTGCAACTCCATCATTTTCAGCAACTCCATCGCCATCTGCAACTCCATCTTCTTCTTGCAACCCCGCTGGGCACACCCCCAGAGAAGTAATTGCTGTCGAGGGAACGGACGATGCAATTGGGAAGAGTAGTCAGATTGTCGTTGATCTTTCCTGCCAATGCATTGTCTGAAAGATTAAGAAGGCTCTTGAGCCCAGCGACAGACTCTAGCAACGAACCGGAGATGACATTCTTGGAGAGAGCGAGTAATTGAAGCTCCAAACTGTTGAACAGAGTCCTATTGAGGGAATTATTGGAGAGACTGAGATGGCGAAGGTGTTCGATCATACCTAGATCGGGCGAAACTGAACCAAGAAGCCGACTACTAGGGAAAACCAAGCTGATCAGGCGAAGAAAATCGCCCGTGCGCGCAGTCAAGATTCCCGGTGCACATAATTCCGTTCCAGGAGGAGGGTGTCTCATCGTCGCAGTTCCAGCTCGCTAACACTACAAAGGGTCACTCAAAACAGAGTACTTGAAGGAGAGTAGAACAACTCTGCCCATGTTGAGCCCGAGAGACCAAGCCCCAAGAAGGAAAGCAGTAAATCTCCACCAAAAACAGAGACCACAGCTTCCGGAACTCATGTTGTCTCGCAGTGATGCATCTCACAGGGAATGAAGAAGAAAAAGGAGAGATGAGAAAAGGCAGTGAGAGACGGGAGAGGATAATACCTACTACTCTACGCTTTATTCTTTACCGTTTGGTGACTGAATCGATACAGAAAATTTTACAAGAAACAAAAATGGAACTGGGATTTATTATCTCAGCTCTCAGGGGCCATGTGAATTGTAAGAAAAATGTGAAGACACAAAAGAATTAAAAAAAAAAAAAAAAAGGGAGGGGAGGGGGGGAAGACGGGTGACTCACAAGATCCAAAACTTCCCAATCTGCTCTCCCTTGAAATGGAAGTTATTTCACTTCTCTTTTCCCAACGAGATTTTTCGTTCTATAGAATTGTTCAAATGCTCATCGAGTTTAGGGTTTAGCCATTGAGTTCATAACTAAGATTTTCGTTCTCCAGATTTGTTCAAATCTTCATCGAGTTTCAGAATCGAAGATATTGTGGAGTAGAGTAACTTACTCGTCGTTTTAAACGATTGTATCGCTTGCATTGGATTTATCGATCTCATTTTCCCTTCTGATCTGGTCAAACCTTTTCCAAATTTGAATTCAGTGGTCAAATTGGATATGTACAAGCTTAAATTTTTTTTATCTAGAATTGCAAAGGTCTATTGAAGAGAATGGAGAGAAAGGAGATTTCATGAAATTGGTAATGTTAAGTTAGGATGTGAAAGGGTAGTTTGATCAGACCACTGATTTTCTTCACATGGTTAGTTTAAAGTAGTTGAGTGTGATGTTTTAAAGCACAAGATAGTGTTTTGTTTAATGCATCGTCAAGGGGAGGTCCACAAAATTTTCCAAAATAGAAACTCACTAAAATATAAAACCATAACTAGGAAAGAAAATCCCTAGAGATTCTACTGGATTACAATCATATTCGGACCCAATTTGTCTCGGTCGGGCCTCTCAAACGGGTTCATGCCGGTGCAAGGGAGCATTGCATCATACCGATTGGGTTTTGATCGTCTAAATGATTTGGTGTATGTGCATTACAACATGAGACTGAGGATGTAATGCATATGCTTGGGGCAAGAAATACAATGGCCTGATCAAGCTTGCCGACATTTTTCAGTTGAAGTCAGACGATGAGGATCCCTTGGTGGAGCGGGTCAGGGATAAAGCAGTACCCATGATGATGAGCCTGGGGGAGGCCCGACCGCAATCTGACAAATCAATTGGGTGATGATGTAGAATTTCTGGGTACAGAGTAGGGTCGCGTACCCACACAGTCACCCCATCCATTCGACCTCCCTGCAGGCAGAGATGATGACCCTGACTGATCGCATTCCAATGGACATACTCACACAAGGTCACCGTCACCGTCAGATCGTGATAGTGGTGATGACGACAATGGTGGCGATAGAAGCCTCTACGGGAAGTGTCAGAGGTGGCTTAGAAGGAGCAAGCGCCGAAGACGATGAGATTCACTAGGGAGACCCAATTTGATCACACCACAGGATGAAGACCACAGTGCACGTCCATCCTCCACACATACGCTATTCAAGAGGGCCTCATTATCATTTTCGACCAGATGAGGAGGTGATTCCAGTAGCATCCACATTGATGTGGATAGCTTATCTATCAGTGTTGAAGGATCGAGTATAGGGGACAGCATTGGACATGGACAATGGTGTGCCCCAACATTTCCCACAAATAGCATTGGGTCAGATTATAATGCATATGGTAGTGGTTAGACCAGTCAAATGTACATGTCGTCGCCATAGACACCATTCAATCACAGTGGCCCAATGGCTGGCTGGTTCTTCACAGTACGATGCATATAGCCTTGGATAGCCTACCTTCAAGTGTTTCTTCCAGCGCAAGATGACATGGCCCACATTTGTCATACAGTCAAAGGAGATTTGGCATCGGCAAGCTTAGTTCACGATGGGGCTCGATCCTCCACGTCACTTTATGTGGCATTAGCCATTAAGATGGCTTGAGGGATAGCATTTGCACTCAAATGGAGACAATATTGTATTGTTGGGAGTTGGTGCTAGAGTTTTAAGTGACTATCTTACATACATGTACTTTAAAGTTTGAAGTTTGAACTTATTTCACAATAATTACTATTATGTTTCTTCGTTTCCTAGTGCATAATTTCACTATTTTATTTGACTTTTTTCGTTTTCTAGTACTAAAACATTGTGTAGAATAGCCAAATATTACCCAAGGTATACAATATAGTTGAACATATACAACCAACCACGGGTGCAAATCCAAACTACCATTATGTGTGCAAAAATAATTCGCATAGGTTTATATAGGTTAAAATAAAATTTTCCTAAATATTGGACCTTAAAATGCCCATTTCGCTCCCAAGACAACCAACTGAAACTCCGAGGCAAAAAAAACATAGTCTCAGCTCAAGACCTCGAAAATCTTGGTTCTCAACGACACTGAGACAAGGTCGAGTCACGAGATTTCGAATCTTGATCTCAGCCCATGACCCTGTATACATGTTGGATATTGAGAGCTATTCTAGTTTAACCTTCAGCCAGTGACTCAGACCACCATCATGAGGTTTTTTTTCACCAGTCTGTCACCTGGGGCATAGCAAGTGTAGAGACATATGTATTGAAGACCTCTACAGATATAAAAGGGAAAGGAGCTCTTTGTCCACACCGAAGAGTAATGTCATCACATGGGGGAAATCAGCTCGTCAACACTTTAGGAAGTTCCAGTTATTAAGAAAAAGAAGCAAAATTAGGTTTCTATTGGCCACCACCAGTATGGATAAAGCTTTGCTAGCTACAAACTAGAGCAGAGGAAAAAATTCACTAAATGTTTGGACTTATTGGGGGGTTCTATCAGTGTTGTATGTTGTCTTTCACCCATAGTTCTTTCTGCACTTGCCTTCTCTCCCAATTGTTCTATTTCTTCCCCTTTTCCCATCTTTTGACATTTATGTACACTTCACATGCCAGTCAAAAGTTTTTGGCAAAACAGAGATAAAAGAGACCTAAACAGCAGGAGAAAAGTTCTCATAGTTTGAACAAAATTGAAATTCATAAACAAGCTCAAGCAATGAATCAATGATACCCTTTCAAATAAACCATACCTGCTCATCTATACTGATGGAAGAATTTCCAGTCTCCACAGGTAAAGGCTTTATCTCTTCTAGGCTACCTTGCTGGTACGGTAAATCACAGGGAAGAACCAGTAAGTTGCCAACAAACAGAAATAATTGCAATTTCCTTAATTTTCTAATCAAATAGATTCTACACCACAGTCAATTGTCAAGGAAAACTTCTGCTACCCTTGGCATACTTGATTCTTTAACCCAACAATAGCCACTACTCAGTGGAAGCACATCACTACATCAGAGATCGAAATTGACAACTAAGATATTTTCCATTTAAACTATTTAAACCGTGCGTTACCATAAATGCCAAGGAAAACCTACCTCACCAGGGATGACAAAAGGATTCTGATTTCCAGCATTTACCTTTGAAATATCTTCAGGATTCCCCTGCAGGTAAATAAAGAACACGATAAACTACAATAGTCTGCACCCATTCACAACTAGGAGAACTTATAAGACGCCATGAGATCATGTCTGAAAACTGGCCTGCTGAATTCATACCCGTTCATCTTGGCTGGTAGATGGATTTTCGGCACCCATTGTCAAAGGTTTAATTTCAATTGGTGTTCCCTGCAGGTCCATAACCATCTTAGTGATCAGATTGGTCACACCTGAAAAGAATTTCTTCATCTAACAATAACCAGGGTTCTTTTTTTTTTTCTTTTTTTTCTTTTTTTTTGGTGGGGGTGGATCCAAGAAGCATAACCACAGGACAAAGCCCACGGCTAAACTAACCTTTGAAGAAATAGCTTCGAAAAATATCTTCAAAATATCAAACAGATACATTGTTTGTTACTAAGCAATATGGGCTAATGATTAATTCTTACAGGTTCTTGCTCATAAGAAATATGCCTTCCTCCCTTGCTGAGATCTCTTAAAGTTCCCTGCAAATAAAATAAATCCAATACCACATTAAGTTGCACTAGAAAAGGAATAACAAAACTCCTGAATCAATGTTAATCATAGTTAAGGCATCATGATGACATATGAACATAGTTAAGAATGAACCGCAAGTCCTAATGAGCTAATTGTAAAAACAAAAATTGAATTAGAATATGTTAAATTTGAAATGACTAGATGAACTAAAATAGTTACAGTTCAGAAAGAAATTTTCAACAGCCACCTAGCAAGACAAGCTCTTCACAACACATGCTTAGGGAAGACAAATCCTCATTAACAATAAGCCTTCAAATGCTAGAAAAGATTATGACAGGACATACAGATCAATGAATATGCCTCAATAAAAAAAAATGTTATTCTCGAATGGCCCTTGAACTCTTCTCAAAGGTGATTACTGGGTATTCAAGTTAAATTTCAACTTATTATACCATTCGAAAACCAATTATGCAATCATGTAGTAGCATGCTACTCAATGGACAACTCACTCTGCAGCACTAAACTTCCTCACAAAATATTTAATCCCAATTTTACATTGATGATTCTTTTTTCTTTTTTTTTAATGTTATCCTAAGTTACAACTGGTGATTTCAGCAGTTTTAATTCTGTTCAGAAAATTAATATGCAACTTCCTGGTTACATGTTCTCAAGGTGTGATAAATCTATTTATATTCAACATCAGCAAATTGCTTTTAAGAGATCATCAGGAATTAATAATTAAATCACTGATAACATATTTCAAAGATTTTCAATGAAAAGGTCAAGGCTCACACTTTAGATTATGATGAAAAAAAAAATGTTCAGTTCTTTGCTACAATATATATTAAGCTAGATAGAGAAACAAGACATGAGAAAATATCAACATTGTTAGCGTAATAAAATTGTAACCGTACAATGCGTAGTTAGAGCTAGTTTCTAGGACTTGGACTCCTGTTAGTATATACATAGTTGTCAAGGCGTTGCCTAGGCGTCCAGGCGGTGTTTATAGGCCTAGGCGCACATTAAAAAGGCAGTCGCCCAGGGTGCCTGGGCGTCGACGCCTAAGGCGCCTTGGAAGCCCAGAATGTCTGGGCAGCCGCGTCTTCAATGTGTCTTTTTTTGTTCTCATATTTTCCCTTGATCTCTAAATTTTCTTCACAAGATTTATTAGGCTAGACAGGAACAACATTTATCAGGCAGCACTTATTTATGCTAATATCATTTACGTAAATGTTTCTTTAATTTTATATTTCATTTACTTAAGATATTATTCATGAATAAGCAAACACCCCCCATTTGAATCCAATAAAGATAGTCTAAAATTTAAATTCCAGAAGGACAAAAAGTCAACCCTCCAGTTCAAGAACAAAAACCGTATTTTTGGGTGCGGAGGCGATTTTCAACTTCCAAATGCTAGGCTTTTTTTCAAATATAAAAATTTCATAAATCTTATTATAGTAAAACATCACTAACAACCAAGAGCGCGTTAAAATAATCTCTTTCTTTGATGCCCAAAAAATAATTTACATTCAGATAGCTTTAAATAGCATTCGCGTACTCCGAACAAAGTTTGACAGGAGTGTAACTCTTTCATTATAACTCGGATTCAAGCAATCTCGGATTTGTTGGAAAGCTAATTATGCTAGCTTTGCAATGAATTCGAAATTGCTTGAATCCAAACTATATTAAAGGAGTTACACTCCAGTCAAATTTGTTAGAAATACGCAAATGTTAGTCATAAATACGGTGTTGCCTACTAACTCATTATTTGTTGCCTTGTTGGTTTTCTCATATTAATTAAGTTATGTCTTAAATATTGATTATTTATGTAAAATGTTGCATATATATATATATATATATATATATATATATATATATATATATATATATATATATATATATATATATATATATATATATATATATGAATGTTGTTATTGTAACAAGAGTTTATTACATTTGGAAATATAACAAAAAATAAAAATACTAATAAAACATGAGAATTGCATAATGAAAGTTGGAATAGGCAAAGACAAAGTGGACATTTCTAATTTGTTTAATAAAAACTCTTTATTAGCTTATAAATTCTAATTTAAAGGGTATAAAACAATAAAGTGATTCTATAGCACGGTTCAGAACAGGAATGTTATCAAACAGGGCCTGGGAATCTGTTCAAAAACCCTAGAATTGCCGGATTGAAACTGGTATCAATTCGAATGGGCTAATCTAACCAATTGGCGCCCTGTTCCTTGAAATGCAGTGGGAAGGATGGATGTAACCCATTTTGCAATATTAAAAATCAAAGCCCAAAAGTTGGATCAATATAGATTTCAGTGTGTGGAGTCCAATTACCTACCTCGCACAGGAATCAGCAAATGTTTGGAGGCCAGGTTCTTTTTCTAAAATCAAAATCTATATAAAAACCGTCTGAACTGCTAACAAATGTGGAATTGAAGCTTGATTGGAAATTAGACTCAAGCATTCAAGATCCAATCCAAGTATGGATTAAAACTGGTAACCATAGAAGTAGATACGCAACTAAATTTCAGTAATTAATAGTGAGTTCTCCATAGTTTTAATTAGGTTTATGTAACAGGGAGTCAACGCCCAAAAGGAGATAGATTGATTTCTGCAATTTTTGTTGTTTTCATTAGGTTTATGTAACAGGGAGTCATCGTTCAAAAGGAGACAGATTGATTTCTGCAATTTTTGTTTTCAACCTCCCCAAGTGGAGGAAACAGCAAAAGTGGGTAGTTTTTTTTAAAAAAAATTAGACGGAAAAGCTGAAGAACTCAGTGGGGGTGAGAGCCAACCACTTGAAGGAGAGCTCGATGAAAATTTTTCAGTCCGACAATGCTCGGGCAAGAGAGACAGTGAGAATCAGAGGAAAATGGCGATCGGAGGAAATTTTCTGCAAAGAAGAACGATGGCAGCCCTGTACGCAAGAGAGATCAGTGAGAAGCAGAGGGCAATGGCAATGGGAGGAGGGTTTCTCCTTACGATTGGTTGTGCACAATTACAATTAACCTTTTCTTCATGAAATCCAGTTGAAATTTTAATTTATAATCTATTTTCAATTTATTTCTAGTAATGTATGATTTTACACAATTATCCTTATATATTTAATTCCGATTGCATCCTTACATGTAGTTTAAGAGGGTAGTTGGTGTCCTATTATGTTTGGAAAAATAACAGACCCTTGTTATGTTAACATTTCCCCATATATATATATAAACATTAATATAGCATTAATATTTTAGAAATAAAAAGAAAAATATATTGGGAACGCCTTGGTCGCCTAAGCGGTGCCTAGACGCCTAGGTGCCCAGGATGGCCCTGAACACCTTGGATCGCCTTGTCGCCTTGACAACTATGAGTATATAGACTCCTAATTAGTTTATTAGTTTGTTTTATTAGTTTGCTTTACCAATTAGGTTTGTTGGTTTCTTTTTTCTATTTTGAGTTTACTTTGTCTTTAGTTTGTGACTAGGACTCAGACTTGTAAAGTCTTAGATCCTATCTAATAGTTGTTTTTTATTTTCTATAAATACAAGCTACAAGGAGAGGAGCAGGACACATCAATTCTCTCCATCTTCTCTTATTTTCCTATTTTATTACAAACATGAAGTGGATCCAGCAAACAAGATTTATTATATGTTCAAAGAACATGGTTAGGAGTTATGAGCGGATTTCTTCGGATCACCCTCATGTTCTTTAGTGGATGTGCCATTATGAACTTATACCTATTCGAGAAAATGGAACTTCTTTCAATAAGGCAAAACATGCCTAAACTCTTGAACATTATTCCAGTTAAGTGCTTCCTTCCCACTTGAAATACTTTCAGGGATATTTCCCACAACTACAAATCAAGTTGTGCGTAAAAAAAATTGAAAGAGTTTGAAGCACGACCATGTAAAATATTTTACTATCCTATCCTCCTTTCTAACAAAAAGATGAACAATTAGTTTACTAAAGGGAAATATGTTTTCAGGTTGCAGATGCCTAGGATTATGAGGGGAAAAGATATAAGGATTCAGGGGTGATGGCGACATTTTGGTTTCTCACTAGAACCAGCAATGAACATATGCTCAGATAGAATACTTGGGCATAAGCTATAAACAAATAGCAAGCAAAACTTACACCATCACCACCACCACCAGCAGCCCCAAAAAAATTTATTTGCAGGAACACAAAAAAAAAAAAACTTACCATGATATGTACAAAATCATGTCTAATTGCACATCGCAAGGACTGACCTTTTCAAAATAGCTATAAGTAACATCAGGGAACAATACCAACCTTGTTTGCCCACATAAGCCCACAAGCATTGCAAAGAGACCTTGGACCAGCTGGTCCACGACGCATTGCTGGAGTGGACTTTTCACTGATGCCACAATGCTGGCATTTACGGAGACTACAAAGAAACAAAACAATAACATAAGAACATGTTAATGAAATCCACCCTATAAATTTCATTTTTTAGTAGTGTGGAAAGGAGGTAGAATGCAACCTTAGTGAAGGCATCTATAAGAAATATTGCTACCCACAAAAATTAGCAACTGAAAAGTGAAAACTTAGGATTCAACTCACACAATATCTGGGCGAGGAGTACCATCATCCTGGACTGAACTCTGAGAAGGATCCCAAATTGCACCGGATGAAAGTCCTTCCTTGTCGCTATCTTTTAAGGAGGCAAATTGACCGTTCTTACGATGCATCCTAACCATATAAATTTAAAGGAATTAGAAATTAGAACTATGTTGAAACAATGTCTCATTACTGAAAGGGATTGTCTAAATGACACCTCTATAGCTGCCTTTTGAACATGGCACCATTTTTTTAATTACCCCTTGTCTTATTCCCAATTTTAAGTCCAAGGATAAAATGGGCTTTTCAAAAGTTTTTAAAGTGACTTACCATTATGTCACCATCAAGAGCTGACATTTTCTGGCATGTTTTTCGAATAAGCATGTGAAATGACAAGAATATTCTCACTAGAAAAATATATTATACTAAGAGGACAAAAAAGCAAGATTCCAAATTATTTGACAGCTTAGTAGATGTCAATATGAAAATTCCCTTGCATACAAAAACCAAACATCCAAAAACTGTAAGAGCCATTTCATTTAAAATCTGAAGCAAAGAGATTACAGATCCTATTTGTATTATAACAAACCAAAAGATCCAGTCAGATTACAAAATATTATTTCACAAGGAAGTTCTTCCACAGAACCCACCTGATGCAGGATCAGCCCAACAGACAGTGGACCAGCCAGCTTGCACCCCATTGCAGCCTCTCAACACTGTTCAGAATCAGCCCAGCCGACTGTGGGCCACTGGAGTTGGGAGCCAGCTTGCAGCCTCTCGACGGCTGCAATGGGCTGCAAGCTGGCCTGAAATAGAATGGACTGCAAGCTAGATGGCCCAACTCCAATGGCCCACTGTCAGTTGAGCTGATTCTGTATCACTACCATAGACATGTAGCAAAAAGAAAACCACTGATGTAACCATTAAAGATTAAAAGAAGCTGTATTTTTATTAATGATAAAGGAAGCAGTTCCTTAGAATAGGCCAATACTTGTCCTCCATAAGGATGACTGGACTCTGACAGCAAAAGCCTTAAGAGATGCCTCGCCATCCGTGATAGCAAGTTCCAGATCCCGTGGAGCTATGGTGGTGGATCTTGCTTGTAGCAATTTGCAAATTTATATGGTTATAAAGACACAGAAGAAATGTAGATTTGCACCATTTTCAAGAATTTTAAAAATCTTGTCCAGTATTTTCTATAACTAAAAGGAGGAAGAAAGAAAGAAAATTATGAAGTATTCAACTGCCAGAAATAAGAGGAAGAGAAGCTCCTGCGAAAGCATGAAGACCCTGCTATTCTGGTACTGCGGTTCATGGTTTGAACAACTTTTCTGATTCAACTGAACCTATGGTTCAAGTTCTGGTTCACCCAAGACATCCTCAAATATTGGAATAGTTTTAGAGTTTAAATCCTTATTTTATGATTGTTTAAGTTGTTTAGACAGACCGGAATACCTCTTATAAATTCCACATCTATTTTTAAGTCTCTCAGTTATTTATTCCTCCCTTTTATGTCTGCAATAAGAAGAGGTTTCCTTTTTCGATTGGTCTTTATTTCTTCTAATAAACAAGTCTTCGAGTCACAGATAGGGACTCTAGACAGCCTGCAGCTAGAGAGTGGTCAATCTGTGCTCTGTCTTTCCCGTTCAGAGTCTAATTTGAATTCTGTTTAGAGTTTAATAATATGCACCAAGCTTAGCCACCCCCACGATTTGTTTAATGAAAAGAAAAGCATTGTTGCTGCAAGCCTGCAACTATGGTCTGTGGAGTTTAGGCTACCTTAGTGGATTCTTTGTGTTGACTCTTGTGGACTCAAGAGTGTTCTGCTGTGGATTCAGCAAGGATCTGGTGGACCCCAGATTGATTCATGTAGTTTTGTTCCTGGGAAAATAAATAATTATATTAACAAAACCCAAGGAGGATACGAGGACGGATGCCTACAAGAGGCAGACTGAGAGAAGAAGCAAAAAGGATCTACAAGAAGACCACACACTGGAAGTCGTGTCCACATTAAAATTGGATAGGTTGATCCCAGGCATTGGCAATTAATCTATTTCAAATAGTATATGGACAAAGCATAACAAAGGGGATATTTCTACTATGCTTGTCCAAATCTGAACCTTCTACCATCTGTTTTTGTGGTTGATTTCAGTTTTTATGTATTTATCTGATTAGCTGGATAAACCCATAACTAAATCCCTGTTCTGGTCTTCAAAATCCATGTGATTTTCTTTCTTCCCAGAGCCATTCAAATTATTAAAATTCTAAGTTTTCGGATTTTATCTTTATAACCTGAATTCTGTTAACTGTTTATGGTTCTATTTGCTACTAAATCATTCAGTTGGACAATAATCTGAGATCTGTTTAAAGTACTAAATCTCCGTTTACTGATTCCTCTATTGCCTGAATTTTCAGTTTCCTATCTCAAGTAGGAAAGTAACTCTGACTCAGCATCAAATTGATTTCATAATTTACTGAGATTATCTCCTTACTGAATAGACCACTCAAACATAATTCCTTTTTGTCAGACTTTCGATATTAGCGGTTTTTACTTCCCACCGTAGAAAAGAAAAATAAATAAATAAGCTACTGTTTCAGTATAAAAAAAAAATTTACTCCATCACTAATTTGTATGGCCAAAATAAATATGTTTTATGGTTTTAAATTTTGGCAAAATTTACAAAATATCTCAGATTTTGCCAAGGGCACATCAAGATTACACTTGACTTAAAAAACCTACATCATTTTGGCCATATCTGTTTCGTTTTGCTCAAGCGCTACGAAGGGGGTATAAAATACTCCATTTCAATGAGATGGGTAGAAATTTCGATCCATCTAGTCTGTTTTAAGTACTTTCGCCTGGTTCTCTAAAGAAAGAGGAAAAACACCATTTTGCCCAGTTTTTTGCCCTCTCACCTCTACACATTGTTGGGGGTTGCCACATCACTCCAACATCATTTGCTGCATATTGGTGAAGATTTGGCCAAATTCAAAAATCCAAGGTATAAACTTTCTCCCAAAAAAGAATTTTTATAAAAATAAATGTGATAAATACCCCGGGGTTGGCGTCGGCACCATTAGTCCATGAGTGGGTGTGATCCTCCACATAATTCTATATGGTATTAGCCATTATGATGGCCTGACGGGATCCACTTTATATCATGTACCCATGTACCACCACTCAGTATTGTATTGTTGAGACTTGGAAGTGTTCCACTTGCGTCTCCATGAGTCCATATTACAATTTACACGTACAATGTACTATATCATAATTAATCAATATTATGTTTCTTCATTCCTACTGCATACTTGTTTTATTTTCCTTGTGTCTTCTAATACTAAAACAATGCGTAGGGCACCCGCTACTGCAGGGTCTGGGGAAGGACAGAATATACGCAGCCTTACCCCAGCATCATAGAGAGGCTGTTTCTGTATACTAAAACAATGTGTAGAATAGACCATATTATACAAGGTATACAATAAAGTTCAACGTATACTGCCAACCTAGAGTGCAAAGCCAAACTACCATTATTTGTGAGTTTTCTTTCAATATATAAGTTTACATAATGTTTATAAAGGCTAAAATAAGGTTTTCATTAAGTTTCGGTCGGACATTATTATGGCTGTTAGCTCCCCAAACTTGCAGAACAATTCACAACCGAAAAATGCAGGATTTCGGTCTGATTTCGGCCATTTTGGTCAAATTTCCTTTTTTGTCCTGACACAGATGGCACAAAAATTCAAGATTTTTTATCTTGATCAATTCTAGCAAAATTACTATGCACAAGCATGATGCAAATGAAACATATTATATAATAAGTCCAAGAATACATGATGCAACTCAAACTTACAAAACCATGTTCTTTATAGAAATCATTAAGATATGAAACATTATCAGAAATCCAATTAGCATAGATATCCAAGCTGTTATTCATTGTCATTCCACACTGGAAAGAATCATGACAATTGCAAAAACAACAATAACATAAATACAGCTAAGCCAAAATACCTCTGAGCAACCTCTTTTCGGACTGTGTATCGGATTTTCTTGTCAAAGCATCGCTCTTTCCGTTTCTCACGGAACCTAACTAGAGAGGCAATTCTTCGTGAAAGATTTGTACGCCGTGGGGCATCAGCAACAACCTAAAAATAATTTCCAACCAACCAATGAACACATACGCAAACATATATAAAAGGAAATAATAATATCTTAATAATTCTTATAGGCATTAAAGTGAGCACTTTCAACGTACCCGATTGCTCTGATAAGGTACGTCAATGCTAGGTGCACTAGCAGGTACATCACGCCCACCTAAAAGCAATAGTACAGCTTGAACCTGTATATGCAGAAACCAATAATATAGAAACATAGGACTATTCATCTCGTTCCATAATTATTCATTAGGAATATAAAACACTAACAAAAAAAAAATCTATATATTACATAACACCTTGTACCATCTACCCTTTGGCAACTTATGGCTCATATAAGAGACAGCAAGAAAACATAAATTACATTATTCAAGTACACAAAAGCAACAAGAGAATTAAAATAAAAATACATTGTGATAAAATATAAAATTGATATCCATACCCATGAGAATATCTAACCACGCGAGTGTGTGCCGCGCGCGTGCGTGCGTATGTGTGACTGCATAAAGTAGTGCACAATTTTATATATTTAAATAAGAGACTGTCTGAATGACACCTCTATAGGTGTGTTTAAAACATGCACCTTCCTTTAATTACCACTTGTTTTATTCCCAAAATAGGCCTTTCACAAACTTATTGGAAGTGGCTTAACATGTCAAGAGTTGTCATAGTCTCGCACGTTTTCCGAATGAACACGCAAATGACAAGAATTACCCTCACTAAAAAAAACAAATGCACTTTACTACGAGAAAAATTGTAAGGATCCAAATTATTTGCCACTTAGGTGTCAATAAGAAAATCCCTTCAAAGAATATTAGTAGATTACATATTATATACTCCATATTTACATATATTGTTCATATGTTAAATGAGTAACAAAATTAGAAGAGGGAAGAAGACTTTTCTGAAAATAAATAGTGGGTTCATCATATTTCAGCCTAAGCTGTTTGATACAGTAAAACTTTCTTGGACAGGCACGGACCCGTTTGGAAGTCCAGACCGAGACAATCAGATCCAAACCTGGTTTCGATCCAGTACATCTACGGATCTCTTTATTTGGATTATTCTTGTAAACAGATATTATTTTATTTTACTTTATTTTATATTAGGAAGTTTAGATACGTAGAGTTTCTGTTTTAGTAGCAGTTTCCTAGTTTGCTTTAATTTTAAATTTCAGATTAAGAGATTAGGTTTTTTTCTTATGTATATACATGTAACCAATGAATAGAGAGCGAATCGAGTTTGCTGTTGAGAATCTATCAGGCCAGCATGGCCTGATAGTGGGTGATGGCTGTTGGTTCTCTTGTCTCTCCTTCCCTGCGATTACGAATTTCTCTTGTCGGGTAAGCTCTTAGCTTCCCTTCCTCTTTCTTTATTTCTTCTTCTGCTTTTCTTGACCTTTCCTCCTTTCTTCTTATGTTCCTCTCCATTCTAGCAAACTCTATTTCTGGGCATCACTAGCACCCCATGTGGTTGGATCAAACTTCTTTGATCCTTCCTTTTTCTTTCTCAGATTCCACGTATCAATTTGCTCCTCTAGGGGGATTCAGTCCTTGGAGTCTCGTCAACTGAAACCTTCCCTATTGTGAGAACCACATCGGAACTCAGATCTGGTTCCTTGTCTTTAGCCAGATCTGGTTTCAGAAACTTGTTAGCAAATTAATATTACACTGCTGGAAACTTGGAATTCCTTTGGGTTGGGATAAATAGGGCTGGGAAGTATGAACCTGGTTTTAATTCCACAAAGTGATTCAAGCCCTGCATGTGGAGTTAGAACAAAGCAAGAGAGTTGTATTCCGTGAGTTTCTTGCGCTCAGGAGGTTGACAACCTCGTCTTGGTAATTACAATAAGGCTTCTTCTCCCTGATTTTACCAAATAACCTTGCCTCCTAAAAGTGATTCTGTTCCTTTCCCACTCCAATTTTAAACTGCAGAATTCACATTCTCTTCAAACAAGGTTTTAAATCTCGGATCTGGACCCTCGGTGAGGTCCGAGATTTTCGAGATCTATGAGATCCCTCGATAATCTCACCATGACACTGCCTTTTTTTTAACAAATAAAGGTCGAAATTTCCAAGATTATGAGATCTCGAGGACATCAAAATTTCTGAGATCTCGCCAAGATTTACAAGTATGCTTCAAAATTAATTACATTCAACACTGAGACTCTGTTTTCCTTTATTTGAAGGGTCCCAAATTTTAGAATATTCATAAAATTACCATTACCTTGTTAGTTGAACTTTTATAATTTGGGATGGACCCATATTGACCCAAAAGTGGGGTTTTTATGAGAGTAAGTTTGTCTTTTTCAATTAAGATACTTAAATGACAAGGCCAGCAATATTTCACTCTTCACCATACGCTAAAAAAACCCAACGAAATATGTCAGTCATTATATTCAAATTGGATTTCAAGCTGATCTTGTTATGTTGGTATCTTTGCACCAGAAGATGTTTATTTTAAAAACCATGATCACAACAGGAAAAAAAAAATAATAGGTATATGAGGATCTCCAAAGAATATTTTAAACCCTTTCAACAAAGACAGAATAAAATGAGCATGAACGGTGCCTCCGTTCCATTTTCTGCTCAATCAGAAGACCACCCAACTCACCTTCATACCTCCCCGTGTTTAAATACGAAGGCCAAAGTTACAAATCACAACTACCAATTCCATAATAGAAGACTAAGTACATCTTCTAATTATGGAACTGCCAAGAGAAAGAAGCTTCCTTATAGAAAATTCCATCAAAGCCATGAACTACTTAAGGGCAAAGCCCAAAAGAGATATCTTAAAGAATAACTTCTATGAAGAAAACCCAATCAAACTAAATCCTTTTAGTTAGAACCCCAAAAAAAATAAAAAATAAAAAGAGGGGGGGGGGGGGGGGGAAGAGGGTGTAAGCCTGAAACTCTTCCAGGGGGGAACTCCAAAGATTTTCATTGCAGGATCAATCATTACAATTCATACTACTATATGAGTCCCTCATTCATTTCTTTCCAATGCAGCTCCTTACTGGTAATAGTATCATATTCTCCCCTCATAACGAACCCACAGCAAAGGGTAATTAAATTAATAATAACTCGATATGCCACCAGTAATTAGGCCACTTATCACTTAGATATGAAAGCTGACTTATATGGCGCCACCACGTATGGACAGGTCTCATGTTTATGAATTATAACCATAATACATATAGTGCATGGCAAACCAGAATGCAACTGACTCAATTCCAACTATAGAAAGGTGGCTAAATGGGTTTCCCTAGTATTTTTCTTCGTGTACTGAATCCTACTGAATCACCGCAATGCAGCACAATAAATTGCGTGAATAAAATAAGAGACCAGAATTCTTCTAGTCATAAGTATAATTTATCGTGAAAAATGGGAAAAAAATGAATCATATTAAAGTGAAAAAAATGAAAACAAATAAGAGAAGAGAAGAGAATGAATATGTCCTCAACATCCAGCGGAGATTGTTTTGGCGGATGAGTATGATTACTGAGAAAAATTAAACCTACCTTTTCAGGGGTGACGGCATGGAAAACGTAAACTTCGCCTTCAAATGACAAGGTGAGCTCACTCGTTCGAGAAGATATAGCAACAACATTCTGATCGACAGGGTTTCTCGAATTCATCTGAACTTCATCCACGTCGTTCATGGCGTCATCACCACCACCACCAATACCGTCAGCTTCGTATACACCTTCGTCATCATCGATCTGAATAGGAAATTGCATATGGTCTTCATGCCCCTCGTAGGGGCGAGTTTGCAGTGGCTGCGGGTTCCCCGTGGCCATTACTCGAACATTACAGTGTCCGTGAACATAAACAAAACCCTAACCCTAACCACAAGTTCATAACCTGCTCCTTCACGGAAACGTAACACGGCCAGTTAAGATTCCAGGAAATGAAACCCTAACCCTAAGTAAAAAGAAAGTTGCAGGTTGGAAGCATGCGAAGCTCATAAAAAATACCACCCAAATGAAGAAACCTTCTGGCGTCCTTGCCTCCTTGGCTGGAGAGAGAGAGAGCAGGAGAGCAGGCGAGATTATGTTTCTCTTTCTCTGTTTGCTCCACTGGAGAAAAAACAAGGCAGGTACATCTCCTGTACTACGGTCTCTGCCGATTATCCCAGGTGTACTTGTGATTATATAGCGAGAAATAGCTAAAAGGTTCGTGTGCGCACCGAATTAAGACATGAGTGCTATTCACAACCGTCCGTTTCCGATCTTGAACTACGGATAAGCCGGGCCCCACCAACCGATGCGTGATACATGTTTCGATCAACCTTTACACAGCCATTTCATCGTAATCCGATAGTGGTGCAGTGACCACACGCGTGGCAGTCGATCATTTATGCAATGTTGGACCTGTTTGGTTGACTTGGGTCTTGGCTTGGAAGAAGTCCATCGAGGATTTTATGACTACTTTTTTTTTTTTTTTTTTTTTTGGTAAGAGAGGATTTTATGGGAATCGATTTTATGACTACTCACGTTTAAATAATGCCTAGTATTACACTCCTCAAGGCCTAAATCCCTAACTCACAAATCACAATATGTAGCTAATAATAAAATAATAAGATTCCGTTTGGATGCTGAGAAAATTGCGATAATTTCCGCAAACGTAATGTGGAAATTTTTTTCTATGTCTTCTCACATTCTAAGACTGTAAATCCCATATTGATGATACCATTTCTTATGTCCCTATTGGTGTAGCATAAGAGATTTTGTCAATATGATGTGCACCCGCCAATGAACGTGGATGACAGTGAACTAGTTTATCGTTTAGTAAGGGACAAGGGCAAGAGAAAGAGAGATAAGTGTTGGCATAGCTCTAATTCTGTCATTCAGAGTACTTTTCCATAATTATATTTTTCAAAAATCATCACATAAACTTTTGTATTCTTATTGCCATGTTCATTGATGATTCGGCAAATGTAGTGTCACGTGAAATAAAATAGTCGTCAAATTTGGTTGTTCATCTCAATCATTTGCGTAACCTTGTATATGGCATTTTCCGACTTACGTGTTCCATTTTGCTATTTATTATGGTTTAATTGAATTTCATGCAATTGTAGGTTTTAGATTCCTTGTTTTTTTTCTCCTTTTCATGATTTTGTTCCAAGTTTCAATGTTCTTGGTTCAGTCTTTATAGTTTCAATGTTCTTGAGTTGAACTCCTACTCTTACAACATATAAATGGAAGCTGAATTTTCCTACTACAAATCACTAGTAATTCTTTCAAACACGCTACTAACTAATTCACAAATTAATAATGTGCATATCCCTTATATGATACGTTCAAATTTTATAGAATAGTAGAAACCCAATAACTCTGACAAGAGGAGTGGAAATGCCCTGATGAATAAGTATACCCTTATGTTAAGTTTAAAATCTTTGGAAATACACGAGAGAAAGTGTCAAATTCAATTTATTTTGTTGGAAATATAGAATAATTGTCTCCTCACTAAAGATGTTCTTTTTGGAATTTTACCATTAGGCTTGGAGGAATATATTGAAAAAAGATCTTTTCTTGTTGTCCAATCCCTCCAACTATGCACGTCGCCCATTGGGTAAATTATAAATGCTAGATCACAGCTAAAATCCCTCCAACAACAGAAGAGGATCCAAACCCAAATACGTTTGGCTATCCCCTTTTTAAATTAAACCCAAACTACTTTCCTTCCAACTTATTTCTGATCCAAATTTATCCACCATGATGAAGATACACATCCAAAGAACCAAAAAGTGTGATAAGGGGGTGTTTGATAATACTCCAAAAGTTAGATTCTGATTTTTAGAACATAAATGGAGTAGAAGCCTGTTTGGTAATCCGGTTCGGACTTCTGGATAATCCATGAGTGAACCGACTCCAAATGGACTCTAGAATCCAATTTTTTAGAACACCAAATATATGTTTTTCAACTTCAGAGCATAATTTTAGAGTAAAAAAAACCACCCCACACCACTACTACCACCAACTACCACCACCACTACAACCCACCAGCCACCACCACCAGCCACCACCCACCGCCACCGCCACCACCACCACCACCTACCGCCGCTACCACCACCACCATTACCCACCGAGCACCGCCACCACCCACCCACCGCCACCCTTCGCCACCACCTCCCACCAACCCCCACCGTCATCAACCATCACCACTCACCACTAGTGCCACCATCCACCACCCACCACCACCACTCTGGAGTCTATCACTAAATTAGGTTAACAAACATGTTTCTATTCCTATATACTCCTGAATCCTTTTAAAGTTGAAATAGAAATTTGAACCAAAAGTAAGAATTATAGGATTGAAATTTTATCAAACAGCCCCTAAATGACCACTCTCGACACATCTGTCCTCGATCTACGTATCACAAAATGCCATAACAAAATAAGTAAACAAATAATTCCACCCTCATGCAAAATTTCTTTTGGTGATCTTAAGGCTTAGTTTGATTGCAAGGGAAATTAAACGAAGGGAAATAAAAAATTTCAAACCTAAAAAAAAAATCTTTTACAACTCTAATACAACATGATTGTATAAAATGCTTAAATTTATCACCACATTTAATAATAATACTTATTAAATGTGAAATTTATTTTACTTTTCAAATACAAGAAATTTAGATGCAAAATAAAATATAAATTAATAACTAAATATGGATATGAAATGATCTATAGTTGTTTACTTAATCATGTGATAACACATACTGTAATGATTATAAAAATTTTCCTTTTAAATATAAAAATTCCACTTACCTTTCCTTTAATTCCCCTTGCAACCAATTAGAACTGAATATTTTTTATGTATCACATTGCAACTCAATTGGTGCTTAAGTTTCACATTCTGCGCAAAATTGGATATCACACAGTTCTTTTGATAAGTTTGATCGCAAAAGCAACGGACAATGTTACAATCAATTTGGTCAGATTAGGATGATGGGTAACAATAGGAAGGAGAGGGCTGTCAATACAAAACTGGCTTATGATTGGGTTTCCATCCAAAATCTTGGCAAATGCAAATTGACATGGTTTTCTATCCACCTATTGGTTAGAATAAATTATCATGAATCACCACTGGTTTGATACACCCAAATAATGGAGAAACATCCACTAGATAATAAGCAACGAAATTTACACAATAAATTCAAGCGATGCTCTATCTTGACCATAGTTCAAGTAATCTGATTCGTATCGGTTTGGACTAGATTGGTCCTTGATCTAATCCTGTTTTAATATTGTTATATACACTATCGATCATGTGTCAACTTCCTATTGGATCTGTACGGCTTTGAACATGGCCGATACCATACCTGGATTAAACCTTGATCCTGACAATCAGATCCACCCAACACATAGCAGTAGCCGGACAAAACAATCAGGCTGCACCCAAAGAAACTTAAACCCAGCCTGAGAAATGAAAATTGAAGCTTCAAAGAGAAGGGCAGCCAAACCCAACAATAATAAAAAGGAAAACACAATTTAAGAGGAAGCCAGGCAACTCCAGACATCAAGGCTCGGCGAGCACATGTTATATCCATGGCAAGGTGAAAACCAAGCTTCAGCCAGATAACAAATCCAAATAAGTAGAGAGTGCACGAAATAGAATTGAGTCCTACATTTTTATTTTTTTCTCCATCATTTCCTTTTCCATTTGATCAATCGATCTGATATTTTGGAATAAGCACAATGGATCTTGGACACTTGTTGGAAAAATAACATATACTGTTCTGATAAGCTAGTGAAGGGAAAAAGATTACCTAAGGAGGTGGAAACAAAGATGTCTATTAATAAAGGGAGTGCATGTCCTGTACAAAATATGTAAGCAACCAAAGGAAAAGCCTTCTCGTCCTTTTTGTTGTCAGTACAAACCGAGGAAGGGCTTCTTTGCAGGGAGCATGACAAACAACTCACTGTTCAGCCGTTACAACAGAGTTATCTCCATTGGAATTAGCAGCAGCAACATCTGCGGGTGGTCCCAGGCTGCTGGCTCCCACATCAGACCCATTAACTTCACCCTACAAATTACACACCACAAAGGAAGCACCACTGTTACTCCTACAAAGAGAAATGCAAACCCTTTGGCAATAACTTCCCTAGCGACAGCCAAATGAGAACATGTCGTCCAGAGGAATACCTGCTCAATCCGGTTTCCCAAAGTATCCTTTCCCACAGCTATTGCTTGCACAATTATCGGCGTCCTAGAAAGATCTCTTAAAGTCCCCTGTAGCTCAGTAATTCAGCAACAAAGGAAAAGTTAAGATTTTTTAGCATTTTCTGATTAAATAGCATGAGCATCAGGAGGAAAATTGGGGTTGGGGATGGGGTTTTGGGGGGGAAGGTAGCCTAAAAGACAAGGTCAAGGATGTCGAGGTTGCAATTTAAGTTGAGGTCGTGATTCAAGAAGACTTTAAGAGCGTTGCACATAAAGCTGATGTTTTTAAAGCCACTCACAAAGTCAAGCACATCGAATATGTCCTTCCACCTTTCTTTTTCAAGGAGAGAGTTCCCAAAATTGCGAATTTCCGAACTTTCGAGTGCAACTGGATTTCAAATATCAGAGGAAGCTAAATGCCCGCCATGATCTTCACCATTACAAATCATGTGGTCGAGTTTATTTTAAGAAGGGGGGGGGGGCAGTTAAGCCGTTAAGCCATGGGTACTCCAATGGATTGATGGGTTGCATGCCTTGCAGCTCAATTATGGCCTAGTCGCAAGCCTTTCAGCATACATTCATCCAGCCCAGCCGCATGGAGAAGCCAGCTGTCCAGCTGTTTCCAGCCCAGTCACATGGATAAGCCAATCCAGTCTAGCTGCAAAGCCAGTTTGATTGATTGATGAGCCAGTCCGGTCGAACTACAAACCCAGCCTGATTGATTGATTGATGTGAAAGAGTCCTCATTTTCCAGCTAAGTTCCTAATTTTAAGAATGCTTGTTTGGGAAATCTTTCAGTAGGGGAATCCCTAGATCTGGTTTCTAATGTTGTACCACCTATCATATGCCAATCTATAAATTAATGAAAACGGGCACTGCACCCAGACAATTTATGCTTGGTTAAGAATTATTGTTTTGTGCATGGTGCTGTGTGAAACAGTTGGTGTGAGACCAATGGTGTTGTGAAACTACCCAAGCCCCTGTGAGAAACCTTGGGTTCTCTCTCTCTCTCTCTCTCTTCTGGTAATCCTTGTTTTCCTTTCTTGTTTTTGATCAAATACACTGTGGAAGATATCTTTCTGCCCGTTTATCACTTGAAGCAGAAGCATTGCCACTGCTGTGAACAGTCCGCTTGAAGTTCAGGGGAGCTTGTAACTTTAACTGTGGTTGCTGAACTTCTGCCAGTTGAACAGTTAAAGATCCAGTAACCCGGCTACATCTCTAGTGGTCCGAAGTCTCAACCCTAGGGCCCATCCTCATTAGATACACACAACTTTAAAATAGTTTGTGATCCTCCGGGCCGCTCGTTGCTCCTTTGTTTTCAATACAATTCTTTATTCACCCCCCCAAAAAAAAAAAATTCTGATGTATCAGTAAAACAATGGATATAAAGGCCATGAATCACCAAATAATAAACCTAGGCTCGCATTTTATTTCTTAAAATCCATAGTTCCTTATTTATCCAAAAATATAAATCCCTTCATTTTCCTCAATAAGAAAATGTCTCAATAGCGCCCGACAATCACCAACCGAGCATTTAAAAACTAACGAGGGTTCAATATTAAATCCACCCAATCAGAGACTATTTATATTTTACCAAATCAGCTCATGAATCTGTCGATATGCTAGCCCAGGGAAGAGGCTTTTGAGATGCTACACATTGTCAGCAAGGAGTTTAGCAGTTTATCTCTCATCTCTTTGCAGTTTTGCTTTCAGATAAGCTTTTTTTTCCCTTTTTAAGATCAGGCAAATGTTGGTAACCCTAAGTCCACCTTGGCAATCTCTGTGTAGTTTTGACATATGACATTGTAAGGTTCAATTTCTTGTGCTTCTTATTTCTTCCCTCCACAATTCTTTCTCATTTCCCACTCTTCACATTGTCTCTCAAGTCTCAACAATGCTTTTAACGGTACTGAATGCAAGAGAGAGAGAGAGAGAGAGCGAGAGAGAGAGAGGGGCAGTAATTGTATAGATACTCTCACAAAATTGCTTATTATAAAGACAAAGCTCATGGTTTTTTTTTTTTTTTTTCTTTTATTTCTATTTTACTATTATTGGCCATATCAGGGTACCAACCTTGTTTGCCCACATAAGCCCACATGCATTGCACAGAGTCCTAGGTCCAGCTGGCCCCCGACGCATCATTGGAGTAGACTTTGAACTAATGCCACAATGTGTGCATCTGAAAAGAGCACTTAAAGATTACAAATAGCAAAAACTACAGGGAAAACGAAATTAGGCATAAGACCAGCCTAAAAGGAGGTAATAAAAGAAACTTGAAGGAAAGATGACACAAAAAAAAAAATGAAGGTTGATTACAGAAGAAGAGTTGTTAGTTTCCAATAGATGATTTGGCACTCACAAAGTTTCTTGTTGTGAATCATCTTGTCCTGAACCATTCCAATTTGAAGAACCTGATGCCGTTTCATCTGAAGTCACCTTTGATGATGTAAATTGACCCTTATTACGCTGCATCCTGTTATAGGGAAGAGCATATAACAGAACTGAGATGAAGAAACAGTTTACTATCAAACGGAAGTTCATGAACAGAATAAGAAATACGAAACCAATTTAAGGGTCTTTGTCTAAACAGTAAAGCTAGATTCTGTGCTTGAAATAATTCTTAACATATTTACTTCAGAAAAAGGGTACAAACTTGATGTGGGGTCAAATAAAGAAAGCCTGGTGTCTAGAAACAAAAGGCCCTAACTATTTCCAAAGCAAAATCCCTTTTTCCCTCCTGATGAATTCCACAACTAAACCCTACCAATTTTTTACTCCAACAAAAAACTAGTTAAACACATCTCAGAACTATATCAAAGAAGCAATCTGTGAAGTATGAACTATATTGCATTTGCACCACCATGGTTCTTAAAAAAATATGTATACTTTACAATTTATTTATTGAAAATAATTGAAATAGAGGTACAAACCCAAAGATTGGTGATTATTATACACTCATAAAAAATTTGAGAGGTAAAATACATACCACAACAGTAGGCTATTCCCAAAATGTAAATATAGTTGCACAACCATTAGCTTAGCCATATCACTTGCCACTTGATTCACCAACCTTGCCATTAGGTGAATGAGCAATTCTGTTGAGTTTCAAGAGCTCTAAAGAATCTGATCCAATGAGAGAACTGCCATGGCTCTGGATCATTACATCTCAGCTAGTTACAAAATCTCACTCCAAAAGAATTTGGTCATAAACTCTCTAAATAGCAAACTCACCCCACATTCATAGATAACAATTCTGACCCAATCAGAATTCATTTTCCCCACTAGGGACCAGATTTACTACAGCAACTATCCCAGAATCTAAAAATCCTCCTACGCCCAATGGAATCCCAAAGAACAGCCATCAAATTGCAACTTAGCCATTAAAACCTAACGCCTTCGCATGAACCAAAGGACTTCATACCTAAACATGTATGGATAAATAGACCATTTGTCTATCTATGCCCAATGAGTCAATTTAGTTGTAACTTCTCAATTACAACTTACACAGCAGAAGGTCATAAACAATCATCTATCTATATATAAGTCTACAACTTTTACCAAGAGATGCTAGATACCAAATACAAATGTAATTCCTCGACTTCTTCCAGGAATGCCCAAATAATTGAAGAAAACATCAAGAAATGGAGCTAAACTCATTTGGAAAAGGAACAGAAGAGAGTGATGGTCAACTGATTACCATCCTCTTCGTATATCAACCATACAGAAGGCACCTAGCTGTCTCTTGTGATAAAACTTATCAGTTATCACCCTTTACTATTTCCCACCCAAACGTTGACCATTCAACCTTCTCATTTTTACATAGTATTCAGAAAAGACAGACTTTATTCAAAATTAGCTGAGTGAAAAAAAAGAGATGAATTTGATAGCCCCCCCCACAAAAAAAAAAAAAAAAAAAAAAAAAAGCAGCAGCATAGAAGTAGATTCCACATGAACCAAATCCTGCCAAGAAAGATGCCCTGTCAACTTCAAATGTCTCAAGCTCTATGCTTTCAATAAAGAACATCAACCTCTTAAGACTTGTACATTCCTAAAAAGGCAATAAAGGCAAAATACTGCCCTTACAACTCATCTCCAACCAGCTCTGCAACTTGGGAACAAGACATAACCATATATGAACTTCAAGTGGTGCTGGTAGATTTTACAAAACCTATGGATAATGGCCCAACTAAGTATAAAAGAAAGTGCAGAAGATTGAAGAATGAACAGAAAGTGATAGGGGACCTGATCATCATAAAGAATGCTAGGGTACCATTAAAACACTTGGAAGAGAACTTTTTTTTTTTTTTTAATGGCACTTGAAAAGAACTATTTCCTTAAAAATAACCAAAAACCCAAATATGCGGACTATAGTTATAGGTGTATGCTTTAAACTTATGAGTTTTGAAACAAGAAACTAATATTTCCAATAACCAATTTGGTTTTAAGCTAGGAAGAACAACTACGGAAGCTATCTATTTGCTTAAGAAACTAATGCAACGATTTAGAGAATATAAAAAAGATCTTCATATGGTCTTTAAACTTATGATAGAATTACTACAGAGTTAATTTGGAATGTTTAAAACAAGAAAAATGTTTCCAATATATACGTGGACATGATTAAAGATATGTATCAAGATGTAGTGAGTAACATAAGAATTGTGGGGGGACAGGGTAGTAAATTCCCAGTTACAGTTGGATTACAACAAGGATCAGCTCTAAGCCCATATTTATTTGCGCTAATCATGGATGAGCTGACTAGAGGCAACCAAGATCCGATCCCTTTGTGTATTCTTTTACCTACGACATTGTTATGGTGTATGCTTTTTGCTTATGACATTGTTTTGGTGTATGCTTTTTGTCTGTGACACTGTTTTCTAAATATCTGTTGGAGAGTGCCTTTGAAGTTAGGAAACTCCTTGAAAATATGAAAATTGACGGAGAGACATTGAGAGGAGGGAGAGAGTGGAGTGGGCATTAAACACTGCATCAGAAACAAAATTGAGATAAATGCAAAGCTGAATTTATGGAGATCTACATAAGAAATAAAGGCTTTAAGATAGGTACAACAGAAAACAGTATATGATGTGTAACTATAGCAACAATAGGACTAAGAGTGAGGCGGTGAATATTCATGATAGAGAATTAACACAAAGTTATAACTTTAGGTACCTAGGTTTAATTATAAATAAAGGACAGAACATAGAGGATGATATTGCACAAAAATTAAGGGATGGTGGATGAAGTAAAGGGGTGCGTCCAAAGTGTTGCGTGATCGACGAATCCCTTCTAAGCTCAAAGGAAAATTTTGTAGAACATTTATACGACCAGCAATGATGCGTGGAGCTGAATGTTGGGCAGTAAAAAATAAACATTTAAATAAACTTTAGTGTAGCTGATATGAGAGATATTGAGATCGATGAGTGGTAAAACTAGAAAAGATAAAATAAAGAATGAACAAATTAGAGCAAACCTAGGAGTTGCCCAATTCAAGATAAGTTGCAAGAAACTCGTTTGGCGGCACATACATGTGCAACGGAGGCCTCTAAATGCTCTAGTATGGAGAAATGATTTTTTTAAAATTAAATGTGCTAGAAGGGCTAGGGGAAGGCCTAAAATGACCTTAGGAGAAGGGGTGAGGAAAGACATTTTAGCTTAGGCTTGGAATCACATATTGCTTTGAATAGAGTTGATTGGAGACAAAGAATTCATGTAGCCGACCCCATTTAGTTGGGATAAGGCAGAGTTGAGTTGAGTATAATGCTTCATACAAGTTAAACCAAACCCCTATGTCCCCTTACAATTTTAATTTTTGATTCTAAGGGGGGGGAAAAAAAACATTGACAATAATTACAAACTAGGAACTCCAATTAGGGCTTAAAAAAAGAATTCCAAACATGACTTTGATTACAAACTAGCAACTCAAATTAGGGTAAGGATGTAAATGGATATCCAAAAATTCGAATTCGATTCGAATCTGCACCTGTTCAGGGGAATCCGAATCTGATTGCGAATTCGGATTGGTGGGATCAGAGGTGGATGCGGATTCGGATAGCACTCTAAATGAGCGATATAATCCGCTCCGATCCGTATAGGTATTTAAACAGTTTCTATATTAAAAAATATTAAATCCTGACTTTACACGTCTCCATTTACCATATTTCTACAACTTAGTTTCCATATTAAAAAAATATTAAAACCTGATTTTACGTCTCCACCTACCATATTTTTAGGATTTAGTTTTCATATTAAAAAAATTAAAACTCTTCACCTACCGTATTTCTATGTTTAGTTTCCATATTAAAACGTCGGATGCAGTTTCCATATTAAAAAATATTACACTCTTCACCTATCGTATTTCTAGGTTCAATTTCTATATTAACAAAATATTAAAACGTAGGATTTAGTTTCCATATTAAAAAAGTATTAAAACTCTTTACCTACCGTAATTCTAGGTTTAGTTTCCATATTAAAAAAAAATTAAACCTAATTTAACGTCTTCACCATTTTTCAAAGGTTCATATCTCCAATGACCAATCAAGATAGCAGCCGACACCTTCTCATTTCTCAGAATCTCATCGGCAGAATCTCTTTCAAACTTAAACCCTATCTTCTCTTAGACTCAACGCGGATTGCAGTTATTGCTCCATCAAAACGCAAGACGGAAAGAATCACATTCAGGCTTCAACCCTGTTTTCTCTCTCAAGACTCAACGCCGATTGCAGCTGCTGCTCCATTGTCGACCGCTGATTGCAACTATTGGTAGGGTCCATCTCTCTCTAAAATTATGATTGTTAATCTTGTTTCGTGAAATGACGATGAGTTTAACCTATTTCAATGTTTATTGGTTGAAATTCCATACACAGGAAAATATTTGATCTCAGTTTCATCAAAGGAAGTTATGTTGAAGCGAAGTTTCTTTACTTGTGAAATTCTGCAACAAAGAGAGGAGACAAACACAGCCGCACAAGTGCCTTTTGTTTAAATCCAGATTCGAATAGGATTTTAACCGGATATCCGGTTAAAATGCAGATTCAAATTTGGATTTAATTTTTAGAAATCCGCCAGATGCAAAGGCATTCGGATAGGGTGTTTAGCCACTAGATTCGAATTCGGATAGTAGCCTATCCATGCCGAATCTGATCCTTAAACATCCCTAGATTAGGGCTTATATATCCTTCCCTAGATAAAGAAAATGCTATTTTAAAGAAGAAATATAATTAAAACTTCTAATTTAATTAGATTCTCTAAAATCCCATCAACTCAACCAATAAAATATCAACAACTTTACAGATTCAGCTCAGAATCACAAGATCTTGATCTCCCTAGAAAGGTAAATAAGCTTTCAAACGGCACCATAGCATGCAAAACAGAGGATTTTGACCATCCAAAATTAAGCTGCAGGAAAGGTGACAGAAATAACCAAATTCCTATAATACAATGCTCCACCAAAAACTAATTCAATCTTCTTTAGAGCACATCTAAGAACTGTAGCCGGCTTCTTGGACACTCCTGCATCGTAAAGACAATTAGGCATAGGGTTGACCAAGACATATTGGAAGCCTATACACAATCCGCAAGGAACTTTGTGAGTAGAGGAACCAAGGATCATATCACTACATGCTGAGACAAAAGCAAGCCAAGGACTTCCAATCGAATTGCATGGGCATAACAAACTACTTCGAAATTAATCTGATTCTCTCCATGGTGAAGCCATCTAATGTGTGCATTCCTTGGACAAACACTAGCTATCTTTGTATAATAATATATTACACAACAAAAAAAAAAAAAAAAAAGGGAAAAAAATCCTCCCTCCTGGTTTAGGAAAATAGCCCAATATCCTCTTACGAAGTCCAAATCAATTAATGCATGATACTGGAATTGTATTTGAACTATATATTAACTTGTAACGCTCTATTGCTCTGTAAGATACCAGTTAACATACCATGTATTAATGCTTAATAACTACAGCATCTATCTAATACTTAAAAAAGCAAATCTACAACCAATGGCCAGCATAAATATGGCATCCAAAAATAAGATAGGCTAACATTTTTAAGTCACAAGCCTCAGTTATTTGAGATAAGTCCCACCCAGGCAGTACACTAATCATCATTTAAATTGCCAGTATGGTCAATATTCACAACTTGTTACACTCAAGTGTCATAGTGATATATAAGTAGACCACGATACAGACCACCAGGAGGAAGCATAGAAGGTTAAAGTGGAATAATGACTTGAATCTCCATCCTCAATTCAACATTAAGCCTTAGGTTCAATCTTTGAGCTGTGCCACGAAAAGGAATAGAAACAAATAACATGAGCAAGCCGAATAAATAGGCTCAGTACTATCCTTAGCCTATGCACGAGAGAGGATAAGGCATTTCTTACGTGAACAGTATGAACTATGAACACTCCACAATGACTCACCAACGTAGTTGTACAACTTAATTAAATGCTTTCGCCCATAGAAATCTCAAGACAAGCCAGTCCACAATATATTTTCTTTTCCTTTCCTCTCCTCCCAAGCAAGTTTCTTTGTCCCATACGATGCACAGAAGTCTTAAAATTTCCTTTGATATCATATTCTAACAAAATTTTCTACTTGGTCGAAAAAGAAAAGAATAAAAGAATGTCATATTTAGCAGCAGAACAACTACCTGAGAGCAACTTCTTTCCGAACGTTATATCGAATTTTCTTTCCAAAGTTCCGCTCTTTTCTCTTTTCACGGAACCTATGAAGAGAAGCCTCTCTCTGAGGAAGACTCGAGCGTCGAGTGTACTCAACTATACTCTGATACAAAATGAAAGAGGTTAGTGACGACAGCAACGAACACTGGTCATTAAAACAGAAAACATAAGATAAAAATAAAAGAACCCACAACCACGATGGACGAAAAATACCCCCTGATTCGGAGAGGATGCCACGCCAGACGCACCAGAAGGGACTTCATATCCTCCCAGCAATAGCAGAACCGCCTGTACCTGTAAGTAATAATACACCAAAAGAAAGTAAAACTAAATAAAACCCAATACCTCAAATCTTATAATTTGCAAACACAAAACCTAGCAATAATCAAGATTAAAAAGAAGAAGAAAAAAAAACATAATTTGAACACGTAACAAAACCCATCTCTCAAAAGACCTTCTCTGGGGATACCGCATCGAACACATAGACTTCGCCCTGGAAGGACAGAGTAAGCTGATCCATACCCTCCCCGCGTGAAGGTAGTACAAAATTGGCGCCTCCAACGTAGTTAGAATCCGGAGGAACCTCTTCAATGCCGTCCATAACCTCGACGCTGCCCCCCACGCCACCGTCTTCAAGCGAGTGAGTTTCGTATCTTACGTGAGGATTGTCGATGGACTCTTCTCCAGCTGCTCCGTCTTCTTCTTCCTCGATCTGGCTGGCAGGGTTCATGGATTGCATGTGGTTCTCATGGTTGTACAATGGTGCCTGTTCATTTGCCTCAGGCATCCCTGCAGCATTACAGCAGCCGATCGATGAAGATAAGACTCTGAAACCCTAATCTTTCTCCGTGCACCAACAATTAAATTGTGAATCTTCGCCTTGCGGAGTGCGGACTGTGATGTTAACGAAAGGAAAGAAACCCTAGACTGACTGCGATTGGTCGTCCGAACTGTAACCGAAACTGGAGACAGGTCAGGAGAGGACGGTGGGGGAAGGTAAATAACCCTGCAAAAAGATGTTATTTACGATATATACCCTCCTCAGGTTACTAATGTTACCACAGTGGTGTTACGTGATTGTGCAGGTTAGATTATCAAAGTGTTTAGTCACCGTCGAGCATCGAAGATTCGCAAAGCTGAACGTCTAGTCCTCGTCCCGCCGTCCCCGAAGCCCCGACAAAGAAGCAGAAGAACAACCAGAGTCGCGGGCTTCCCAGTTATATCGTATTCGCCAGGTCTCAGAGTCTAGTTGGGAAGTGAAAGCTGCTCTTTTCGACATCAATTTACGCTAATGCCCGCAAACTCTACGATTTTATGAGTTATGGCTTTCATTAATAGACCGGTTACAGAATAATAAATGGTTGGTTTACCTTGTCCCCGGTTTGACCATCGATGACTAGGAACCATTTTGGGGTAGATTCTAGGGGAAATTTCTCTCACCTCTCATTCAGAATCATTAATGTCTCCCATTTTCCTTGTTTTTGAAAAAATCTCCCACATTCAATTTGGTAATGATGAACTCCTACTTTTGAAAATAGTCCCCCTCCCCCTTCAATTTGGTGATGACATTCATCATCACCAATGTGTTTTGGACTATTATGCCCTCAAATGGATTTAAAAGAAATTTTATCAAATTTATTTAATCAAATTTAATTTAAAAAAAATCTCATGTCACAAGAAATATTACGACTGCTAGTCTCGTGAATGTAAGGGTGTCAACGGGCCGATCCGGGCCGGTTTCGGTCCGGGCTGAATCGGTGTCGGGTTTTATAAGCCCAACCCAAAATATATCCATTAAGAGTTCGGCTGGGTTGGGCTGCGCTGGACACAATAACAATCGGGCTAGTCCGGTGTTGGTTTGTTATCGGGTTGGGTTTATTGACGTGATTTCGGGCTGGTTCGGTCCGGACCGGGCTTATCAAGCTTATCGGGCCTATTTTATATGTAAGATATATGGCCTATTTTATTATTTCTATCTATAAAATTAGAATCATTCTAAATTCTATATGCATGTAATTCAGTAAATTGTAACAATTAGCATACTCTTTTCAACTATAGATTCATATAATCTTTCCGATCAAGAAGTGAACTATAACAGTGTAATATAATCCATCAAAATTTAAAACCATTAAAATTAAGAAACTGGGTCCGAATGGACCTTACCGGTGTTTGGGTTAGGTATTATTGGTTCGGGCTAGTTCGGGCTTCTTAACGGGCTGGTCCAGTTTGGTTTCGGTTTGGGCTGAAACGGTGTCGGGCTTTACAAGCCGAGACCAAAACATGTCCATTAAGGTTTGGTCCGGGTTGGGTTCGGGTTATATCGGGTTGGCTCGGTCTGTGCTACCGGTCCGGGCCCATTTTTGACACCCTTACGTGAATGCATCCATCAGCAAGGAATTGGAAGGGGAAATTTGTGCAAGGATGAGTCCGGCAAGGAATTGGAAGGGGAAGTCTCATGAATGCATCCATCGGCAAGGACAAGTCCAGCAAGAAATCATGCAGCTGCCAGATTTTCTCAGATTTCCTCCACTGGCTTAAAAAATGGGAGGAGCTTTTCCTTCGCCCATTCGCTGACCAACCTGAACACCTCCCCTCCTTTGCCGGCGATAAAGAGTACGTAACTAGAAGCTGATGTGGAGTCGCCAGTATTGAACAAGTTGATATTGGTTGGCCTCTAATGGTGCCGGTCACCAGGATTTGGGTTCTGACATTGTAATGTGTCATATTCCAAGTGGGGTTATGAGTTTGTGACTGGTAGGATCAATGGCATTTCAGGCTTCATGGCAGTTTGAGCTCTTGCCAGAGCTTTAACTAATTCTTCGTTGCAGAGGTAAAATGAGCTGATTTTTTATAGAATACGATCGTGTCTTTCTTGGTACCTTATTAGTGTTGGGTTTTTTGGCTCACTTCCTATGTGGATAAAGGCCAACTTGGTGTGTTTAAGCCCATTTAAGCTCATTCCCTTTTGCCTTGTTTTTAAGCTCTTAAATAGGGTAAAAACGGATTAGGGTTAGGGTTTAGATCACAAGAAGAAGAGAAAGAGAGCAGCAATTTTTCTGGGCGGAGGTGATTTTTGCAGCCGTGATCAAGCCGATGATCGGGAGGTCATCCGTGGACCAATCGGGGTGATTTTTGAAAAACAAGTAGAGAACACATAGTTCGTCAATTTGTACGATCAAATTTTTTATTAGAGTTTTCTAAGTCAAGTTATTCTCTCCGTACAGCAGCCTCTGTTTCTTTGGGGAAATTTCTGCATCTCTTTGTTTCTTCAAGTAGTAGTTTTACTTATTGTTGCTATTACCCATTGGGAGAATTGAAACTAGGTTTTGTAATCTCTATTTGATAATAGTGAAGTTTTGATTTGGACTTTCGAGTCCCGTGGTTTTTTACTCTTCGATTTGAAGAGGTTTTTTCACGTTAAATTCTTGTGTCTCATGTGTGATTGATTTATGTTAATTGTTTGCACATATTGTTAGGGCTGAAAATATTTTTGTAATATACTTGTTACCTCTCATAAGTTCAATCAAGTGTGGGAGTGATTTTTCCCTAACAGTGTGATGCATTACTAACAATTCTCAGTTTCAAAGACCAATCGAAATAGGGAGAACAGGGAGCAATGGCGGGAAAGAAATAGGGAGAGAGAGAGATAGAGAGAGAGAGGGAGAGAGAGAGATTTAGGGTTTCTCAAAAGAGAGAGAGAGAGAGAGAGAGAGAGAGAGAGAGAGAGAGATCCGTAAAAATGTTGGGAGAGATTTGTAAAAACGTTGGGAGATATTTGATCACGTTTTGTTTTTTGAGATTTTAGTTAATTAAATTTGATTATCCCTAAATCTATTTAGTAAATAAAAATCTCATGTTTTCTTTTTATTTTTCTTATATAATTTTTTAATATATATTTTTAAAATTAAATTTGATCAAACCATTTTGATAAAATCTCTTTTAAGTCAGTCTGAGGACATAATAGTCCAAAAAATATTGATGATGATAAATATCATTACCAAATTGAATGGGGGAGATTATTTTCAAAAATTGGGGAAGTGGGAGACACTAAAAGTCATATTGGAGGGTGGTAGCCTTTTAGGATTCCTGTGAAGGGGAGGTGATAGAAATTTACCGTAGATTCTATCTTCATCTCGGGTTTTTTATTTTATTTTTTTAAAAAGAAATAACACATAGGTTATGTTTTAGAAGCTAAGAAAATAAAAGAAATTTTTTGAATAAAAGAAAGAGATAATCACATAAGTGATAATTGTTTCATCATTAGTTTTCATTTTTTATCATTATTTTCGTTTCATACTGTTTTTTTTTTTTTTTTTCTCGACATCCAAAGTCCGAACATAGAGTTCAGCCCAGTTTACTAATAACTATAGCCCAGTTTGCTAATAATTATACTCCCGGAAAGTTCTTTTGTCCATGAACATTTTGTCTGATTTTGTTCACAGACAGCAATAGATTGTTGTTTGGGAGGATTCGAAAATGCAAGTGATGGCCGTGTATAATGGGAGAGGGTTCTATGATTTTCGAAGACTTTTAATTCATTTTTCTCTATTCTCAAGAGATGAATTGGAAAAATATCCTATTCTGCTCGCTCAGCGATGTTTCTATTTTTATGTTTCATCTTTTAATAAAGGAGATGGTTTTGACATACGATTGTGTATGTACGCAGTTCTAGCTCTTGAGTTAATATGAAAAAGATGCCAAAAAGAATTGAGATAAAGGCTTACTTTGCCAAAACATAATTCAGATATAGACTCTCTCTCTATTTCTCTCTCTCTCTCTCTCTCTATTTCTCTCTCATACAGTCTCTTACTATGGTATCCTCTCCTGTCAAATATGACTTAGGTTTCTGGAAAGAATTCACTTTACAATGAACAGTATTACAAGATACTTAGAGTACATGAACAATACTAAGGGTAAACTAGGTAATTTATTAATATATTTACTAACATATAAATACAATGTAACATGCCCCCTCAAGCTGATGAAGACAGATGTCGTAGTCCAAGCTTGCCTATAAGAAAAGTGAGCGGACCATGACCCAAAGCCTTGGTTAACAAATCAGCCCGTTGATATTTTGATGAAATATGATGTGGTTGAATCAACTTCCGTTGTATTTTCTCTCGAATAAAATGGCAATCTATCTCTATATGCTTGGTCCTTTCATGAAAGATCGGATTTGCTGCCAATTGAAGGGTAGATTTGTTGTCACAAAAGACGAAAATTGGAAACGGATAGCGAAAGCCCATATCAGGAAACAAAGCCTTAATCCAAGTAAGCTCACAAGTGAGAGTTGCAAGAGCACGGTATTCAGCCTCAGCGGAGGACCGAGAAACCGTAGGTTGCTTCTTGGTTTTCCATGAGATAGGACTAGAACCAAAGAATACTAAATAGCCAGTAATTGAGCGCCTTGTAAACGGACAACTGACCCAATCCGAATCACTATAACCCGTGAGAACTGGAGGATTGTTCTTTGACATATTCAACCCAAGAGATAAGGTCCCTTTTAGATATCTTAGAACACGATTAGCAGCATCAAGGTGTGGCTCACGAGGCGCATGCATGAATTGGCTCAGAATTTGAACTGAAAAACAAAGATCGGGGTGCGTGACTGTCAAATATATCAATCGGCCCACTAAGCGACTAGGAGGTCGGATCAGCTAATAGAGGCCCAGTCTCATTATCAAGACGCAGATTCTGATCCATAGGAAATAAGCTAGGCTTGCTGGCCAGTAATCCAAAGTCTTGCAAAATGTCCAATGCATATTTCTATTGGGTAAGTAGAAGCCCTTATGAAGAGGTAGTAACCTCAATGCCCAGAAAATAGGTAAGGTGACCCAGATCTTTTATATGAAAGAAAGAATGTAACTGAGTCTTTGTAACAGCAAGATGGGCTTCATCAGAGCCTGTGATGATTATATCATCAACATACACTAGTATGATAGTAATAAGTGAGCCAGTCCGATATGTAAACAAAGAAGCATCACACATTAATTGATTAAATCCCATCGAAAAAAGAGTATCCACAAATTTTTTATTCCACTGGCGGGGCGCTTGCTTGAGGCCATACAAAGATTTGCAAAGCCGACACACCACACCCGGAGGTAGCTTATGACCATCAATAGTGTAGCCCGGTGGTGCATTCATATACACCTCCTCATCAAGATCGCCATGTAAGAAGGCGTTCTTTACATCCAATTGATATAAAGACCAATTTTGATAAGAAGCAAGTGCAATTAAACATCTAACAGTTACCAATTTAGCAACGGGGGCAAATGTTTCGTGAAAATCAAAACCCTCTAATTGGGTAAAGCCCTTGGCTACTAAACGAGCTCTGTAGCGCTCAATTGTCCCATTTGCATGCCGTTTTATTTTAAATACCCACTTGCATCCAATAGGCCTTTTTCCGGGTGGTAAGGCCATTATAGTCCAAGTATTATTTTCACTCAATGCTACCATTTCCTCAGCCATGGCTTGTTGCCACTGTGGACACTTACTAGCTTGTATATAAGTATAAGGTTCAGTTTTAGAATACAAATTGGACAGCAATGATTTATAAGCGAGTTGGCATGAAAAGATATATAATATTCAATAGGATAAAGAATACCTGAAGAAGATGATGGTGGAGTACAAGTTGAGTAACAGATCCACATATAAAATCCTGTAACTGACTGTTGGGTCTATGAAGGCAAGAAGATCTCGAACTGTGGGTTCGGTAACAGTGGGTAGTGCATCATAAAATGCATCAGTGGAAACCGTGGGCACAGGAGCCCGTGAAGCAATATGAGTAGTGGAATCATGTACAATTGGAACTCTAACATTTGGTGCTGAAATACCATGAGCAGGGAGAGGTGAAACAGTGATATCAAGTGCTATATGTGCATCAGAAATATCAGTATGAGTAATAGGAAAAGCAGATGGCTCAGAGTTAACATTATGAAACAAATGTGCAACACTTGTATCCGAATGAACAACAGAATTGTCAGATCTAATAGTTGGTGTTTCTCATTCGGTTATACCTACTGTCACATCTGATTCATAGGATATCATACGAATATGCATGGAGTAGATCGAGGAGAAAACTTATGCCTAAGGGGGGAGTGATTTCTAGCATAGCAAAGAAACCCAAAGACACGAAAATGTTCATAAGAAGGAGATTTATGAAATAACATTTCATATGGTGATTTTCCAGATAGCAAAGGTGTAGGAAGACGATTAATGATATAACAAGCTGTAAGAATACATTCTCCTTAAAGTTTCAATGGAAGTTTAGCTTGAAATCACAATGATCTAGCTACTTGGAGGATATGTCTGTGTTTACGCTCCACAACACCATTTTGTTGAGGAGTGTAAACACAAGTCAATTGATGAACGATTCCAAGAGAGTGAAATAATTTTTGCATGGACAAAGATAAAAACTCAGATCCATTGTCTGTTCTAATTGTTTTAATAGAACCCAAAAATTGATTAGATACAAGAGTGAAAAAATTGGACAGCATCGGAAGAGTCTCAGATTTATTTCGCATTAGAAACACCCATGTTGTTCTTGTACAATCATCCACAATTGTCAAAAAATAGTGCCATCGAGAATGAGATGAGGTAGAGTAGGGACCCCAAATATCACAATTGACTAACTCAAATGGAACCACAGTTTGAGACACACTATTAGGAAAAGGAGATCTAGTATGTTTAGCCAATGGACACTATTAGGAAAAGGAGATCTAGTATGTTTAGCTAATGGACAGACATCACAAAAACCAGTGTAGGAAGGACAAGATGGAATATGAACTGAATGTGGAGATGGGTGTCCTAACCTGAAGTGCCAAACTTTAGATGAAACTGACAAGGCTACAGTAGGTGATAAAACAGCAGTAGGCTCAAAGTAATACAATCCGTCACGCAACATTCTCACTCCAATCACCATCCTCGTTTGCTAGTTCTGAAATACACAAAAAGTAGGGAAAAAGATGACTGAACATTTTAATGAGTTGGTAAGCTGACTGACAGATAAAAGATTAAAAGTAAAACGTGGAACATGAAAAACATCACTTAAGACAATAGTGGAGGAAAGCTGTTGATTACTAACACTAGTGATGTTATACCTACTACCATCGGGAAGAAGGACTGGAGGATGTGTAGCAGGTGAAACCGAATGGGACACAGTAGAAGAACACTTAGAAAAATGGTGGGAAGCTCCTGAGTCAATGACCCAGGAGGTAGGGGAGGGAACAGTGACACTTAAGCAACTGTACATACCTGCAAAGTTAACAGAGGGTGATGAATTATTTAAGAAAGCCATTAGCTGCTGTTACCGAGCATTAGTGAGAGGAGGAAGAGGCGAATCAGCACTCTGGAACATGGTTGTTGAAGTCTTTGTATGTTGACTTTGCAGATTTTGTAAAGCTTCAGTGGGCAACTCAGATGCCATATGTAATTGAGGTGTGGAAGGAGACCGGTTGTATTGTAGATGATATTTCGGAGGACGACGAGTAATCCCAGGCGGAAACCCAATGAGATCATAACAGACCTCTTTTGTATGACCATACTTTTGACAGTGAGAACAAAGAGGACGATTCCTGGAGAAGGTAGTCTGAAACTTGGACTCAGTAGAACCAAGACCAATACCCCCTCATGAAGAATTCCCATTACGATTACCAGAACCATTCCTTGAGTCGACTTAGGATTGAATCGATTTGCTGCACAAGCAATGTTTTCAGAAACAGATTGGAGAAAACACAAACCATGATGACGTTCTTCTTGAAGCACCAGAGAGTACACTTTGGTTACGGAAGGCAGGGGATCCATTGTGAGCACTTGGGTGCGAACAGTATTGAATGTATCCTTCAATCCCATTAGGAATTGAAACACATGTTCAAACTCCTCTTTTTTCAGATACTTAGGAAGACACCCACAAGGACAGTTAGGAAAATCAACATGTGACCCCAATTCATCCCAAATAAGCTTGAGAGATGAAAAATATGCAGAGACCGATAACAAGTCTTGCCGAAAGCTAGAAAGCTTCTGTTTCAGTTCATACAATCTAAGACCTGTACCTTGAGTTGAGTGTATCTATTTGCAAGATCCTTCCACAAATCGCTTGCAGTGTCGGCATAAAGTACAGTGGCATGTAATTCCTTGATCAGACTATTATAAATCCAAGCTTTAACCATACTATTGCATTGACGCCATGCTGAAGCTCCAGTAGGATCAGTGAGACGATCTGGACAAGGGAACGTGCCATCCACAAAACACAGATTATTCTTGGCCTCCAACGCAACTGTCATAGCCCGTTTTCACAGAGAATAATTGTTACTATCAAGTAACTGAGAGACTAGGACATTCCCTGGATTGTCGGACGGATATAACAGTAGAGGAGATGAGCCAATAGAAGACGAAGGAGCAGAGACATTCCCTGTGGGATTAGTTGGATTGGTATCCAAAGGGGAAGATCGAGTATTCGCAAGCATTGTTAACAAGAAACCCTAAAAATATCCAAGAACTACCTGATCTTTGCAAAAAAATATCAAGAATCACTCTATTGATGCAAAAAACAATATGGTGATAGATTCCATAATGAATATAGATTCAATCGGACAACAATTTCATAATGAAAAACTCTCGAAGACAAGATTTCAAAAATTTGAACAATAATTTCACAGAGTAGACAACTATGTCACAGAATAGACGATGATTTCACAAATTAGACAGTAACTTCACAATGTTGACGATGACTTCAGCTGTACAGAGCTAGAAATCCAACAAAGGTACAACAAAGATATACAGATTCAAAGAAAAATTTCACCAAGAAACCATTCTTTCAGAAAAAAATCAAACCAAAAAATTCACAGCTGAACTTTTAAAGAAATGAACTTATGGTCGAATTTGATAACAAATGAAAGAAAGAATTCACAGTGCAAATTTTTGAAGAAATGAACTCACAATCGAAGATTTTGAGAATAGATTTAATTAAAAAAAACCAAAACCAGAACCCACCTAGCTACCATATCTTCCTTTTACGAAAAAGAAACAATCCAAATTAAACTATTTATATACAATCATATGGACACTAATCTGAAAAGAAATTTTAATAATTTATCAGACCGTCACAATCATCTGACTTCCTGATGACCCAATCAAAAGAGGGATCACAGCAAAGAACCCCTTACATGAATGCCACGTGTTTAGCAAAACAAGGCGGACGGCATATTACTAATATCAAGTTAAGCTATGGTTTTAAGTAATCAATACCTCTGACCTGTACATGGTTCCTACTTCAGGAAGTTGGACAGATGAGAGTGGCTTTCACAAACGATAAATGTGATGGCAAACTTGTTATTGTATTGTTAATTTATTCAGAAGGATAATTAGGTAATTTTATATTTTTAACTAGTATAAGAATTGGGGGAAGATAGAATTGTGAATTATCAATTACAATTGGCTTTTATCTAAGATCAACTTTAAAGCCTGCGTCTCTTTGTGTTACTTATATATAAGCTAGCTAGAGACATCAAAGATCAGGGTTTTTTTTTAATATTTTATTAATTTTTTATAATAATAAGGAAATTATATTACGAAATAACTTATAACGTAGGTTCGTAATATTAGCATCCTTGTTCTCTAAGGAACTCGTTGATGTGCTATCTTAGCTAAAACACGAGCAAAGTGAAAAAATTGTCTATATATTTTTGTAATAATATTTGATCCATGGGTGTGTGATTTTTGACAATGATAATTCAAGTTGGATTTACAAAAATCTATATTCGAATCAAAATGTTTTGAGATAAATAAGTATAACAAAAACCTAGTATATGTTGTATAACTTTAGTAACAATATGACTAACAGTGAAGAGGTAAAATTGATGATCGAGAGTTACTACAAAGTGATAGATATAGATATATAGGATCAACCATAAATAAAGAAGGATTATATTGAACAAAGAATTAGACTAGGGATGAATGAGGTGGAGGGGTATGGTCCAAGTATCCCTCTAAAAAGGAAAATTTTATAGAACACTTATACGGCCAACAATAATTATGAGGTTGAATGTTATTTAGACACACTTGGAGTAACTTAGATGAGGATGTTGAGATGGATGAGTGCTAAAACTAGAAAAAATAAAATAGAATTTGAACAAATTAAAACAAACTTAAGAATTGTCTCAGTTCGTGATAATTATAACAGACTCATTTGAGGTGGTATAAACATGTGCAACAATGACCTATGAATACCTTGGCACGAATAAATGATTTATTTTAAATTGAAGGCTAAAAGAGTTAGGGTATGGTCCTCATAGGATTCGGTGCTGACTTGATAGATATATCTGGGGTGTATGCACATGTTCGGGGGACTATTTGGGCCAAAGGTTTGGACCCTCGTTAGTTAAAAAAGAAAGAAAAAAAAATTTGTATAATTTAAGATATCAATCATGTATGATTTTGAATAGATTTAATTAAAAAAAAAAAAAACAAAAGATCTATGTAGGAGAACCCATTTGATTGAGATAGGGTAAGTTAAGTTAGACACATGAAAACTGTCCCAGTCCATTTATTTAGGATAAAACTAAGTTAGGTTGAACACATGAAAACTATACCATCATCCTTCTTTCTTTTTGACAGTTATTCACGTATTCATATTCTCATTCTTCTAATCCTCCTACCACAACCATTCAAGAATTTATTGCCATAATGGGTTTCCTATACAACACAACAAGAAAGAATTTCTTGTGTTTGACCTGACCTTTGTGAGACGGGTACGAAGACCAAAATCCTCACTTGTCGATTCCTCCTGTCGTGATCAAGCAATTGAAGTTATTCAATACATATATCAATAAATTAGTATGTGCACCAAGTGATCTTCAGCCGGTAAAACTGCCCAACATGGGACCATGGGAGGATTTTTTTTTCTGGTTTACAAAAATTGTCCTGTTACGGTGGTGCGTCTACGCTAGCAATGTAGGTGCATACAGCCACATACGGATTATCTTTTCTTCCATGGGCAATCCAGTCATTTTGACAACATAATGAATCTGAGTAGCCAGGCTGTAATATCATATTGCATAAAAGGGTTGGGAGGAGATCAGAAAGCCATTTCTTCTTCTTGTCTGAAAAGGAAGAAAACGGACGGGAAAGTTGAAAATCCGCTGAAACTAAAAAAATGAACGTGGAGGAAGAGGTAGAGCGACTTAAGGAAGAAATTAAGAGACTAGGCCAGATCCAACCAGATGGCTCTTACAAGGTTATCCTCATCCCATCAATTTTTTTTTCCTTCTATTGGTATCAATGATCTTCAGCATTCTTTTGTTTATTTATCTAATCTATCTTTCATTGTTGCCATCGTTCCGATGACAATTCAAATTTCCCTTTTTTGTACTGAAAATTTATGATCAAAGTCTATCTAGGGTTTGGCTTCGGAAAAGTTGTATGTCCAACTTGAATGTTTCGTGTTTAATCTGTCGAAGCTGTTTATTATTACCCAATTCATTTATCTCCCAATCCAAAGCTCATCCCTTATGTTGATTATGTGAGAATGTCTAGTAGAAATTTGTTTGGAAAAATTACCGAGGGATTTAGGACTATCCAGAACAACCAAGTTGCAGTTCAGATCTGAATAATCATGATTGTATCTGTCGGTCGGAGCTGCTCAAGAATAGTTTGACCGATCCTATAACTTCCTGTGGACTGTATGTTAAGAGTCCGAACAATGTAGACTGCTTCACCACGTTTATCTTCCCAATCAAGGTTTTACTAATCGATACCGGCCAATCCTGAAACCGATACACACCACCCAATGGCTGATTGACTCATGGGGATTCAAATCCTCTCATGCCCCCTCATGCAGGTATGAGGAAATCCAGTGGCTGTCATCCTCTGTGCATATACCAATACATCGATATGTGCACACAGTAAATTACAGCCACTGAATTTCCTCATGTTTGCTGGAGAGGATTTCTATCGGACTCATCGTCTATACCAATAAAAAAATAATAAAAAGGGAATAATTGGTATCTGATCAGGATCAACCTTGGCTGAAAGCCTGAAACCGATACGCCACTGACCCGATACCAATTACTAAAATCATGTTCCCAATAACAGAGAGAGATTGACTAGATTCAAAGATCTGTTTGAACTATATTAATTTGAAATGTTATGTACTTCAATTAGCATGGGAATTTTTGTTTAAAATTTTTAAAATTTGCAACTGTAATGCATCCGCCTTTATGGATACTGGCTTTTTGTTAAATTCAGTTCCTTCAATGGACCATGCATATTCTCCCTCCCCCCTCTTCTCCCAGCACTGGTGGCACTATGCATGATGTGAATTTTTTTCCCTAATGAAAACGTTTCATTAGACTTTGGCATATAAACTTGTTTGAGTTGGTTTTGCCACCTACCACAAAAGATCATGATGAGACTTTAAGTGACCTTATAGAAAATCCTGAGATCCGGTTATCTCATGTTTTCTTCTCTTTCCTATTTTGTATTCTCTTTAGTAACGAGTAATGAAGAAACACTAAGTTTGAGTGCGCATTATTGGGATTCGCTAGAGACACCGGTTAGCTGACTTTGTCACTAGAAATAATTTGAAGTGTTCCAATGTAGAATAAATGACTTTAAATTGCATCCGCAATATTTCTGTGCGCTAGATTTAGGTCACATGTGTCAAGGGTTAATTGTAGAGTGTGAAGACCAGTTCTTGGTACTCAAGAAACCAGAGGGGTCTGTGTTCAGAGAAATTTGAAAGAACTGAAGAAAGAGATTGTTCATTGGGTATGGTTGGGAATGATTGAATTTCTCAAATTTTCAGAGAGGTGCAGCTGGTGGTCGGAGGGGTCTGTATTCTGGTAGTGGTTGATGGAATAAGATGGTTTTGAGGGGCTGCAATGATTGGTTGTGTGGGCTGGTTGCAGCTGGTCTAAATAAAATAGATTTTCTCATCTGTGTTTGACAGGGCCATTGAGACTCCACATTGCTTATCTTTTTGGGGTAGTCATCTGCTGGTTTCTCTCGTCTCTTCTTTTAGCCTCTCTCTCTAAACATGGGTGCCCCTGAGGCAAGAGAATAGAGAAGAAACATTCTCTATGTCATATTTGTCCATAAATTTCTTATTCTGTCCAAGTTGGGAGTGTAACCAAGGTTATGTTAAGCCTTACATTGAATGTGCAGATAACCAGAGGATGTTCATTTAATTCTGGAGTCTGGTTGTGCATTGAGGATGTGTTCTGCTACAGAGGTGAACCAGATTGGTCAGGAACTGTGCTTTTTGCATGCCTGGTTTAACAAGCAGCTGCAAAAGATGACTTTAAGTTTACTTCTTTAGAGTTTTGTTCTCTTATTTGAATTATGAAGTTTGTCTTGCACTATCATTTTCAGTTCGGTGTTTTCTATATCTTTTAGTGTCTATCTTCCCATCCTTCAAGGCATGCAAAATATTGCAGCTGTTGGGGCTGATTGTATACATGATCTCTGAGTCATTCTTGAATGCGTCTCTTTGCATGCCAACTTATACAAACCAACTTATGCATACATTGTGATCTTGTTCTATGTTTTGAAGGTTACTTTTGGGACACTATTCCATGACGACAGGTGTGCGAACATTTTCGAAGCATTGGTAGGAACACTGAGAGCAGCAAAGAAACGGAAGATTGTAGGCTATGATGGGGAGCTACTACTACAAGGAGTCCATGACAATGTAGAGATTACCCTCAAATCAACGCCATCGGCAACCACTGCAGCTGTTGTATGATATTGAAATGAAAAGATTGTTACTGTTCGGGTACGAAAAGTCTTTCTTGGATAAAATTGAGCGTGATGTATTAAGTTCTTCCGTTCTAATAAGTTGGATATGAGTATTCCCTCCCCTTAGTTTTCTTTTATCATAATTAATGTGGTGAATTCCTTTTGTTTTTCATATCATATGGATACAAATGATAAGTCCTATTTGATTTGTAGCTAGGCTTTATGGTTCTTTGTGAACACAAGATATTTTAAATTTGCTGCCCCCTTATCAATGGAATTGTGGTAGA